>VONZ01000742.1:0-364602 GCA_012976165.1 Labeo catla
AGGGCCCATCATCGCTGCTTGCAGCTATATTTATTATTATTATTTTATTTTATTTTATTTTTTTAAGGTTTTTGGGGGTTTTGAGGCCCTTAACATACACGAAAACTCTTGAAACTTTGCACACATGTTGGAATCTGCGGCCATCAGGGCTGGACAGAGTTTGATATGGGGGGGGTCATCTGGGGGGGGCGTGGCTTAATGTTAAAAAATGCGACTTTTGAGGGGCTCTGTAACTCACACCATTTGACCTACAGTTACCAAAATTCATACGTACATAGACCTCATCGGGCCAAACAATTTTCGTGCTCACAGTCCATGCTTCGCCTAACAGGAAGTCAGCTATTCAAGGTTTTGTGAAAAACGCATGCTCTGGAATTTGCGATACTCCTACTAGGGTTTTTTTCAGATTGCCACCAAACTCGGTCAACATCATCTCAAGACATTAGGGATGCAAAATTGCCAGGGGATTTTTGATATCTCGAACGGTTTGGCCGTGGCGAGGCGACGAAATTATGGCGAGAAATGAGAAACAGGAAATGGCTAATAACTATTGCACACATTGTCTGATTCTAATGAAACTTCAGGAGTTTGTTCGTTGTATGATGCCGATCACATAGATGTGACTATTGAGAGTCAAAGTTATAGCGCCACCAACTGGCAGCAGGAAGTGTGTTGTTTTTGAAATGCTTTTAAATCAGCCTCTTAATTTTACCCGATTTCTTTCAAACTTCATCAGAATAATGACAAAACACGGCGATGAGAATCTGTAAAGGGGTCGTTGATACATTAAATGCTGTTGCCATGGCAACTTGTCAAACTTTAACATTTGTTTTCTGTGCTTTTGGGGCACTTAATAAGCTTAGATTTTCATGAAACTCAACACACACATCAGTATTAATGACAGTTAGACACTGGCAAAAGCTCATAAATGGGCGTGGAGGAGGCGCTCTATAGCGCCATCTTTTGTCAAAAGTTGGGGGATTAGTTTTAGATACAGACACCAAACTTGGTATGTATATTGGTCTCATCAAGCCGGACAACTTTCTAATTTACACCCATTAGCTGCGACCAACAGGAAGTCTGCTATTTTGATTTGAATGTGGATTTTTGGAAAAATCAGGCTATAAACAAATTCATACTCCTCCAAGCAGGAATAAGTAGTTCACACCAAACTTTGTCAACATGATGCCAACATACTGAAGATGTTAAATTGCGAGCGGATTTGGGATATCTTGAACGGTTGATTTATGGTGATTTATTAAAGTAGCAGTAAAAAGCATAACCATAATTTTAAAATGCAGCATCCAAACACTTCAAAACTTTTTACATACGTAGAACTAGTCATTCTGAGAAATAAATGCTTACTTCCACTGATATAAAATAGTCTACTAAAAATAGAAAATTAAAAAACTATTAAACATCTGATCTCACTCTAACTCTCTCACTCTAACTCTGTGTCGGGGGATGGGCTTAAGTCTGTGTATGTGTGTGTGTAAGTGTGACTGAGGTAGTTGAGTGGCTGTGTGTGTGTGACAGAAAGAGAGACAGAGTGCATTTAAAGTGCTGCAAAAACATTTGAACTATCACACTTGTAAACTAGCTGATGAAGACTGCAATACCAACGATGAACACAATTCCTTATCCTATGACCTCATAGGATAAGGAATCTTTTCAACTCTAATCCTCATTCTCATTGTGTCAGAATGACTTAAAAGCATTTTTATTTTAACCCTTTCATTGCTGTGACACTTCAATCCAAACTGGTACAGGGATACTATTAATGTATGTGCCCACTGAGCACCGTTTTTCTGATGGCACCAGGGTTGCGGATGCGCTGGCGGCGAGGGCCCGTCATCACTGCTTGCAGCTATATTTGTACATTCTTTTTTATGTCTTGGGCACAAACGCACAATAAAGCTGCTAATTTCTTAAAGTTTATTTCTTCAAGGTACTACTATTATTTAAATGTTTACATACATTTCATATTATTTTTTGGGGGGGCTTTAAAGGGTTAGTTCATCAAAAAAAATGAATTCAGTCATTATTTACTCACCTCCACACTGTCCAATTTTGTATCTGTTTTTGTTTTTTGTTTTTTTCTGAACACACAAGGTGATTTTGGTTAAGTCTGTCCTGCTGGAGCCTAAGTTTCAGAAGCTTCATGACATTATTTGATGATGCTTTTGAAGCTTCTGAAACTCAGGCTCCACTGACCGATGAAACCAGCTGAACAAACTTGACCAAAATCACATCCTCAGTTTCTTTTAGTCTTTTTCGAGTTGCTCTCGCTGGCTCTGAGCTCACTGATGATGAAGAGGTCACAGCAACATCTGGCCCAGATGAGGGAACAAGGGCAGGTGGAGTGATGGAGGGTCTCATCCGTGGCACTGGACCATTTCCAGGATGCTGCTGTGGATTTCTCCTTTCTCAGTGCACACCAGTCTGCAGACATTTCAGATCATACAAAGATGCAACAATATAACACAAAACTGTCACAGCACAATATCATTTGATCTCTGTATTAGAAGAAACAAAATGATCTTACTTTATATTTTTATATCAGGTTTTCCTTTTTTCCCCCACAAATGCCGCCGTCACCGTTCATTGCAGGTCCTGCTCCACCACAGAAGATCTGCAGCAAAGCAACCCATTCTCACTTCCGAGGCGTCAAAAACTGCAGAACGGTCAAGCGCCTCTAGCGTCACTATGAAGACGTCAACGGCGCCCCTCCGCGTCATTATTTCGACGAACTGGGACCTACAGTTGTTGTAAGTTGTACTGTGATATTTTAAGTTAAAACACAGTAAACAGGACACTTACCATGTTTTTACCACAGTACCTGTAGTTGTACTGTGATAGCTGAAGTTAAAACACAGTAAACAGCATACTTACCATGTTTTTACCTCAGTAACTGCAGTTTTACTGTCATATTTGAAGTTAAAACACAGTAAACATGACACTTACCATGTTTTTACCTCAGTAACTGCAGTTTTACTGTCATATTTGAAGTTAAAACACAGTACACATGACACCATGTTTTTACCATGGTAACTGCAGTTGTACTGTGATATTTAAAGTTAAAACACAGTAAACAGGACACTTACCATGTTTTTACCACAGTACCTGTAGTTGTACTGTGATAGCTGAAGTTAAAACACAGTAAACAGCATACTTACCATGTTTTTACCTCAGTAACTGCAGTTTTACTGTGATATTTGAAGTTAAAACGCAGTAAACATGACACCATGTTTTTACCACGGTAACTGCAGTTGTACTGTGATATTTAAAGTTAAAACACAGTAAACAGGACACTTACCATGTTTTTACCTCAGTAACTGCAGTTTTGCTGTGGCAGTTTCAGTAAAAAAGCACAATAACCACAACACTTATTATGTTTTTACTGCAGTATCTTTAGTTTGACTATGATGTGTATAGTAATAGCACAGTAATCACCAAACGTACTATGGTTTTACCACTGTAATGCTAGTTTTGTTGTGCTTTTACGACAGATACCACAGTAATCACTACACTTAGTATTCCATGCTTGTAATACCTTTTAATGTAAAAACCAAAAAAAAGCAAGAATTTAAAAAAAAGTTATTTTTTAACCTCCTGCAGTTTATTCATATCAGTTTAAAACTTAAATATGTTGCTCACAGATCATTATTAACATTCTCTATATAATTGTCTTTTCTTTCCCTTTTTTTTTTTAGCTGAGAAGACCTAAAGGAAGCAGTCAGCCCAGTCTTGTTTGTGGAGAGGTCTTCATTTAGAAACAGAGAAAACAGAAAGCTGCAGAGGGAGACATTTGCAGTGGTAGGTCTGTGTTAGTTTTACCCTTTTATCAAACATTCCTGCTGTTATAGTTTCACAGCATATATAACATATATAACATGTTGTTTCTTAACTTTTGCCTTGTCCAAATACCCACACTTGCACTTGACCTCTTGACTAATTATATTACGTATTATAAAACTGTTTTACTACCAAATTATTTGTAATATCTAATTATTATAATTATTATTAATTTTTCACTTACATTGGAAAGGTTTCCGTGACATCTCACAAGATCTCACGATTTATTCCCAAACATGATGCACGATGGGATACGCTGAACCTCCTGAGCAGTTTTCAAAATGGTGTGGATTTAGTGTGCTTTAAGGGCACTGCAGTTTGGCATTATTAAGACCTGGGACAGTCTTGCGCACAAACTTCCTGTCGCATGCATGTGCTATAAAGTGGCCAAGACCGCAAGTGTGGGTAATTGGACTGGGTAAAAGTTTTAAAAATGCCCCATTAGTACATCAGAGTCTTAATAATTCAATAATTCAGCTGAACACTTGTATGATATTGTACAAATGTACTTGTAGACAGTCCTGCAACATTTACTCTACTGCTCATTGCCTCAGTCCCTGTACAGTCTCATTTGACACTATCACAATATTTGTAAATCAGTTGTGCCCCTTTTTGGAAAGCAGTCAGATGCCCCACACAGAAACTTTATATTGTCCATTGGCTTCTTAATAAATTACTTGAAATGGGTGAAGTGATGTCATGATGTCTCTCTGCACCTCGTAATTTATCTGTTTCCACGAGTGGAAATGCTAGTTTGATGTGTCCTGTTAGCGTGTAAACATGTTTAAAAGAATTCATTAGATATGTAGCTTGATTTTAAGGACTTACTATTAAAAATGGTTGCATTTAACATTTAATTATTTAATTTAACAGGTAATTTAATTATTTAATTTAACATATAATTACAGAGGCTGTTTTTACAGTCTAAAAAAAAAGAAAACCCACATTAATGTGTAAACCAACAAGTTGCATGTAATGTAATAGTATCTTCTTCCTTTTCTGTCTTCCAGGATTACTCACAGATTGTGCTGTCCTTCTTTTTCAGGTCTCTACAATATCTAAACAACAGCTTACGAACCCTCACAAACCGTCCTAAAAACTAAAAGAGCTATTACTGAGTCTCAGTGAATCTTGCCATGATCAGCCCTTCCCAGGTACATTTTATTAATCGACATTTACTCATCAAATGCTCTGGTCTGAATCTTATTTTAAATTAACTGAATTTTATTTTTAAGAGTAAGTAGAGAATTTCTTGTTTTACAGAAGAGAAGGAAGACCAAGGAAGTCCTTTGTTCAGGGTGAGGAATGAATATGGCCATCTTGCGCCCAAACAAAGAGGACAAAAAAGTGTGCATGTCCACTGGTATGTCTATACTGAAGCAATGCTGTATTATGTAGTACAGCATTTTATGATTATCTCTCACAGGACTGTTCATGCAGCAGTGATTATTCTTTTTTGTAATAATTTGTAATTTTATTTATTTATTTACTTATTTACTGGGTACAGCTTAAAATCTTTATCTTATCTTAAGTTTTTAAAAACCACACCATCTGGTTTTCAGCAGTGTTATAAAAGTGGTTTAGTTGATGTAAACAATTTACATTATTTAATTGTTTTGTAAATGTTGTGTGTAATAAATTGTTGATTAATAGTTGACTGGTTTCAAGCAAGGCCTTACACTACAGAGACTAAAACACATTTGTGTTTTAAGATGGAAGCAAGAAAAGTCATGAACTTTGGAGAAAGATTCTAGAAGAAAAAGACGCATTTACTGCAGCAATAGATGAATTCTAGAGGCAAATACTCCTGTTTCTGATAACTACACGTGGCACTTATGCCTCTGGAACACTTTAAGTCTTGCATAATGAAATTCTTTTTGCAGTACTTTAACCATTTTACTTTGTACAGATGATCTCATCAGCCAAATGAGGGGGTTTGACCAAGTGATGCCCTTGAAAGGAGAGAAAGAAGAGGATGTTGTAAATTGTCTTCAAAGAAAAAGCTTCTCAAAATGTCTTAAAATCTTAAAGGTATGTGTACAGTACCTTAAGGGCCATAGTTGTTCACCCAACATCATGCAGAACATAAGCTGAGCTGACTGTCCATTAAACAAATTCATCTGATTTGTTTGTGTTTCTTTTTGTTTTATTTTGACCAGGTCTGGGAACTGTCTGAAAATGGGATGTCAGGAGTGAGAGATCCTCTGGCTGAGAAAAAGCTACACCACATCGGTGCTGGATATCAACCACAAACTGTTTACAGACACGACAGAAGAAGATCATGATGGGGAAATGGACGGAGAAGAGCAAGACACCAGTTTAGATGTGATGATAATGAATCATTATTTTCTCACACGGTATCAAATGTCTTATATGTACCACATGATCTGTATCAAAGTTGACTGAATGGATTGTGTGACTTTAAGGACATTTCATCACTCATTTGTGTGTCTTCAGCTGCAGTCAACTGATTAATATATGATGTTAATGTATTTTTAATAATCCATTATTATTTAAATTATTTTAATAACCCAAATTTTTCTTAAATGTCAATTGTCTTGATGCTACTTTTTCATCTTTATGCTGTATGCTTCAATAAAATGAATATGGTGAATATTGTGTATTGAAAATTCTTGGTAAATACATAATTTTACTAGGTCGGCTCATATGTGTATATATGTTTTATACTTGGAAAAACTGCATATAATTAATAACCTGATTGTTTTTACTTAAGACATAAACATTTTTGATCAGACTAATGATATTGGGGACAACAATACACCAAAAAGTTATTATTGTATATATTTAGTGACAAAAATGCCAATTTTTGGTGAAATAAGATTAAATATTTTGCATTACAAGATGCTGCCATGGACTTTTGCTACAAACACTTAAAGGATAACTGAGAATGTACCAGGAATCAACGTACATCTTATACTGCATTAAAACCAAGAGCATGTGCATTACTGATACCCGGCCTGTGAGGAGCAAGATAAGGGGGTGAGGACGACATATTTACACTGATTTTTGCTAATTATTATTATTATTATTATTATTATTATATTGTGATTTTTACTACTGCATGAATTTGTCCTTGTGTAATAGTAATAGTGAAATATCACAATGTGTATAAATTGATTACTGCTTAACAGTGGGGAATAGATAATGGCAAGTTGTTGCAGGTTCATCCATTATATTTACTGGTGTTCACCTCAAAAATCTAAGTAATAATCTATTATTATTATTATTATTAAAGCATTTCTTTCTATTTTTTCTGTTTGATCAGATGGCCTCACATTGTCCTGTCAAAAGCTATATGAGGCATGATGTAAGAATAGAAGAGGGTGGACTGTGAAAACTGTCAGATATAAATGTGACTCAACACAGTTTTTTGTTCATGATAAGGAGAACACATGTATGTAGGTTTTACTGCCCTTCTACCCCCAGGGGCCCAGTAGCACCCCATGGAAGAGCCAAAAAAAAATGCATATTTCAAATGGCTGTAAATTAGAGTCTGATTAACGTATCAAAGAGAAAATCGGCAGGATTACTGCTTATGCTATGTTGATTAAATAATGTTGGGCACAGATTTCAGAAATATATGGAAAGCTGTTATAAAGGCATTTTAAATATTGCTCACAGTAAAATACCAACTTTCAGCCTGCCTCTCAAATATGTCATAGAGATTTGCACAATAAACATATTTAGATATCCAGTTTTCCATTAAAGATATTATTTATTTCATTTAATTAATAAAACGTTTTAAACTACATTACCCATAAGCCTCTGTCATTCTGTCGATAGAACGGGAAAACATGGCGCTGTTATTTGTAGTTCACTGAAGTTATGCTTAGGGTTAGGGTTAGGATCTCGCTAAAGGAGTAATTTCTCTCAACATAGCAATACTTCATTGTTAACTTAATATATTACTAACGTGATAACATCAGCAAAACATACTTTTGTAATTTAATGCGCTGTTTAATATGGGTTAAAAGATAATCCAATCACAGCGAGTCCTGCGGGTGACAAGGGAACTTCACAGCCACCGACATCCCAGCTTAACAGAGGCGTCACACTTACTTGTCCATTTATGGTCATTTATGACAAATTTCTTCTGTTTTTTGGCTGATGGGAACAGATTCGGTTAACAATAATTAAATTAGCTACCTATTAGATTGAGTTTTATTAATGTCTACACCTACAGTAATTATTGTTGACAAAAGCTGGCCAATACTGATTTGCTGCATCGCATGCAGCCTTAACCCATAGTTTTATCCAATTAAATTCAATAAATAACTTTTATTTATTTATTTATTTTGACCATAGACGAGTGCATTTACTAATCAAATGTGCTTCTAACATTTACATTGTAATTTACATTGTGTTTTAAAGTTATAAATATATTCACTATTGTGTTTGTAATTCTCTACCATTTTAACTCTAAGAATAAAAACGTAATAAATAAGTAAATAAATAAAGCATAATGAAAAGCATAGTTTTGTAAGCATTTCCCAGTATTTACTGATGTCAAACACAGTGCCCAAACTACTGCACTGCATCCTCTGTCACCAAGCTTGTTTTTGCCACTATGAAGAATGAATAAATAAATAAATAGAATAAGCAGTTAATTACAAAAATGTATTTAATTATAATTATACAATTAATTATAGTAAAATATAAAGAAATATAGAAATATATAACAAAAGTCCTTTATATATGTGTGTGTGTGTGTGTGTGTGTGTGTGCCAAACAATATTTTTACAAACCACATGCAAAATCTTACAAACCTTCACAAAATATTTTATTGTCTTCTCTTAAAATAAATAAATAAATAAATATAGAAACTAAAAGGCAAGCAATTAAGAACAACATTGTACATTTTTAACTGTAATACTTTTATTGTGACTAAATGCAAAGCAAATTAAAAATGTTAGTGATAATTATAATTGTAAACGTTAACAAAAACAAAACAGTACATATAGTTTATGTCTTTCAGAGAACACTGGAAACAAATGCATTTTCTTAAAAACTTAAACTGACAACACATATAAATGTTTCAAACTAACATAAAAAATAATACCAAACATATGACAGAATAACACCATGAAGTCATGCATGTCAAGTGTGTCATATCGTCTATAAAACTCCATAAAAATCTATAAAAATCAGCACAGCACCAAATAAACATTACTTGTCTGAACAATGGAAGAAACACCTGCTACATACAAACGCAGAAATATACATTTGACAATAGCATCATGAAAAATATCATTTTGTGATAAAACCATTAGGAAGACACCAAGTAAAGTTTGTAAGGCTTAAAAAAGAGAACACAAAGCTTTATCAATACGAAAAAGACTATTTTTAACTATTGTTTTCATTACTGGTTCTGTATACAGTATATGGGTTGCTGGAAGGTCAAAATGTATTCATTATAAGCTTATAATTAAAACAAAGTTGCATCTTCTGAAAAAAACAGAAAAACAAAACTAAACTGCAAAGTCTTAATATTGATCTGGTGCCATTTCTGTATGTGTGGGGGATAAAAAGTTAAAGAGGAGAGTCCTTGTGCATGATGGAGAAGGACAGCGTTATCTGCAAGAAACCCTGTAAGACAGAAAGAAAGGAAAAATTATTACATTACATGCAACATGTTAGTTTATACATTACTTTGAGGATTTTTTAGGCCGTAAAAGCAGCCTCTGCAAAGATGCTGTATAATCAATTTTACCTGCATCCATTATTAAAAGTAAGTCATTAATAACAAGCTTCATATCTAATTCTTTTAAACATGTTTACACGCTAACAGCACACATCAAACTAGCATTTGAACTCGTGGAAACAGATAAATTACGAGGAGCAGAGAGACATCATGTAATGTTGGACAATTAACTGACGGGGCCCGTTTGAAGTAATTTATTAAGAAGCCAATGGACAATATAAAGTTTCTGACTGTGGGGCATCTGACTCCTTTCCAAAAAGGGGCACAACTGATTTACAAATATTGTGATAGTGTCAAATGAGACTGTACAGGGACTGAGGCAATGAGCAGTAGAGTAAATGTTGCAGGACTGTCTACAAGTACATTTGTACAATATCATACAAGTGTTCAGCTGAATTATTGAATTATTAAGACTCTGATGTACTAATGGGGCATTTTTAAAACTTTTACCCAGTCCAATTACCCACACTTGCGGTCTTGGCCACTTTATAGCACATGCATGCGACAGGAAGTAAGTGCCCAAGACTGTCCCAGGTCTTAATAATGCCAAACTGCAGTGCCCTTAAAGCACACTAAATCCACACCATTTTGAATACTGCTCAGGAGGTTCAGCGTATCCCATCGTGCATCATGTTTGGGAATAAATCGTGAGATCTTGTGAGAGGTCACAGAAACCTTTCCAATGTAAGTGAAAAATTAATAATAATTATAATAATTAGATATTACAAATAATTTGGTAGTAAAACAGTTTTATAATACGTAATATAATTAGTCAAGAGGTCAAGTGCAAGTGTGGGTATTTGGACAAGGCAAAAGTTAAGAAACAACATGTTATATATGTTATATATGCTGTGAAACTATAACAGCAGGAATGTTTGATAAAAGGGTAAAACTAACACAGACCTACCACTGCAAATGTCTCCCTCTGCAGCTTTCTGTTTTCTCTGTTTCTAAATGAAGACCTCTCCACAAACAAGACTGGGCTGACTGCTTCCTTTAGGTCTTCTCAGCTAAAAAAAAAAAGGGAAAGAAAAGACAATTATATAGAGAATGTTAATAATGATCTGTGAGCAACATATTTAAGTTTTAAACTGATATGAATAAACTGCAGGAGGTTAAAAAATAACTTTTTTTTAAATTCTTGCTTTTTTTTGGTTTTTACATTAAAAGGTATTACAAGCATGGAATACTAAGTGTAGTGATTACTGTGGTATCTGTCGTAAAAGCACAACAAAACTAGCATTACAGTGGTAAAACCATAGTACGTTTGGTGATTACTGTGCTATTACTATACACATCATAGTCAAACTAAAGATACTGCAGTAAAAACATAATAAGTGTTGTGGTTATTGTGCTTTTTTACTGAAACTGCCACAGCAAAACTGCAGTTACTGAGGTAAAAACATGGTAAGTGTCCTGTTTACTGTGTTTTAACTTTAAATATCACAGTACAAC
Source organism: Labeo catla (assembly GCA_012976165.1). Lineage (NCBI taxonomy): Eukaryota > Metazoa > Chordata > Actinopteri > Cypriniformes > Cyprinidae > Labeo > Labeo catla. The sequence goes on from VONZ01000742.1 coordinate 11,033, forward strand.
TGCAGTTACCGTGGTAAAAACATGGTGTCATGTTTACTGCGTTTTAACTTCAAATATCACAGTAAAACTGCAGTTACTGAGGTAAAAACATGGTAAGTATGCTGTTTACTGTGTTTTAACTTCAGCTATCACAGTTGCACACAGGTACCGTAGTAAAACATGGAATGTCCTGTCCTTTAGTTTACTACAGTGTTTTAGAACTTCTGTGTTTTAACTTCAAAATATCACAGTAAAACTGCAGTTACTGAGGTAAAACATGGCAAGTATGCTGTTTACTGTGTTTTAACTTCAGCTATCACAGTACAACTACAGGTACTGTGGTAAAAACATGGTAAGTGTCCTGTTTTACTGTGTTTTAACTTTAATATCACAGTACAGCTGCAGTTACCGTGGTAACTCATGTTTACTGTGTTTAACTTCAAATATGACGAGTTACAGTTATGGTAAAAACATGGTGGTGTCATGTGTACTGTGTTTTAACTTCAAATATGACAGTAAAACTGCAGTTACTGAGGTAAAAACATGGTAAGTGTCATACTGTGTTTTAACTTCAGCTATGACAGTACAACTTCTGTAGTTACTGAGGTAAAAACATGGTGGGTGTCCTGTTTTACTGTACTTTAACTTGAACATCACAGTACAACTTACAACAACCAAGTTGTGCGTTGTGGTTACCATGATTTTACTACAAATACAACTTCCATCTTGAACCTGATATGAATATAAACTGATCGAAGGTCTATGACATGTCACGACAGAGTTTAATCGCCCATTTAGCAGGCGTGTTCGCTTAGGCTAAACACAATGAAACGCAAAAGACAGCCTCGGATGACAGATATAATTACGCTGAATAAACATAATGGCGCTTAATCAGATTAATAAAAGAAGACAGGATACATCTTTAAAACGTTTATTAAGACAACGCATTTACGACTACTCACCCAACCTGTGGCACACGAACTGGGATGGCAAATATCACATGTGTGCGCTGAATGAGACTCTGAACGTGATTTCATAGCGATCATCATTCTCTTACGTCCCTTCGCCAAGGCCTGTGTTCTGACGCCAAAAGTTTCCATTGAAATCAATGTAGGTCCCAGTTCGTCGAAATAATGACGCGGGAGGGGCGCTGCTGACGTCTTCTGTCAGTGACGCTTAGAGGCTTTGACCGTTCTGGTAAAGTTTTGACGCCTGGAGTGCGAGAACGGGTTGAGCAAAGGCACAGAAATCAAGTATCAGAAAGGATGTAACAGCTCTGTTTGAAATTACAAATAATTCAAATAAACTACAGCTTAAGATTTAATGTTTAATTAATTTATGTATACTCACCTAAAGCCTTTTGATGGCAGCATTTCTTCACTAGTCACTCTGCACTGGGTAATAATAGGATGTGTCTATCTGTCCTTGTAACATTCAGACATGATTCAGTTACCTCTGTGATTTCTACTACATTTACATGTTGAGGTAGTTGCTGATGTGTTAACTGACTTCTATCCAACAATAATTGCTCCCTCAATATAGTTAAATAAAGGAACAAATGAAATAGATAACTCATGTTTAGTTACTTCATGTATGTATGTTTATTTACATTACTTACATTCAACTAAAGCAGTATTGGCAACAGTGAATTTACATAATAAGCACACATAGGTACACCACTCAGATTTATGTTTTATGTTGTGATGTTGTGATGTGCCTATCTGCAATTCTTTTTTAGAACATTTTCCTGTCAGATGTTAAATAGACATTTAGTAATCAGATTTTAAGATGTATAAGGATTTGGTGTAACCAACTTTGTAGACGAGCTAAAGCTACTGGAGCTCTGCTAATCATTATACATAATAAATCGCCTTTTCACAGCAAAACCACAAATATATACATATGCTGTTTAACATCTTACCAGACAAGGTGAAATTAACGTGGACAAAATTATACTCTGGAACCCCATGTGGATTTACACAAACTGAGAAATTGAAAAGGTGCCAAGGCCATGGATAATCCGCTGGTCAAAATAAAATGCATTCTGATTATTTTATGGTGGGTCTCGGTGGATGAGATAAATCCAATTATGACGCAAATATTAACTACTTCTTTCATCAGGCAACCATTTCATTTTGTGTGTGTTCACCCGCTCGAGAACTTAAAGGTATGACTGGGACAAAATTCAGCCCCTGGCACTGTAGCCATACCAGCCCACATTACCACACCGACACAGCCCCACCCACGGACATCGCACATTCACTACTTATATTGGTGTACAGATGGTGAAATAATATAAGCAGTACCATATGTAATAGATATTTAAACATTTAATGTATGACTGGAACAAAACAACCGTTTATAACAAATTTATACATACAGTAAAAAAATAAAATATAATCCGAAGATATGTGCTGTCTGTTTATGCTTGTTATATAATGAATGTATCACACTGCTAATCTAGTTATTAGCCAGCCACAGTGTTAAAAAAGGCTCACATGAGCTTTATTTTGAAGTGTTTCTGGCAATCAGCCAGTGATCTCATACTCATGTTGAATGTACATGGAATGTTTTAGTATCTTTATTTGTATAAGTTTCTCTGATTCCTTAATTTGTTTATTCTAATTTGTTGTAGACCACACATACACACCAATACATGGATACCCCCAAAGTGATTTTTAGCACCCTGCATGCTCAGTACTTGTTGGAAACTTTGTGGAAAGAATAAAAGAATCAAAGAATTTGGAATGATTGCATCTCATTGTCTCTGACCGGACATCTGTGGTGAACTAGTCCCCACTGGCAACCCTAACTGGTTTCTATATCAGTTTTCTATACACAGTATTAAGAACTGTCAGCATTTGTGTCAGTGTGTGTCTCTCATTGCTGTCCTCCTACCTCCATGATAACTTGACTGCTGCAGCAGCTGAGCTATCTGCACTGGGTCCAGAAACATTCTAGTTTTGGAATAGATGAACACCGATTCAGTCAAGGGAGAATAAAGCACAATGTCTCATTTTACACTGTCTAACTATTGCATAGATATATTACACTATTGCCTGTAATAGAAGTCTATGTTCCACCCTACCTAAGGATTAATTAATACTGTAACCATGCATGTATTTAATGTTTTACTTTAAAGACCTAGCTATGTATTCAGAGTTCACTACAAATGCCTACAGTACTATGGCTATAGCTATAGGTTCTTTTGCATGTTAGACTATATTGCTAGTAGCATACAGCAGTCTGTATACCCTAAACTCAATGTTATCTGCTGATAATGACATTTTAAAATGTGCGGGAGTTCTATTAGCTTACAACTGTTAAACACAGTGTAGGTTACTGTCAAAACTGTCAGAAGTATGCTGAATGGCGAAAATTACTTAGTATATTTTGTAGTATAACGACTTAGAAGTATATTTTCTGTTTTCTTCTTACCTCCTCTACCGAGCTACTGTCCTCCGATGGGTGCGGTAAAGTTGGTTTTATGTTGGACATTCGTTAGACATTCGATCTTTACTTAAGCATTAATTTTTATGTAATCGAATAATAGTCCTGGATCATGCTGTATCTCGTTAAGATCACGTTTAAAAGCACAATATCAAAATTAATAATAATATTATTCGACGATATAACTGTTTAATGCATCTGAAGTGAAAAAGTCCTCACAACGATCCTCACTTGCGCACGTCAAGTTAGGGAGCGTCTCAAAAGTGCAAACTCCACTTATAACCTTGGTTACATATGTGCATTCTTCATAAAAAAAACATTAATGCCGTGATCCTTTTACATGTGTAGTTTATGTTAGCAAATTGATTACCTGCAGAAAAGGATGATTGGTAGATTTTAAATTATTAATGTATCTGTTATGAATATGTAGCCTGAGAAAACTGCGTTGTGGTTGTTTTATGGCTCAAATCACCTACAATGTATTTAAACATACATGCAGCATTAAATTAATATATATATATATATATATATATACACATATACACACACACACACACACACACACATCTATTATACATTGTTGAAATTTTAAATCCTATTTAACTTCCCAATGATGTCACACCAGTTGTAAAATCTTCACACAATCTTGACACACATCATACACAATTTGGATTTTGGAAATATGATTTTGTGCATTTTTGGTGAATTTTTCAAATATTAAAATCTATTTAACTTCCTGGTCATGTGACCCGATGATGTCACACCAGTTGTAATATCTTCACACAATCTTGACACACATCTTACACCACTTGGATTTTGGAAATATGATTTTGTGTATTTTTAATGAATTTTTCAAATATTGAAATCTATATAACTTCATGGTCATGTGACCTGATGATGTCACACCAGCTGTAATATCTTCACACAATCTTGACACACATCTTACACCACTTGGAATTTGGAAATATGATTTTGTGTATTTTTTATTAATTTTTCAAATATTCAAATCTATATAACTTCCTGGTCATGTGACCTGATGATGTCACACCAGTTGTAATATCTTCACACAATCTTGACACACATCTTACACCACTTGGATTTTGGAAATATGATTTTGTGTATTTTTAATGAATTTTTCAAATATTGAAATCTATATAACTTCCTGGTCATGTGACCTGATGATGTCACACCAGTTGTAAACCAGATGTCACACTGCATGTATTTGATAAAAAAATACAGAAAAAAACAGTAATACTACAAAATGTCATTATAATACAAAATAATAGTTTTTATTTCAGTATACTTTAAAATATCTTAAGTACTCTTAAATAAGAGCTTAAATATCTTAAATAGTCTTCTTGAGTATCACATAATCCTTCAGAAATCATTCTAATATGCTGATCTATTATAAGATGTTGGAAGCAGTTGTGCTGCCAAATATTTTTTGGAACCTGTGATTATTTTTCCAGAATTATTTTATGAATAAGTTAAAAAAAACAGCATTTATTGAAAATATTATTTTTTTCTAACAATGTAAATCTATGCTATCACTTTTAATTAATTTCACATCCTTTGTGAAAAAAGTATTAATTTCTTTAAAAAAAAAAAAAAAAAGAAAGAAAGAAAGAATAAAAATTTACTGATCCCAAACTTTTGAACAGTATTGTAAAGTCAAGTGTTAGTCAAATAATCCTGAGAAACAGTCTCACAGGTTCCAAAAAAATACTAAGCAGCACAACTGTTCAACACTGATAATAAATCAGCATATTAGAATGATTTCTGATGATCATGTGACACTGGAGACTGGAGTAATGATACTGAAAATTTAGCTTTGCATCACAGGAATACATTATATTTTAAAGTATATTAAAATAAAAACCTTTATTTTATATTGTAATAACATTTTGCGATATTACTGTTTGTTTCTGTATTTTTAATCAAATAAATGCAGCCGTGATGAGCATTTAAAAACCATTAAAAATCGTATTGATCCCAAATGTTTGAGCGGCAGTGTATGTCTGCACAGCAATATTAACAATCCAGGGTCTTTCAGTCCAGATGAAGTGTCAAGTTCTTCAACAAAGTCCCCTTTTTTTCTTTTTTCTTTTTTTTTTTGCTTTTAAGTTTGTAGTGAACAGAATAGATTCACTCAAAAAAAGTGTTTCGTTCTAAGTTTAAACTCTATGTAATTCAATTACATACAATTTTTCCATCCATTTAGATTACATAGATTTAATATAATCATATTAATAAACTTAATGTGATTCAGATGCATCAGTCATACGTGAATGAAACAGGTAAAGTTTATGTAATAGGTTGCAGTGTTAAACAAACCCTGCTCAGTGTTCATGTGTTTCCACACTACAGAGTGTTCAAGTAGCATTGACACAGTGTTGGAGTTAAGAAGAAGAATCACTGAATGAAAGAGAAACATAAGAACTGACTTCAGCCACAGTTGAAGAAGAAATCAACTGAAATAAAACAAGACATTAAATCTCCCAAGAGATGATTAAACAAACAGTTTTACCAGTTTCACTCATTGTTGACCAGATTGACTTTATTTCTGTCAGAGGTCTTTAGAAACCCTTATTGAGATTTAACAGGTTTTTTTTTTTCATTTGAAATCACCATCAAGGAGACCAGTGTTTCCTTTTGTTGGGCTTTTGAACCTTGATATGTTGGTGTTTGTAATGTGCTGGTTGCTTTAATTGTTTATTTATAGAAAGCACATTTAGTGAAGCCAAGAGAAAGAAAGAAAGATAGATGAAATTCAATTTCTGAGTATATGGATGTTGTATTGCTTAAGCAGTATTTATAGTCTCACATCTAGCTGTATTGTGTAAGTCAAATAATCTGAATAAATATAAGTCACTTTATGCACAAAATGTTTTCATCTGCAGCAACAGAAAGACCACAGACAGCAAGTATCAGCATATGATAAAGCAGCTGTTGAATGTCACCACTGTTGAGATTCATATGCTGAGTCTTGATGTTTGTGTGTGTCTAAGTGATGCTGTAGATTTTAAGCTTTTGTGCATAAAATGGACATCCATAAAAATTCATACAGCTATTGAAAATTTCTTGAAACTCCATGAGATTGGTGAATTAGGCCACTGGATGATGATTAGTACACGGTCAATAAAAATTAACCAAGAAATGTCTAACCAGAATTTTTTCTTGGCTTCTTTTTGCTATAAAAAAAAAGTGCTCTACAAACACAATTACAGCAGCCATAAAAAAAAAATTCAAGGCTTAAGAGCCCAACTGAAGTAAACCCTGATCGCCATGACGGTGAGGTCAAATAAAACGTTTTTTTTTTTTTTGTAAATAAAACATCTAAAGCTCTGTTAAGACGTTCTCAAATAATATTTGTGGATATACGACAGAAATCAAGTCAAACTGTAATGTTGTTTGTGGAGTTGTTTAATCAGAGATTTAATGTCTTTATTTATTTAAGTTAATTTTATCTTTGGCTGTGTCTGATTCTTGTGTTTCTCTTTCCTTCTGTGATTCTGCTTGTAAACAGCAGGTGTTCATCATTATTGGTCAATCATGACATAATGATCTCCTTAACTCCAACACTGTGTCAATGCTACTTGAACACTCTGTAGTGTGGAAACACATGAACACTGAGCAGGGTTTGTTTAACACTGGGAAATATTACATCAACTTTACCTGTTTCATTCACATATGAATCACATTAACTTTATTGATTTGTTTATATTAAAACTATGTAATCTAAATGCATGGAAAATTTGTATGTAATTAAATTACATAAAGTTTAAGTTAAGCTGCAACATTTGATAAAATAAAGAATATCATTGAAATGTCATTGTATGAGCAATTCCAAAATAAATAAAGATGTTTCAGAACAGCTGGAATATCATTCTTACGGCTTATAGGAGAGCACTTATCTACAGAAAATATATGAATCTACTTATGTAGCTTTAACTTATCAATGTCACTTTTCTCATGTTGTTAGTTGTTATGAGATATTTGTGAGGTAATGACCAAACTTTCTTCAAAACGATTCTAGTTGAAGATTACATAAGGCACAGAAACAGACTCCTCCAGACTCCTAATTTTCTCATTGTTTTTTTTATTTAGATGATGACAGACACTGTTTACCTTTATAAATATTACATAGATCCAATGAGTGACAGAGATTGGAGGGGAAAAAAGATCTCTTAAAAGCATGTGCAAAAACTGCATGTGGCACTGCATCAGCAACAATCACAAACTCTTTTGGATTAACAGGAATTCCATGCTTATCTAAGAATAGCTAATCTCATTCTTTCAAAATTATCCATTTTGAAAGACTGAGATGCAAAAATACCATAAAAAAAAGAAAACAAAAAAAAGAAAAGAGATTTGTGTTTATACAGTACATTCTTTTTATTCCAGATTAGATATGAGGTGTAAAATTGTTTTTAAAAATGAGGTTCCAAGCTAATAACATTTGCATATGCAAAAATATCAAATATGATATGGATTTTCATCATGCTTTAATTACACATTAATAAAAAACTTAAACCACCTAGTTTGGAAAAAAAAAATAATAATAATAATAACATTAGGGATCACATTCCATATAGATGACAGCTCATTCATACAGTTCTTTATCCAATTTATTATTATTTATTATTATTATAAAGGCATAATGTGTGTCAAGATTGTGTGAAGATAATACAACAGGTGTGACATTTTTGGGTGACATGACCAGGAAGTTAAGTAGATTTGAATAATTTAAAAATTCACCAAAAATACACAAAATCATATTTCCAAATTCCAAGTGGTGTAAGATGTGTGTCAAGATTGTGTGAAGATATTACAACTGGTGTGACATCATCAGGTCACATGACCAGGAAGTTATATAGATTTAAATATATACATAAAAAAACATTTAAAAATACACAAAATAATTTTTCCAAATTCCAAGTGGTGTATGATGTGTGTCAAGATTGTGTGAAGATATTACAACTGGTGTGACATCATCAGGTCACATGACCAGGAAGTTATATAGATTTCAATATTTGAAAAATTCATTTAAAATACACAAAATCATATTTCCAAATTCCAAGTGGTGTAAGATGTGTGTCAAGATTGTGTGAAGATATTACAGCTGGTGTGACATCATTGGGTCACATGACCAGGAAGTTATATAGATTTTAATATTTGAAAAATTCATTAAAAATTCACAAAATCATTTTTCCAAATTCCAAGTGGTGTAAGATGTGTGTCAAGATTGTGTGAAGATATTACAACTGGTGTGACATCATCAGGTCACATGACCATGAAGTTATATAGATTTAAATATATACATTAAAAAAAAAACATTTAAAAATACACAAAATAATTTTTCCAAATTCCAAGTGGTGTATGATGTGTGTCAAGATTGTGTGAAGATATTACAACTGGTGTGACATCATCAGGTCACATGACCAGGAAGTTATATAGATTTTAATATTTGAAAAATTCATTAAAAATACACAAAATCATATTTCCAAATTACAAGTGGTGTAAGATGTGTGTCAAGATTGTGTGAATATTTTAAAGCTGGTGTGACATCATTGGGTCCCATGACCAGGAAGTTGGATAGATTTGTAGATTTCAGTAAATCAATAAAAATACACAAAATGACTTTTCCAAAATCCAAGTTGCGTATAATGTGTTAGAAGTGTTACTGAATGTAGTACAGGTGTCATAACAACACCCGTTTCTATCATTTAAAGGAAAATGTTGGAGTACTATGTAATAACAATGTAACAATTCATATTCAAAATCACATTCACAGCTTACAATTATGTATTAATGCATTTCCATGTAATTCACACCTTTACATTTTATTAGTTTGATACTTTGGATGTTTTGGAATCTTGGAATGCATACCTTTTTTATTATTTTATGCACTTTTGAGACAGTCCCTTAATTTGCTGTGTGAATGTCTAACGAATGTCCAAAATAAAACCAACTTTACCGCACTCCTCCGATGCAGCAGCCGAATTTAAACCTTTCGAGAATATTTCAGTTAATTTTATGCATTTGGCAGCATCTGATTTTAGAGCCCTTTTTTTTTGCTTTCTCGGAGCTTTTCGGCCCCGCCTTTCCTTTTTTATGGTCCATCTCTGACTCTGACCAAGTATCTGACAATTAGCTTGTGTTGCACTTACTGTTTGACATTCTTGCCAGATTTTGATTACGTCCGCGTAACCTCTGATTGGGTTGGATTGGGTTGGATTGGGTCGGCCCATCTCGAAACCAGCCGGCCGTCGCCGATTGGGCCAAATGCTTAACATTTATTATTATTATTACTATTATCATCATCATCATCATCATCATAATATTCACATCTTGCAAAAGATAAAAGCTGCCTGCATGTAAAAACAATACATATTAAAACCTGACCGGCCCACATTTGAAAAATGGTCCGGCCCTTCTGGCATTTGCCAGAATTGCCAGATGGCCAATCCGCCCCTGGTCCTGTTGCACCATAACTTTAAACTCCGTATTAAATGGAATTAAATAACGAATGATTATGCAATAACTTTAAACTTAAGAGGTTTAGGCTAAATAAAATAAAATGCACATGCAATTAAAATATGTGACTGAGAGAGAGGTCTGACAAAAACCCGTTTTAGCGAGGTGTTTATTATAAATAAAAATGAAAATTGAAGCACATAGCGCTTTCAGAGTGCAAGGGTTGTGGTGGGACATCATGCCCGGGATGTGGATGTTGGACAAACAAAAGAAGTGAGGAATTTGTTTAACATTTAACAGCAGCAGTCAAGGTGATGATGAGGCGAGCACCAGTGATCACGACCACATCTCTCGTTTCTCATGCCCGCGTTCTGTGTGTCTGCTGGGCGGCAATCAAACAGACAGCACAGTGCTGTCAGCAGCTGAGATAGTTAAGCCCAATGGGTCAAGTGCACGTTGCAGGGATCCGTCTACAGTGAAAACGACTCTAATCATGAAGTCTTTCCGAGTCGAGTCGAGTCGCAGTCGCAAGTCATCAAATCTGGGACTCGAGTCCGAGTCGAGTCTCGAGTCATGTGACTCGAGTCCACACCCCTGTCTATTAGTGATGGGTTGTTCTTGAACGATTCGTTCATTTTGAACGAATCTTTAATGTGACTCGGGACGAACGAGTCGTCTCGGGGAGTGATTCGTTCAGTCGCGCATGGGCAACATCCTATTAGGTTCTGTACTGGAATTAGTTCACTTGTTTCGAGTCTTCTAAACGAGTCGTTCGTTCATCTTATTGGGCTGTCACGTGATGAACGAACGACTCAAACCGGAGGACTCGAGAGATGAACTAATTTCCGGCTCAGACTACGTTGGTTAAGCTTATTGGGCTGTCACGTGATGAATGAACGACTCAAACCGAAAACTTGTCAGATAAGAGGCGAGGTGAGTGAATCATAGACTAAAGACACAGGTAAACAATGAATTAATATTTTCTGTTTCTTATAGCATTATAGTTTTGTTTCGTTTGAAGTGTGATCAACGTTTGTGTAAGCAGCAGATGTGTTAGGGAGGTAAAACGTAACATTTTAATTATATTTTGTTAAAATGAACGAAATGACTCGAAAAAAGATTCGTTCATTTTGCTGAACGAGACTCAAATGTCCGAGTCGGTAAAATGATCCGAACTTCCCATCATTAACGTCTATTAGTGGAATTACTGTACGGAGACACGAAGCGGCCAAAAAGCTGACGAACATCTATAATTCAGCGGTTAAAAATTCAATGTTCCCGAAAACAGGGAAAAAGTATGTTTATTGTATATTATAGAAGATACAATTATATTACATTCGAATATTATACTGTGGACTTTTCTGGAAAAATAAAGTCTGTTAAAATACATTCTAACACTGAATATTTTCTCCTTTTTTCTACATGCATTATTTTACCATGAACATTTCAATAAATTCTTTTTCTTAACGACCATGTCTCTACCTGTGTCAACTTTCACAAGGTTTTAGTGTAGAACAACGCAAGCACTGACCATTCTCTGACGTTTATACAGGCATTATTGTTCAAACACAAGCTGAAATCAGGAACTTTCTCCAAACATTCACATATGAATTACTATTATTGTACTACAGGTTTCAGACAAAAGTTTTCATTATTTTCTATTGTTTAAATGTGACAAATAAAGTAAACAGTAAATTGGTCATGTACACGAGAGGACCTAAACTGTCAAAGAAGAGTAAATGTATGTTTTAACATGTTGAGTGCTTTACTCCAACCAAGGACCAATCACATTCCAGATATGTAATTCTATGCTATTCAACTCATTTTAAATCATTTCAGATTTCACAGAATAATACTAATGAACAACTTCATAAACCATTTGAAATATATATATATTGAAGTAGCAGTGTATTTCAGAATCCAGCCCTCCACCTCTAATTTCTGGATTAAGCTTTGCAGAAACAGCAATCCCAGGGTGCATTTTGTGCATCTTCAAGCTGTGGTGTGTCCCCCTGCACACACTGATCATGGAACCATCGGTTACAGCTGTCGCACTGAATCTGTAAATATAACAAATACAACACCTTACTAAAAAAAAAAAAAAATACCTTAATAAAACCTTAATAATAAAATAAAATATATTTTTAAAATGACGTCCAAACTTTAACATTATGTCACCAAAAATGCTACTGTCAGGGTTACAAATTGTCCTTTCTTATTTAGAGTAGCTGGCAATCTGGAGTAGTTTTTAATAGGAACCAAAGCCCAAGTTCAAGGAAAAGAGCTGTGTCCTTGGTGTGTAGCAGATATGTACTTTCTATTCAAGCCAAAAATGCAAACACTTTCATCCAGCAAACTGCACAAAACAGAGCAACTGAAAACAACAGCTTACCCATTTAATGGAAGGGCCTGGACATGGTGGGTTGCATTTTGAACACATGGAACAATCGTTCTCTGCGTCAAACACTAATGCAAAACAAAATTGACATTTTATACTTTATAACAATCCAAACAGAAAGGTAAAAAAAAAAGAAGAGAAAATACATAAAGAAACATACCTGAAGCTTGAAGTATTTCCAGTGCCAAAGCTGAACGTTCCTGTGCCATCTCTTTATGGGTAGTCCCAAATTCCATGTTAGGCAATTTACACTCAAAAAAATATTTCAGCCCTTAACTTAATTCAATTACGTACAAAATTTCCATGCATTTAGATTACGTAGTTTTAATTTAAACAAATCAATTAAACTTAATGTGATTCAAATGCATCAGTCTTACGTAAATGAAACAGGTAAAGTTGATGTAATATTTCCCAGTGTTAAACAAACCCTGCTCAGTGTTCATGTGTTTCCACACTACAGAGTGTTCAAGTAGCATTGACACAGTGTTGGAGTTAAGGAGATCATTATGTCATGATTGACCAATAATGATGAACACCTGCTGTTTACAAGCAGAATCACAGAAGGAAAGAGAAACACAAGAATCAGCCACAGCCAAAGAGAAAATTAACTTAAATAAATGAGGACATTAAATCTCTGATTAAACAACTCCACAAACAACACTACAGTTTGACTTGATTTCTGTCATATATCTATAAATATTTTTTGAGAACATCTAAACAGAGGTTTAGATGTTTTATTTTTTTTTAAAGTTTCAATTGACCTCACCATCATGGCGAACAGGGTTTACTTTAGTTGGGCTCTTGACCCTTGACTTTCTTAATATAGTTTTTTTTTGTTCTTTGGTTGCTGTAATTGTGTTCGTAGAGCACATTGGTATAGCACAAAAAAAAGGGGTCCTTATTAAGTGTTCTTGGTTAATTATTATTGATGTTGTAACAGTCATCCAATGGCCTGATATGCTGATATCATTCAGTGGTTTACCTGTAAGTTTCATGATATTTGCAGTAGTTCTATGAACTGTAACTATTATTACTTTAAGATCTCCAGTATTACTTAGACACACACAGACATCAAGAATCAGCATATGAATCTCAACAATGGTGACATTCAACAGCTGCATGCTGGGAGTCATGGGTGAGATTTGTACTCTGCTGTTACCCAGCATGCAGCTGTTGAATGTCACCATTGTTGAGATTCATACGCTGATTCTTGATGTCTGTGTGTGTCAAACTGATGCTGTAGATTTTGTGTATAAGATAAACATCCATAATAGTTCATACATCTGTTGTAAACATTATGAAAATAATAGACTAACCACTGCATGAGATCAGTGCATCATTACACTGGATGATACTGATTTAACAAACAATAAAAACTAACCAAGAACACTTAATCAGACTTCTTTTTGGCTTTTTTATTTTGCTGTAATAAATGTGCTTCGTACACATAATTACAGCAGCCAAAAAAGTTAAAATAAAAAAATCAAAAGTCAAGAGTCCAACTAAAGTAAACCCTGATCGCCATGATGGTGAGGTTAATTGAAACTTTAAAAAAAAATAAAAATAAATAAAATATCTAAACCTCTGTTTAGATGTTCTGAAATAATATTTGTGGATATATGACAGAAATCAAGTCAAACGTCAAGTCAAATTTAATGTCTTCATTTATTTAAGTTCATTTTCTCTTTGGCTGTGGCTGATTCTTGTGTTTCTCTTTCCTTCTGTGATTCTGCTTGTAAACAGCAGGTGTTCATCATTATTGGTCAATCGTGACATAATGATCTCCTTAACTCCAACACTGTGTCAATGCTACTTGAACACTCTGTAGTGTGGAAACACATGAACACTGAGCAGGGTTTGTTTAACACTGGAAATATTACATCAACTTTACCTGTTTCATTTACGTAAGACTGATGCATTTGAATCACATTAAGTTTAATTGATTTGTTTAAATTAAAACTACGTAATCTAAATGCATGGAAATTTTGTACGTAATTGAATTAAGTTAAGGGCTGAAATATTTTTTTGAGTGTAAGTAAGTAATTATGTGTTTGTAAATATGTGTTTCAAGTGCATCCATTTGCAGACTGGGTAATCAAACTTTCATGCAAATATCACAAATATCCTGATTTGTCTTGAAACACAATAAACTCTTTTCAAATAGATATCACTACTTTGCTTGTGCACCTAACCCGGTACATGGGAAAGATAAACAGACTGTTACATGAGAATATTTTTTTTCTTGCCACCCTTTAAGGAGGGGTTTGAGCACTAGGGGTTTGGCCTTGCAGCTCAGCTTGAGCTCTCTGTCCCTGTTCAAATGTCTTAATGTGAAAGAATGTAATGTCATGATCTTTGATGTACTGTCTGATTGATGTTAGGTCATTGAGTGCTGCTTACATCACACTGTCAATCAACTGCATTTGGAGAAAACCATCTATATCATGAACCCCTTCACAGCTGGGGCGGTCCTTTTTGAGAACAGAACAATAGTCAGGAAACAAAGTTTGCCAAAGGTAATTTTTTGGGGGAAAAAGTTACTTTTGTTTAGTGAAGGTACAAATGGTTCTGAGGTTGATAATTGTTTAGCCGTTTGTTGATGTGTAATCAAGTTTCATGGTATGTACATGATGAGGCAAAACAAAAAATAATGTCAATGATAAATATTTATTAACTGAAGTAATTTGTGTGTTGATATCATATAATGAAAGTAATTTTTCATGTGTTACAGGTTAACTTTGCCAACTACAAAGCCATTGTGTCCTTTGTTAACATTAAAAAAGTACACTGGAAATTTCTGGTTAGTTTTTATTTAGCACTTTGTATATTGATGTCCATTTTGTTGTGGTAAATATTTGTAGAATAATGTTATTTTCTTCTGGTTACAGTACATCAATGCAGCAGAACACAGAGTGCACTGAAAAAAAATGATTCTGACCCCTTGTAAATGTTACATGTTTTTATCTGGTTAATTTCACTGATTTTAATGTGTTATTTAATCCTACTTATTTTTTATTATTAATTTTCAAATTCACTGCCCTTGTTTAAAACAAGTTAATTTCATTCAATTAAAAGTAATTAGAAAAAAATAAGTTTCATTTAATTTCCATATACACTCAAAAAAATATTTCAGCCCTAAACTTAATTCAATTACATACATCAGTTCCATGCATTTAGATTACATAGTTTTAATTTAAACAAATCAATTAAACTTAATGTAATTCAAATGCATCAGTCTTACGTAAATGAAACAGGTAAAGTTGATGTAATAGTTCCCAGTGTTAAACAAACCCTGCTCAGTGTTCATGTGTTTCCACACTACAGAGTGTTCAAGTAGCACTGACACAGTGTTGGAGTTAAGGAGATCATTATGTCATGATTGACCAATAATGATGAACACCTGCTGTTTACAAGCAGAATCACAGAAGGAAAGAGAAACACAAGAATCAGACACAGCCAAAGATAAAATGAACTTTAATATAATAAATTTAATATACATTAAATCTCTGATTAAACAACTCCACAAACATTACAGTTTGGCTTGATTTCTGTCATATATCTACAAATATTATTTCAGAACATCTAAACAGAGGTTTAGATGTTTTATATATATATATATATTTTTTTTTATGTTTCAATTGACCTCACCATCATGGCGATCAGGGTTTACTTTAGTTGGACTCTTGACTTTTGATTTTTTATTTTTTTTGGCTGCTATAATTATGTGTATGAAGCACATCTATTACAGCAAAATAACAAAGCCAAAAAGAAGTCTGATTAGGTGTTTTTGGTTAATTTTTATTTGTGGGGAAATCACTAACATCCAGTGGCCTGATGCACTGATCTCATGCAGTGGTTAGTCTATTATTTTCATAATGTTTACAACAAGTGTATGAACTATTATGGATGTTTATCTTATACACTAAACCTTGAAATCTACGGTGTCCCTTTGACACACACAGACATCAAGAATCAGCATTTGAATCTCAACAATGGTGACATTCAACAGCTGCATGCTGGGTAACAGCAGATTATAAAACTCACCCATGACTCCCAGCATGCAGCTGTTGAATGTCACCATTGTTGAGATTCATATGCTGATTCTTGATGTCTGTGTGTGTCTAAGTAATGCTGGAGATCTTAAAGTAGTAATGGTAAGAGTTCATACAACTATTGTAAATATCATGAAACTAAGAGGTAAACCATAGAACGACATCAGCAAATCAGACCACTGGATGATGATTACACCATCAATAATAATTAACCAAGAACATTTAATAAGGCCCTCCCCTTGTTTTTTTTTGGCGCTATAACAAATGTGCTCTGTAAACACAATTACAGCAACCAAAGAACAAAAAAATTATATTAAGAAAGTGAAGGCTCAAGAGCCCAACTAAAGTAAACCCTGTTCGCCATGATGGTGAGGTCAAATGAAACTTTTTTTTTTTTTAATAAAACATCTAAACCTCTGTTTAGATGTTCTCAAATAATATTTGTGGATATATGACAGAAATCAAGTCAAACTGTAATGTTGTTTGTGGAAAAGAGATTAATAAACTCAATGTATAAAATATAAGTACACCCAATTTATAAAATATAAGTAAACTCAACTTATAAAATATAAATTCTCTCAACTTAAAAAATATATCTGGATTTAGATAAATTTATTTCGTGCAACCCCTTGACGTAATAAAATTAAGTAAATTCAACATAACATTTTTTTCAGTGTGTATTTGGTAGATCCTTTAAGCAACCCCGCAGAGCAGGCAGAATCAGAAGCTGCTGCCCAAAAGTTCTGGTACTTATGCAATTTACTTTATTCAATCTAATCATCTATGTAATTATGTCTAAATTGTAGCATTTTTGCACATATATAAATAAGAATTATATTCTGACATTTCATTGTCGTACAGTGAATACTTTCAGATAAGGAATATCCGCCACCGTGAGAGAGAGCGGGCAGATGTTAAGTTCAAAGGAGCTGTTATGAAACACCCAGTTCAGCAAGATGGATATAACTGTGGTGTGATAGTCATTATGGTACAGTAACATAGACGTGTACTTACATTCTTGAGCTCTGACAATGTTTTTATTATTATTATTATTTGCGTGCATGTGCTATCTCCATATTTGGAGGAGAGCTATTTTACAGTACACTCAAAAAAATATTTCAGCCCTTAACTTAATTCAATTACGTACAAAATTTCCATGCATTTAGATTACGTAGTTTTAATTTAAACAAATCAATTAAACTTAATGTGATTCAAATGCATCAGTCTTACGTAAATGAAACAGGTAAAGTTGATGTAATATTTCCCAGTGTTAAACAAACCCTGCTCAGTGTTCATGTGTTTCCACACTACAGAGTGTTCAAGTAGCATTGACACAGTGTTGGAGTTAAGGAGATCATTATGTCATGATTGACCAATAATGATGAACACCTGCTGTTTACAAGCAGAATCACCGAAGGAAAGAGAAACACAAGAATCAGCCACAGCCAAAGAGAAAATTAACTTAAATAAATGAAGACATTAAATTTGACTTGACGTTTGACTTGATTTCTGTCATATATCCACAAATATTATTTCAGAACATCTAAACAGAGGTTTAGATATTTTATTTATTTTATTTTTTTTTTAAAGTTTCAATTAACCTCACCATCATGGCGATCAGGGTTTACTTTAGTTGGACTCTTGACTTTTGATTTTTTTATTTTAACTTTTTTGGCTGCTGTAATTATGTGTACGAAGCACATTTATTACAGCAAAATAAAAAAGCCAAAAAGAAGTCTGATTAAGTGTTCTTGGTTAGTTTTTATTGTTTGTTAAATCAGTATCATCCAGTGTAATGATGCACTGATCTCATGCAGTGGTTAGTCTATTATTTTCATAATGTTTACAACAGATGTATGAACTATTATGGATGTTTATCTTATACACAAAATCTACAGCATCAGTTTGACACACACAGACATCAAGAATCAGCGTATGAATCTCAACAATGGTGACATTCAACAGCTGCATGCTGGGTAACAGCAGAGTACAAATCTCACCCATGACTCCCAGCATGCAGCTGTTGAATGTCACCATTGTTGAGATTCATATGCTGATTCTTGATGTCTGTGTGTGTCTAAGTAATACTGGAGATCTTAAAGTAATAATAGTTACAGTTCATAGAACTACTGCAAATATCATGAAACTTACAGGTAAACCACTGAATGATATCAGCATATCAGGCCATTGGATGACTGTTACAACATCAATAATAATTAACCAAGAACACTTAATAAGGACCCCTTTTTTTTGTGCTATACCAATGTGCTCTACGAACACAATTACAGCAACCAAAGAACAAAAAAAAACTATATTAAGAAAGTCAAGGGTCAAGAGCCCAACTAAAGTAAACCCTGTTCGCCATGATGGTGAGGTCAATTGAAACTTTAAAAAAAAATAAAACATCTAAACCTCTGTTTAGATGTTCTCAAAAAATATTTATAGATATATGACAGAAATCAAGTCAAACTGTAGTGTTGTTTGTGGAGTTGTTTAATCAGAGATTTAATGTCCTCATTTATTTAAGTTAATTTTCTCTTTGGCTGTGGCTGATTCTTGTGTTTCTCTTTCCTTCTGTGATTCTGCTTGTAAACAGCAGGTGTTCATCATTATTGGTCAATCATGACATAATGATCTCCTTAACTCAAACACTGTGTCAATGCTACTTGAACACTCTGTAGTGTGGAAACACATGAACACTGAGCAGGGTTTGTTTAACACTGGGAAATATTACATCAACTTTACATGTTTCATTTACGTAAGACTGATGCATTTGAATCACATTAAGTTTAATTGATTTGTTTAAATTAAAACTACGTAATCTAAATGCATGGAAATTTTGTACGTAATTGAATTAAGTTAAGGGCTGAAATATTTTTTTGAGTGTACAAGATTGGCATATGAGCACAACACAGTGGGTATTAATGTGTTTAGATGATAATAAGTCACAAGTCACTGTCACTGTTTAACAGTGCATTTGTGCATTTTTAAGTATGTTTTCATGATCATGCTGCTGCACTATTTTCCCTACATACCTCGCCTGTGAGCCAGTTAGGAGGCCTGAGTGATAGGAGGTCGGTGTGTCTGACAAATAAGTCCTTTCTAAATTGCGAAGGGACCACAGAAACAACCGCTACTGTGTCCTTTTTTTCCCACAGTGCAGTTAGCTGAGGGGAAGATAATGATACATTACAATAGATATGAAACAATTCCTGCTGTTACTGCAGTGAAAATACTTAATTTTGATACAAATCACCTGGGATGCAGCATCATTGGGTTTTTGAGTGGTACTTCCCTTCCCTGTGTCCTCCCGCTGATGCTCTTGCTCTGTGAAGTCAAATGTGGCCTAACCAAAAATTAATAAATTGAATATTGAATTAATATAATGTACATATTGAATGCAAACCATTCTATTTTCAAATACAGAATAAAATCTGAAGAAATGAGACAATTGTATGCTTCTACCTTTTATGACATATATTTTTTTTATATGCATATACCTGTGTTGGGATGATGATAATATCTTGGTCATCAGCTATTTGTGGCTGTTGCTCTGAAATGTTCTCTGTTGTTTTCTGTTAAAAAGAAGGTAGAGTTTCCATTGTTACATTTGCTTTAGGAAAAACATTCTAACCACTACAGTAGGAATAGTCACAATCACAGTCACTTCAAAGCTTTTCTAAGAATTACTTTCAATGACAGGTCCAGCACTAAAGGTGAGACGTACAGCCTTCCGTTTTGTTCTCCATACTTCCTCTTCCACTGGAAAGGACTTGAAAACATACACACACACACACACACACACACACACACGTTGTGTTTACATGTTTTATGGGGACATTCCATAGGCGTAATGGTTTTTATACTGTACAAACCCTATTTTCTATCGCCCTACACCTACCCTACACCTAAACCTAGCCCTCACAGGAGACTGTGCACACTTTTACTTTCTCAAAAAAACTCATTCTGCATGATTTATAAGCCTGTTTCCTCATGGGGACCTCACAAATGTCCCCACAAGGTCAAAATTTACTGGTATTACTATACTTGTGGGGACATTTGGTCCCCATAACGTGATAAATACCAGGTGCACACACACACACACACATATATATATATATATATATATAACTGTACACACAATTGCAAGTAATAAAAAAAATCTGTACTCAGGTCTATTGCTTTCAAAATGTGATCAGGCAAAAAGCAGCAATCTTATTTGTTACGTAGGTGCTGCCACTGAGTGACTTTATTAACAACAGTATCCCATACTTTCTTCCTGCATCTTTCTGTGTCTCCATATTCAAGGAGCAGTGCCCCATGCATCTTTTGGTATACTTGAACAAAGTCATCCAGTCTCGAAAACTGCCGTCTTTGAAGCCGAATTCACTTTAGGTCCCACTGACTCTTCTCCATGATGCCCTGTGTTCGGTTGTCTTCAGTGAAGTTCTGAAAATTGAAAGTACATCTGTCATCTGTTGACATTGTAAGGGACAACCAAAAATATGGTTTAAATGGGAACAAAAATCAGATGTTTCTTGCAACACTTTACCTGTTTCTTTGATTGTTTGACTTTGTCATAGACCTTACTCAAATTCTGGTATGCTGGGCTTGTCCCATGACGTCCTAGATCCCCTAAAGACGATTAGAACATTTTAAAAGTACTGCACACAAATATTGTATTGATGCATTGCTTAATAAATTGTTCTATGAAATAAATTTAACTTATTAACTTGACTTAAACCTACCTAACATCATTCCAGACCACAGAATGGCATGTGGGAGGAAGTATTGGGCCAAACTGCCAATGAATTTTGGTGTGTAAAAAATGTTGCAAACACCATCAAGCTTAAGTGGTGCACTGTTGATTGTTGTTCTGAAATGATCCATGATCCGCATGTTGCTGACATCATGCTGAAAAGCAAATATCATTATTTCCCACATATTCAAATGTATATGCATAATGCATTATTCATCATTTATTCTGTTTAACATTAATCTGGCTCAGTTATGACTGCGTGGCCTTATTTGAGATGCAGGATACATCCTGGACAGGTCCTGTTTAAATCTCAAAACTCATAAACAGAAGTTGAACTTTAACCCTACTCTGCAGTGGGTTCAACAATGGCAAGCAGGTCTAGTTGGTTTTGATTTTACAGTTGTAATTCAAATTGTAACATTATTTCATACCTTGTAGTCTTCAGCAGCAATGTTTTTGTCATCTAGTTCAAAGGTACCCCTTTTTTGCATAAGCAGTTGCAGGTTATTGTAGTGCTTTGCTACATTTGCTCCACTGCATGGACTGCAAAATAGTACTGTTGAACTAGAAAGCACCTCATCCATCTCTTTCAGTGTTGAACAACATGCAAGGAGGCCAAAGATGTGCATTGCCAGTGTGTAGTGTTTGGGAATTCTGCAAAAAAAGCAAACAAAAACACAATTATTATTATTATTATTGTACATTTCATTTCAAACTGTATGAAAAGTAATAATACCCCATAAATACATACTGCTTTTTGCAAAGAGCCTTGGCATTCTTCATGATGTGACTTAAACATCTATGAAGGATGGGGAGGTCAAATGTTTCTGTTGGATGCTGTCCAGTAATTAAGAGGAAGTATTTCTGCAGCAGATCCTCCAGACCTGTTCTGCAGAATGCAGTGGAAATGGAGTGCATAAGCACAAGTGAGCCATCACATATTATCATGACTGGCCTTTTGATTGCCACATTTCCATACATCCTGATGACATCAGTCTGAAAAGCCTGCAAGAAGTATGTCACAGACGCTGTGGTGTGGTCGCATGTGACGTAGGTTGCCACAGGTAAAGGTCATGCACCCCTGGATGGATTTCTAACAACCAGCTCATAAACATAGTATGGTGGACTTTCTGCAGTGTTTTTTTTTATTACACCTCCTGTCGCATCCAAGTACACTATGTCATTCTTACACCTTTTGTAGAAGACAGAAAGTGTCTTATTTGACCACAACATGACTCCTTTGGGGTGCATCATTACCTTCTGCAGGGCATCACTGTCTGTGCCGCGTTGGTCAATCAGTGCTTTTAAACTTGGAAGCTCATCAGGATGAGATTGGGTTTTTGTCCTTTCACTCCATGAAATGTTTTTTAGCACGTTTTTAGTTGGGGCATCATCCCTGCAGCCTGAATCAATGACCATTGGTGTAATCTTTTGCATGGACTCCAAATGCAAACTCCGTGGTAATTTGGTTTCCAGGAGTTCTGCAGTTGCCTGTCGAGCAGCTGCACGCACCGGCCTCCTGTGCAGTTCCGTGCTGTTATGGCATACATCACCTCCAGAGAAAAATACTGCTGCTTTCAGGGAGCTCTCATCAGCAACTTCAACTTTTACTTCCTCTTGCCAGTCTTTGCGCTCAATGAAAAAGAAACATGGCTGACATGGCAAAAAACATATGAAGAATTTAATCTCTTCCTCACTGCTCCGTGTAGAGATTTACGGTGATTTATTTTTGTTTATATCCGTGTCAGACGTCTGTAATATGTAAAAAAGAAAAACATTTACAAATTAATAGATAAAGGCTATGTTTGGAATATCTTAACCCTACATCTGTCATAGAATTTCCTTTACTTTCAACTATCCTTTGCTTTATGTCTTTACTTTTTTCCCTGTTTATTAGGTGACATTCCATATATTAATATCACAAATGTCTTGTAACAGCCAAAATAAATGAATGTGAGTTGGAACATTAAGCCCTTCAGAGATAAGTTACAGGCTATGTGTTAAAAAGGTGAATTAATGTTCCCATGAATGCTAACACAGATTACATTACAGTAATTATATTAAAACAACAAAGAAGACGTTTTTTCTACAGTAGCCATGTAAACATTATTCTAAGATATAATCCTTACATTACAATTCATATGCAGTGGATAAATGGCTTGCTTCAGACATGCTTAAGTATTTACTTAATTGTATTTGGCATTGTATTCAGAGTTTATTATTTGTTACGTTTAATAGAATAAGTATGGGTAAACTTTTCACTTACGGAAGCACAATTTGAATCCAACTTATCTGTTACAGGACTACAGATTACATCACTGTCAGCCTTTGTGTCCTGCACATCCTGGAAAGACAGAGAGGGTGGAGTCATTTCTCAAACAAAGTCTGTGTTGCACACCAAATGGCAAGCAAATTAAAGATAAAAAGTCACCAGATTGAAAGATGGACATTCAGGCTCTTCTTTGCGGCATGGAGGCAAATGACCGTCCTAAGTATTTGAAAGTTGTTGAAAAAAAAAATTCACTGGGTATATAATTTCCCCAAAAATGCAAAGAATTGCACAGGCAATAACAATTACATTTGGCATTAATGGTTAAACATAATGATATGAGAAGCAAAACCCCAGAAAGGATACTCACACTGGAATCAACAGCTATGATAATATCAGCGAATAAATATTACTGAAAGGTTACAATCAGTGTTAGTGCATGCAAATATTCCTTTATGAATGTTAACTTGGATAGTCCTGTCGATTTTTTATTTTATTTTTTTCAAAAGGAAAATAACTTTGGACAGAAATGGTGAAATCAAGAAAAGTAACAAGAACTGCAATTTAATAGGTATTGGTGAAATGTCTAAAGTAACAACTTCATTATTTTCAGAAAATTGGAAGGTTTGTAATTGTTTGAAAAATCTCCAAAGTAAAATTCATGTCAAGTGAATTAATTTGTTTAATCCAGGTTAATCTGTGGCCTAACAATAGCTTCAATTTTACCTTGAATTTAAATAGGCATGCCTGAAGAATTTTCTTGCGATTTATGAATGTATTTGGCACTTGCAAATCTTTACAGACGTTGCTCCAAAACCCATCAGGATTGCGAACACTGTACTCCTTTATATTAGTTGCAGATCCAGCAAATTTTGTAATAGCTAATGTCATTTCTTCCAGAGTTTTAGAAGTCCTCCGTCCCTTTGAAAAGAAACAATAAATAAATAAATAAATAAATAAATAAATTATTGAAAGACACTGTGCTGGCAATATATCATGCTCCATCAGAAAATGGTGTTTCATGAATATGTTATGTGCATGTGTAATACAATAATTTCATACAGGGAAATGCAATGTTTGTAAAGTGGGTTTTCTGTAACACTTGCCTTTCCAAATGTTTTGAAAGTGCTGACTATGAAATCAAAATACACTGAAAATTAAATTGTATCCGCATGGCAATGCATCACCATGTCTCACATAACCCTGCTCTGCATCTCTCTCTTCAATTGCCTGTCAACGTTTCTGCTAAACTGAAAAATATTATGCCATAATAACGTATTTACTGTTATTTAAAGTGTCATTGTTCAACAGTGGTAGCCACAGAGTATGATTTGTACAAAAAACAATACATTAGGACCAAACTATGAAAAGTTGTATTTGAAAAAATAAATCTGTATATTATAAATATTGTGTAATCATTCTGTAATCATGGATATTGAAAATGTTTTGGATTATGTAGTGTCATATCTTCTGAATAGCTACTAAAACTGTGCGAAAGTGGCTTTGTATCAAATCAGATTTACTGCACAAATCACAGCAGCCAGTCATTGTCCTATTTGGACACTTCACCTGTATATCATGTCACAGCATTTTAGATTGTTTGGTTGAATGGATGCTGACCTGTTTGTACTCATCCTGGGATTCAAATCAGGATAAAACCTGCACAAGCATGAATACCTTTAAAAAATAAGATTAATAATAATTTACAGTTTTTTTGGATTGCTTACACACTAAAATTAAATTAGCAAAACCTTACACTCAAGAAGCAAAACATCAGCCCATATTTGCACAACTATAAGCACATTGTCAACCTCACACTTGTTGCAAAACTCTACACACAGTGATTTGCAAAACACTAAACACACTTAACATACATTACACACAAAAATCTATCATGAAGTCACTTCCTTGCAATACCAAAGCACTGACTGTCAAATTACCGCACTGTCCAACCAATTGGTTCAACACAGTCATCAGGTGTGCAAACACTTGTTTGCTTAATTGTAGACACACCAATCAGGTGTTTAAGCACTATAAAAAGCAGCAGGTGAGTTCATCGGTCTTCAAGCACAATGGAAAGAGTCAGAGAAAGACGATGAGGAGGACAACGAGGGGGAGGACGAGGACGAGAAGGAGAAGGAGGAGGAGGAAGGGGAGGAAGAGGAATCAACAGAGGAAGAGGAAGAGATGGAGGCCATGCTGGAGGTAGAAGAAGAGGAAGAGGAAGAGGAAGACGAAGACAAGAAGGTGCTCAAAGAGGACCGAATCTGACAAATGAGATCCACGCAACACTGGTTGACCATGTTGTCAACCACAGCCTGACGCTGAGGGAGGCTGGACTGCGAGTACAGCCAAATCTAAGCCGATACACAGTGGCAAGTGTGATAAGAACATTTCGACTGGAAAATAGGTATTGTAAAAATATCACCATATCAAAAACATCTGCACAGTTTCAGTAACTGCTTACAGTACTGTATTCTATGCAGTATCAGCACTTCTGTTACCTTGTCCTGTGAAATTACTGTACTATTGTTTACTGTTTTTTTTCTACATAGGATTGAGGGTCAGGAACGACAAGGGGGAAGGCCTCCTATGTTCACAGAACAGCAAGAGAGGGAGATAGTAAACATGGTTTTGGCCAACAATGCTATAACACTCAAACAGCTCCAAGCTAACATTGTCAATAACCATGCCAGTTTCAACGATATCCATCAGGTCTCAATATCAACACTGGCACGCATCCTAAAAAAAAAACATATTCAAATGAAGCAAATTTTTCGAGTGCCTTTCGAGCGCAATTCCGAAAGGGTGAAACGACTGCGGCATGATTATGCAGAGGTATGTATTCACTTTAGCAGTGTGATCTTGCATACTGTCTCATAATCTTTTACTGTACTGTAATATGTATACTAGATCTACACTGAACTACACAATTTTGCCTGACACTGTTCTTCAGGTAGTTTTACGAATGGATGGAGAGGAGATCCAGCATGAGTTCATTTACGTAGATGAGGCTGGGTTCAACCTGACGAGAACACGAAGGAGGGGAAGAAACGTCATTGGCCACAGGGCTATAGTCAATGTCCCAGGGGAACGTGGGGGAAATATAACACTCTGTGCAGCCATTACACAGAATGGGGTCCTCCACCGCCATGCCCATATGGGCCCTTACAACACAGCACTCATACTTACATTCTTGGCCCAACTGCACAACATAACAGCAGCAAATCAAATCGATCATATGCAATACATTGTTGTCTGGGACAATGTGTCTTTCCACCGCTCTGCTCTGGTTCAGAACTGGTTTCAGCAACATCCACATTTCACCGTCCTGTATCTTTCACCATACTCTCCATTCCTCAACCCTATAGAAGAGTTTTTCTCGGCATGGCGGTGGAAGGTATATGATCTCCGTCTCCAGGCTGAAGTACCCCTCATCCAAGCCATGGAGGAGGCCTGTGACCAGATGGAGGTAGCAGCAATACAAGGATGGATTCGTCATTCAAGACGTTTCTTTCCAAGGTGTCTTGCTAATGACAACATTGCCTGCGATGTTGATGAAATTCTCTGGCCAGATCCAGCTAGGCGAAGAGACAATGTCTAGTGTTTTTTTTTTGTTCGTTTTTTTTTTGTAACAGTAAACTTACAGTACAATATGTAAAGTGACATGTTGTTACAGTACTATGAATCTCCATGTCAACATTTTGGGCATGTTGAGAAATAAATGAGTTTCTTCAGTGTGCAACATTGGTCTTGTGTAGTGTTTGGTGGATTTACTTTATATTTGTACTTTGTTGATGGTAGCCTACTCTAATCATAGGGAAGTAGAAGTGCTAAAAGTGTTTTAGGTTTATCACAGCAGAGTGTAACTCGTGCAAACAGAGTATAGTAAATGTGAAACGTGTGTTTCTTATGGTAAAAAAGTGTGGTTTTTAAACATAAGTGTATAGTTTTTACAAGAGTGTTTAATTATGCAAAGGATCTGTAGTGTTTTGCTAATTGGGTGTGTGGTTGTGCTAATTGTGTGTAGTGTTTTGAAAACACGGGCCCTGTTTTGAAAATCGTGCTTAAGCAATCCAAAAAACTGTAAAAAACAAGACCATGTAAATCCACATATTCCTGCATAAATAAACCCACGGCCTACACTTGTAAGCTGATACATAAATAATTTATAAATATTTTGGAAAGATGCAAAAGTACATTTTGGGTATATTTGGGTCTCTCTCCCTTTTCACATAGGTAGCACACTTCATTAATTATTTCTTGTTTCTGTAAGCTCTGTATAGCAGATCAAGCAGCAGTATATTCACAAATAGGACTCACCAGCTGTGAGCTGAAGCTTTCCTTCCAGTCTTGTGGCAGTCTGGTCTGCAAGTACCTTCAAGCTTTTGGAGATGGTATTGAGTAAAGGCAGCTATGTTGTCTCATCTCAAAAATGTAAGCCAGTGACACTAGGAGACTGTTTGAATAAAATTCTGCAAAAGCATCCAAGCAGTAGCTATGCAGAAAGCATCAGCTAATCTAATTTCTTAATTGAAAAAAGTTATTTTCGAAGAGTCATGATCATTCTGAGGAATAACTAATATAAAATTTCACGTGAACTTATAATTCAATGCGGAAACATATAAGCTTGTAATAGTTTGAGGTTTTTATTGTTGTCTTACTGTGTAAGCAAAATAACCAATGAGGAATGCAAGTCTGACCTTGCTCCTATCTTTTTGGTAAGAACTTATAACAGTGCACCAGGGAAGTGGGATGTAAGCCATTCTTTCCTCAGGTGTGAGTGACTGAGTTTTTCTGGCCATTTGTTTAACCTTGGCTACTTCTCATCTCACTCTTGAGTGCAAAGCAGCATTCATTAAAATACATTTTGATTATCTCCACAGAGTTTTGGCTAGTATTCATTGGCTGATCATATAAAATCTGTGCACTTGCACATGAATGTTAGTAGGCTTATAGATGGATGAAGTTAAAGAGTTAAACTTGCTATTATTGGACTCCCCAGAGACAAGCAAACACTGACCAAAACAGAAAAAATGTACAGTATGTTATTTTAGGTATGGACAAAGAGTCATGATGACTCTGAGGAATAATGTCCCACATAGCAATTGACATCTGGCCCAGGTCTGGGCCAAGCAAGCAGTTACACTCGGCCCAAATGCAGCAAAGAATTACGGCCCTTGAGTGGCCCGAGTCTGGACTACAGACATGAGCCACACACAAATCTCAGCCAAATAGTAATTTATAACCAGCCCTGAACTGAGCCAGAACAAGTTTTAATAGTGCTAAGCAACCGTTTAATCAATGTTATAAGTAGTTGATTTGTCAAAGTTAATGACATTGAATCAATATAACTTTTGCTCCCGCTATTAATGTAAAAAAAACACACACACACACACACACACACACACACACAAAAAAAACACTATTGTTGTGATCATTGTTTGCTTTAGTTGGGCTCTTGACTCTTTGTACTTTAATGTTAGATTTACTTTGTCTTGTGTAACAATGTTTGAGATAATGAAAGCTAAGCTCCACTGCAATCAGCCGGTGGTGACTGTAATCATTGTGAAGTGATATGCATAAATAATTGCTCACAATGTGAGTCTGTAACGTGAGATTAAAGCAGATGCACAGCTATTTTACTTTTACAAAAAGTTAACCAAAAAAAAAGTCTTTAAAGCGCTGAATCAACTAGACATCAAGAATCAGCGTATGAAACTCAACAATGGTGACAATCAGCAAAAGAAAATTCTATGTAGAAATGCATGCTGGGTATCAACATAGTAAAAACTCATTCATGATTCCCAGCATGCATTGCAGTTAATCTGTTCATCTGAATTAGTCTGATGATTGTCACCATTGTTGAGGTTTGTATGTTGAGTGTTGATGTCTAAACCTTTCTGTGTATTGCCACAGACTTTTTAAATTTGTGAAATAGAATCAGCAGTAATAAAAGACAAAATTATTTCATGTTTTTAACTTTATTGCCACTTGACACCCATCACAAAAAGTAATCTACTTCAAATTTATTTTAAAACATCTCATTTTAATAGCACAAGTGTTTGCATTGAAACACTATTAAAGCACAGAAAAAGAACTGACTTAGTGAAATGCAAATATCAAGAACCCAACTAAAGCAATCACTGATCACAGTAATGGTGGTCTGTTGAAATGTCAACATTTTTGTTAACATTAATTGATTTAATGCCATTAACATTGACAAATCAACTTTTTTTAACATTGATTCAGTGGTTTCCACCTGCTCTCTTGCTATCTGGGACCCAATCTCAGTCTTCAGTAAACCACATAGAGTCCAGTCTTTAACCAGAAGCCCCAAAACTGAGCCACAAAAAAGGTGTAACACACACAGTTACACCTTTAGACATGGCTCAGTTTTGGGGTTTCTGGTTAAAGACTGGTCTCTATGTGGTTTACTGAAGGCTGAGATTGGGTAGTGTTAAAACTTGTTCTGGCCCAGTTCAGGGCTGGTTATAAGTTACTGTTTGGCTGAGATTTGGGCTCATGTGTGGCTCATGTCTGTAGTCCAGATCTGGGCCACTCAAGGGCCGTAATTCTTTGCTCCACTTAGGCCGAGTGTAACTGCTTGCTTGGCCCAGAGCTGGGCCAGATGTCAATTGCTATGTGGGAACTGATAGTATTTTGAGAATTCCACGTGGGAACAAATAACCTAATAGTTCTAATAGTTTCGGGTTTTATTGTTATCATACTGTGTAAGCAAAATAACCAGTGAGGAATGCAAGTCTGACCTTGCTCCTATCTTTTTGGTAATAACACATAACAGAGCACCAGGGATTGGTAAGGGAACATCTTAGAGGGACTGTGTACCAGGAATGAACAAGCCCTGAGACATCAATGGTTTAGCAAGTGTTAGCATGGGGTTATGTAATACAACCACTTCATTGGTCGGATGAGGGATTTTGTTACCTTGAAATGTATATTTTCACTCTAAATACTGAGCTGTGAGCCTGTCTCAATCTCTTTTGAGGAGATAGATAGATGTCTTAAAAGGGCTGACGATGCATTATGATTCTATAAATACAAAATCAAAGTGCTTGTCGTTTTCTACAGCCAATCTGTATGACTGTTGACCTTTCTTACAATAAATACATTTTCAAAAGACTTTTAGCCTCTTGCCTTATTGACATAGAAAATGGTCAGAACAGTAGTTAAGAAGATTTGGGTAACACTTTACAATTTGTGTGCACAAATATGCATTAATTCATGCAAAACTAATGCAGAGATAATCACAAGTTAATAACTCATGAAGAACTAAACCATTTATTAATGATCACTTCATCAGCAACTAACTTTTTTTTTTTTTTCTTCTTCTTGCTCTCAGCAAAGGCGGTCGCATCTTTTACCTCTCCCTCCCATATCTCTCCTCGCTGGCTTCTCTTGTCTCATAATTGTTAGTTCTATCTCTGAGACTGTCTTTGTCCTGCTCTCCAAACAAAAAAGGAATTATGGATTTCATCAACTGGTCTCTGAATGCAACTGACACCATCTTCTCGACGAGAAGCCTGGGTTCAGGGGAACCCAGCTGTCCTGCAGGAACGTTTGCAGCTGGATATGTGATGGACGGGTGGGAGAAGTGGCGCATCGTGTGCCTGGCCCCTCTGTTTCTGGAGGATATTGAAGATATTTATTTATTCGGAACTTTGATAACAGGGTTTCTGCTGATGGGATTAGGTGGGGCCCTGTTGTATCGACGATTGGTAAAAGCGGTCAGTGCGGCTCAAAACCCCACGGTGGTGGGCATAGCTGTTAGTACTCAGACTGTGGTTATTGTCCGCAAATTGGAAAACATCATGGAGAAGCTAGCGGCTATGCAACAGGACCTGGACCTGGAGACATTAGATATCTGCGAAACTGGCAGATATTGACCCAAATTTGACAAAAAGATCTTTTCTCTTTCGGCTTCCCCCCTTCTTCCAGACGGCCTCGGCCAAGGCCGTTGCTGGAGACAAACAACTTCCCCCGGAGAAGAAGATAACAAGACGCTCTGAATTCCTCCTCCCCGTTCCAAGGACACCTGTTGCGGACTGGGTTTTTCAGACTCCACAGACTTACACATACACACGCACACGCGGTACCCGGTGTGGGTAGGCGGATCTGTGACCAGCGCTCTCTAGCTGCAGGACCGGATGGCTGTTGCCTACATTGGATTACTTCCGCATCCCCTGTCCCCCTCCCCTGTTGCAATGTTATGTCTATGTTTATGTGCTTGTTGCTGGGGCTTTTTTTTCCCCCTGATCTCACACTGCCCTACTTGAAGGACAGTCTGGGAGGGGTCTTTTTTCGCCTCCTTTTTTCCTAATGTATCTTATCTTCTTATTTTCTATGCTACCTCTCGACTGACCTGTCTTCCCCCGAAATGTGATGTTTGTGTATGGTCGGAGGGGTCCAATTTCGCTGCATGTAACAGTGTATGTGACAAATATAGGCTTTCATCATCATTTTAATGAACATTCTATATGATTCATAGATTAAGTAATCAATACATTTTTATTAGTTAAATGCGTCATAATGTATTAATTCCCTTATCACTTATTTTAACTAATAGTGTAAATTAATGTGATCATTACCACTAATGATTTGCAAAGATATCATTATGTTATGACTTTACTTGTTGAGGCACAGAACTATCAACTAATTGTTAAGTAATATGTCATTGTGGTTATGGATTTACAATTAGTTAGACAGTCATGTGCCTCAACAAGTAAAGTCACAATATAATGATACATTTGCAAATCACTAGCTAATGAGTGTTTAAAGCAGACAACTGGAAGTTGAAGTACATAGCTTTGAACACTGTGGTAATTAACATGAATTTACATCATTAGTTAATAAAATAAGTGATAAAGGAAATTAATACATTATGACACATTTAACTAATAACAATTTAATGATTACTTAATCTATGAATCATATAGAATGTTCAATTGTTGCTGATGTAGTAATCATTAATAGATGCTTTAGTTCATCATGAATTATACATTAACTCGTGATTATCTGTGCATTAATTAAGCATGAATTAATGCATATTTTTGTACACATATTGTAAAGTGTTACCAAGATTTGCTTTTCATTTTCTGTCAAATTCTACAATTTTCCTGTTAACTGTAAAGACTTTTTCTGATAAATAATAAAAGACATTTTGCCTTTTATCGTTATTATTATTATTATGAAAGGACACATCAGAAATGACAAGAAGCAACATGGGGGTGGGATCAGGAAAGGCCCCGAGTCAGGATTCAAACCCAAGACACCCGGAGTGCATTGGTGTTGTACGTCAGCGTGCTGCCCACAAAGCTATCGGCATCAACACCTTTGAAGGATATATAAGAGAATATAACAATATATATGCTATATAATGCATTGTGACAAATTGCCATTCATTTTCTGTACAAATCTTCACTGAAATCTTGTGAAACTTGATACAGACAGAGTCTTGGGCATTCTGAAGAAGTGTGAATAGAAATCTTGCTGAATAGAAATCTTGCATGTATAAATGTGAAAGAATGGTCAGTGCAATGTCACAGACTTTGTATGAATAGAAACTTTCCTGTTAACTCTGAAGACTTTTTTTTTGATAAATGATAAAAAACATTTTGCCTTTTATCGTTATTATTATTATGAAAGGACACATCAGAAATGACAAGAAGCAACATGGGATCTGGAAAGGCCCCGACTCTGGGTTCGAACCCGAGACACCCGGAGCAGAATTGGCGCTGTATGTTGGCGGGCTGCCCACAAGGCTATCGGTATCGACATCTTTTAAGGATATATAAGAGAAAATAACAATATATATGTTATATAATGCATTGTGACAGACTGCCATTCATTTTCTGTACAAATTCTACAATAAAACATCGTGAACACAGATAGAGACATGGTTGTTCAGAAAAAGAATTTATTGAAATGTTCATGGTAACTCTGAAGAAATTTTAATAATGCATGTAGGAAAAAAGGAGCAAACATTCAGTGTCAGAATGTATTTTAACAAACTTTATTTTTTCAGAAAACTTCACAGTATAATGTATTCGAAAGTAATTGTATCTTCTATAATGAACAATATATATACGTTTTGTAAATACTTTTTCCCTGTTTTCTAGCACATTTAAATTTTAACCGCTGAATTATAGATGTTCGTCAGCTTTTTGGCCGCTTCGTGTCTCCGTACCGTAATTCCACTAATAGACGTGCAGCAAATCCAGATGGCGGTTGGCGTTCGCAGATGGCGGCTCACTTGACCGCGGTGACAACACCCACTGCTTTCAAGAGCAGCCGCTCACCTGAGATTGTCCCGCTCTCGGTCACTGAAACCCTGAGACTAGCAAGAGCAGCTTCCAAATCCTCAGCACTCATCTTGCTGGATCTGTCTGCTACTTCTGACACAGTTAACCAGTAGATTTCTAGTAAAACTGTGGTTAGGATATTGAACACAATCAACAGGCCGTTGGCGCCCTCTGGTGGTTAAGTTGTTCAACTGTATAATCATTACTAAAATAATCACTTCAAGTAATGATTTAAAATGTATTTGTTTACTTGTTGTCTTATATACTTACTTTAAATGCATCATTTATTTTTTAAAACTACTGTTTGTCTCTCTTGCAGCATAAAACAGCCTGATGGGCACTCATATTTTTCTCTGTTACCATTTTTTTAAACTTACTTCAGTAATGTTACAAGATGCCTTATTTTGATACTTTTTAATCCAGTCATTATTGTCAAATTCGTATCTAATTATTTAAAGTGCTTTACAGACAGAAAATACTTTTTTTAACAACAACAACAACAACAACAACAACAAAAAAAGCCTGATAGAGTGATGTCATTGTTCGTGTCATAGGCATTTTTATAACTTTCAAAAAGTCTGATTACTCAATTAATCCTTTTTTTTTTCTTAAATGTAGAATGTCGATTACTTGATTATGTTTTGTTATCAACTGTTTATTGAATTTTCTTCAAATAACAGTAATATAAAGCAAAAATCAGCTGTGCAAATTAAGAACCCACCCCAACCCATCCCACCCCTGGTAGACTTTAAACAACAAAAAAAAAAAAGGAAAATACGATGTAGACTTTAATAGTAATAATAATAAAAAATAATAAACAAAAAGATAAATAAATAATAATAACTTTGTTTTTACAACGATTTTAGAAAAGATGAGACAACATTAAAAGCTGAATGCCATAAATTTACAGTTTTGACATTAGATCCATGTATACGAGAAGTTGAGAGTTCCATTGATATAATGTCCAACAAATACACTGTCCAGGTTCGTCTGTCCATTGTGTGAGGACTCCAACGGTTGACTAGCAATTTTTTTTGCCGCTGTGAGAGCAGATAACAGTAAACATCTTTGTTGGACGGACAAAGTAAGGTCCCAAAAATCATTCTTGAAAAAAACGCCGTGGAGTTAAACATATCTCAGTGCCCAGCAAATATGATAGATCCTGTGAAAGTCCAAAAAGGTGAAAGAGAGGGGCACTTTAATTTAGCCAAATTGCAGAGGATGGTGTATTTAATTTTTCCATTTTATTTTTTACTGTACTGTATTGTCGTACATACCAAGTTTATATACAGTTCTTTGTTATTTGAACTTTTCCACTGCTTTTCATCTGCTGCAAGATTACTTTACAGTAGTAAAATGAAAATGTTTTTTTTTTTTCCAAAAATTAATTGCTGAATTAGCAATCTGTAATTTAATCTATGCTGTATACTGTAATAGACATTGAGTTGCAAATTAGTTCATAATAAGAGCACTATAAAAAATGTCTGTAAAAACTACAGTAAAAAACTGTAAAGCAGCAACAGTAAAATACTATTTAAACCAAAATAGCATGTCACTGTATTACATACATTAAATTACCGTAATTTAAGAAACAGTACATAATTTACATTTTTACTTTCTTAAAATGTAAAAAACACAAATTGTTACAGTGAAAATATTAATTTTGGCTAAAATAAATTAAAAACTACCGTAACTTCTCAAGCAAGTATCCCCCTAAAATCAACGGTATAATTCTGTGTAAAAACACATTTTGTTGATGTGTACTACAGAATTTACAAACATAAAACCTTCAAAAATTCGACAAACACATACCCTAAATTCTACTGTAGCAAGATGTTAAACATATGGTATATGGTTGTTAAATAAGTCCATATTAAAGGGATAGTTCACCCAAAAATGAAAATTCGAAACCCCTAAGATTTTGTTCATCTTTGGAACACAAATTAAGATAGACAGCAATGGTCTTTACATCATAATTACACAATTAAATCCAAAATATCTTAATTTCTGTTCCGAAGATGACATAATTTTCATTTTTTTTGGTGAACTATCCCTTTAATTAAAAAAAAAAAAAAAAATCTGTAATTTACTGTACTTTTGTGTATTTTTCTTTTGAATATGGATCAAATCTGATAGTTAAAATGCAACGAAAAACAAAATGGATGTCTTGAAAAGTCAAGAGATAATTTTAAGAATATAAATATATTGACCTTTATGTAATCATATTGTAAAAATATTTGATTTTCCATATTATTTTTTAATTGTCACTATAGGCTATGAAATAAAATCAGATAGAATAAGCTAAATAAAACAGCACAAGACATAAAAACTTGCCCATTCTAAAACAAAATGATGAAAATGTGTTTTATTATTTATCCTTTATTATTCATGATAGCATTTTTAAAAATCCTATTAAAAATACCCTTTAAAAGTAAATTACTGAAAACTGTGTAGTAGCCTATTATTCATGATCTAAGCCTATTTTTTTTTTTTAATTAATAAATAAATAAAGTAACCTATCATAAAACTGTGAAACACTGAGAAACATTTATCAAAATCATGAAAAAACATTAAGACAGAAAAAACAACAAAAAGAAGACGGCCTCCAGTCCCCACTTCTGACATCATGAGAACTGCACAGCGCGATCTGCATGTAATACAAGTGGTGAGTACTATAATGCCTTTATTTATTTCTTTTATTTAGGGTAACTTACAAATTGTGAAGGTGAGGGGAAAACCGATATAAAGTTGGTTGGATGTTTGACGTTTGACATTTGTCAGAGATTCAGCCTTGGAAATCTTCAATAGTTCTTTAACGATTGAGCACAATGACAAGAAACATACTGCGTTCTAACTGTTTCCAAATGTAGAAGAGAACACACAATATGTTTTATTGGTTTTAATCTGCCTTAATGTGTTGTAACTGATAGAGCTTATAATGTAATAGTGCAGGATAGGGACCGTCTGCAAAGTGCAAAACGAAGAGCAAAAAGTACAATTATTTCATCTAAATGCTTCACTTGTGAAATGTACAAAAGATAAATCTCAAATTTAAGGGGTGTGTCTTATTACTAGTTCATAAAAGAACATTTAGATATATGTTTTATTCACAGATCTATAGCACAACAAAAGTTATTGAAATGAAACCACTGAGAAAAAGCTTGTAAAGCATGACAAAGATTGTGCAGTTTACCGCCCCCTACAGGAAGATATTAAACTTGTTTTGACCAAATTTGACATTCAGAAGTTGAAATAAATTAATTTTAGAATGCACACAGTTTGATATGTAAACTCCAGGTGGTGTGTCTTGTTACTTGTTCAAAGAACAATATTTACAGCCATCTTTCACTATCAAATGTAAATCAGGATGTACACTATTGAATTAAATTTGAATCTGTTAATACATTCATTTTTGAAACATACAGTTTTCCATCTCAATTTCAAAGGCTGTGTCTTGTTACTGGTTCATAGACGAACATTTAAATGTTGGTTTTATTCTCAAAACTATAACACAGCACATGATATTGAAATATCAACGAGTAGGTCAATCAATGTAAAGTACATATGCTCTTCTATCTTAACTTCAAAGGGTGTGTCTTGTTACTGATTCCTAGAAGAACATTTTGATGGTGGTTTTAGCCACATAACTATAGTAGAACACATACTATTGAACATGAAAACAATACATAATTTAGTTAAAAATAAATACAATCTTCTATCTCAGCTTCAAAGTCTGTGTCTTGTTACAGATTTCATAAAGAACATTTTACAGTAGTTTTCATTGTCAAAAGTGATGCAGAGGTCGCGCTATTGATATTAAAAGTCGCTTGCAAAACCTTCCAAAGAGTGTCCTGTGTTACTGCCCTCTAGAGGAACATACAGCTGTTTTGACTTTTGAGTTTGACATTCAAACTTATAAATTAATTTAAAATCAATACAGTCTTCTATCCTAACTTCAAAGGGTGTGTCTTGTTACTGGTTTCTAGAAAAACATGTTGATGGTGGTTTTAGTCACAGAACTATAGTAGAACACATACTATTTAAAATGAAACATTTTGCAGTACTTTTCATTGTCAAATGTGATGTAGAAGTCACGCTATTGACATTTAAAAATAGCTTGAAAACCTTCCAAAGAGTGTCCTGTGTTACTGCCCCCTAGAGGAACATAATGTTGTTTTCACTGAGTTTGACATTCAACTATTTAAATAAAATAGTTTAATAAAAATATTTAAATAAAATAACATTTTGCAGTAGTTTTCATTGTCAGAAGTGATGTAGAAGTCACAATGCATAATGAAATATTTATGTATGTATGTTTATTTATATCTAGAGCTACACTGTATTTAGCTACATCGTAATTTGTATTGTTCCATACTCATATGATAATTTATGTATTATATATCAATAAAATAATATACTATATATGGACTGTTTTTTTTTCTCAAAAAAACAAAAACAAAACAAACAGAAAAAATAGTGTTATTAAAGAAACAAAACAGACCCTTGAATTTTTTTTATTTTTATTTTTTTTGTCTAATTGAATTGGAAATTCAGTTTCATTTGCATGTGTTCTCTTATAATTCTGTGACTGAAACCAACATTAAAATATTCTTCTAGAAACCAGTAACAAGACACAGCTTTTGAAGTTGTGATGGAAAACTGCATGCAATTAAATTAATGTATTGACAGATTTAAATTTTAATTTAATAGCATGTGTCCTGAATGACATATGACAGTAAAACCTGAATTGAAATGTGCATTTGAGAATCAGAAACAAGACACACCTTTTAAAGTTGAAATAGAAGACTGTATTGATTTTAAATGAATTTATATGTTTGAATGTCAAACTCAAAAGTCAAAACAGCAGTATGTTCCTCTAGGGGGCAGTAACACAGGACACTTTTTTTTAAATGTCAATAGCGTGACTTCTGCATCACCTTTGACAATGAAAACTACTGCAAAATATTTGTTTTTTAATCTGAAACAAGACACAGCCTTTGAAGCTGAGATAGAAGATTGTATTTATTTCAAACTAAATTATGTATTGCTTTCATGTTCAATAGTATGTGTTCTATTATAGTCATATGGCCAAAACCACCACCAAAATGTTCTTCCAGGAATCTGTAATAAGACACATTCTTTAGATTTGAGAAAGAAAACTGCATGCATTTTAAATGAATTTATTAACAGATTTGAATTTAATTCAATAGCATGTATCCTGATTTACATATGACAGTAGAACTTGCATGGAAATGCTCTTTTAGGCCCAGGGAACAAGACACACCTTTTGTGTGTTTAAGATTGAAAACTGTATGCACTTTTTTTAAATAGTTTGAATGTCAAACTCAGTCAAAACAGCAGTATGTTCCTCTAGGGGGCAGTAACACAGGACATTCTTTTTTCACAAGGTTTCACAAGTTATTTTAAAATGTCAATAGCGTGACTTCAGCATCACTTTTGACAATGAAAACTACTGCAAAATGTTGTTTATTAAATCTGTAACAAGACACAGCCTTTAAACCTGAGATAGAAGATTGTATTTATTTTTAACTAAATTATGTATTGCTTTTATTTTTAATTGTATATCCCAGCTAGAAATATTTCATATTTCAGAATGTTTTCTCTCCTAAAAGGATCACATTCTCTAAAAACATTCCACAAATGTTTATTGATAACATTGTTAGAACATTATCCTCTAACATTTGCCAGTTGCCACAAGGTGCAATCAAGTTAGTCCAAATGAAATCAAATCAATATGTCACTACCATCATAGATGACCGTCAGCTGACCACATTCTCCCATGTTGTTTTTGCTGTAACACACATAACTACAACAGCTAGAAAAAAATGCTGAAAAATCAGGAGTCAGTTTTGCTCAACTAAAGCAAACACTTCTCACCATAATGGTAATTATAGCCTAGAAAGCGAGCAAACAGCGCTTTCATATAGTCACTAAAAAGCTGTGACTCACTTCAATTTATCGCAATCTCACAAGGTTCAATTGCAATCAACTGCACATATAATATCTTATTTGCATCGTATCTACGTGTGGCATTTAGCATTGAGCATTGAACAATTCTCAAATGTTCATACACGATATGAAATAAAATTTCTCGGTTTGACCGATTTCCATAAACAACTGAAAACAGTCATTTTGAGATTCTGCTATAGATTCCTGCCCTCCATCTGCATTTCACGCGTCCTCAGAGTCACGTGATTGCAAACAACATCCTTATTGGTTCCTCACTCCCACGTCCTCAAGCCTGAGACCTGGAAACCGAGTGAGGAGGCTTCTTTCTTTTTTTTTTTTTTACTTTCTTAAATCATTTTGTAACTTTTTTTGCTCTTTTTTCTCCTTTTATTCAGTTCCATAACACAAAAGCACAAGGCAAACATAGGGCAATGTTGCACATCTCAAAGCATGCAAAACAACAGCAACAACAAAAAATACAAAATGAACACAATCATAAAAAGAATCCATACATTATGGATTCTGCCACTGTATGGCAGAAGAATGTGGTGTAGCACTTTTCGCTTTTCGAGATACACGTACAAATTTGTCTGATCCTTGACATGATCACTGGCAGCAGGCCCGGCCCTAACCAATTTGGCGCCCTAGGCAAGATTTCAGGTGGCACCCCGTTGCATCGCAGTAAATTCCACTGCTA
The DNA here is from genome assembly GCA_012976165.1 of Labeo catla. NCBI lineage: Eukaryota > Metazoa > Chordata > Actinopteri > Cypriniformes > Cyprinidae > Labeo > Labeo catla. Next base: position 51,406 of record VONZ01000742.1, read on the forward strand.
GTATACATATACTCATAAGAAACTTTGTAAAACTAGCTTTGTCTTGGACATTCTTTTATTTAAATAAAGCAATTGCACATTCAAAATACTAAGAAAGAATTAAAGAAACAAATACAAAAAAATGAACTGAACATATGAAATACAATATAAATAGCTTACATACAGTATTAGATTTAAATACTCCCAAAATAAAAAGTGTAAACAAGTGACATTAACTTATAAATACAAAATAAATATGGCACTGTGCAAAATAAGATTTTAAAGAAACGAGTAGGCAGAAAAAAAATACAATAAATAAAAAAATAAAAAGATGATCTTACAAAGACCTCTAGTGTTGTTTTTGGTACTGCCTTAATTTAAAAACTACACCATCACCTCCTCAATCTCACATAACCTGCTACAGCTTTACTCTCCTGTTTTTTCTTGCTGCAAAGTCATCTACAACATCATCATATGACAACTGATTTGAGACCACGTAGTTTATGCTTATAATGGCAGGTCCACTGAGACGTTCTTGCATCATAGTAGATCTCAGGTAAGTTTTAATCAGTTTGAGCTTAGAGAAGCTTCTTTCAGCAGCAGCCACTGTAACAGGAAGAGTGGCAGAGATTCTTAAAGCAACCCACATGTTGGGGTAAATTTCTGCCAGCTTCTTCTCATGCAGGAAGGTCAAAAGTTCCATGTTTGTCATAATGTTGGATGGCAATGGTGGGAAATTCTTCATTTCCTTTGCAAGTTCTGTGCCATCAATGTCCGGCTGGCTGTCATGGGTCAGAGCAGTACTTAGGGTTTGACACTTCTGTCGCAGGTCCTCTTCTTCTAAGTTGGGGAAATCGAGGAGCACACCAAACGTGTTATTCACCTCTCCAAGATTCTGAAATCTCTCATCAAGTGAAGAAATGGCAGTATCCACAACCACATGAAAAAATGTGGTTTCTGCATGAGAAGAAGCTGGCATCAGTGCTGGGTTGTGCTGCTGAGGTGGAGGCGACAGGAGGATTTGCAACAGTGGGACTGAGAAACCTCAGCAGCGCATCTGAAGACAGAAGAGGAGTATGTGACACCAGTCTAATAATAAACACATGATTTCAAGAATAAAATAAAATGAAATAATATAAATGAAAAACCTAGAGATACATGCATGATGTAGACTATACGGTATAATATACAATGTACTTTTTCTGATATACAAATTATATTAGTAATTCATATATTAGTAACAATTTCAATTTTATTGTCATTACAGTGAAATGCTAATTAGCAGAATGCAAAGAATGAGTAAACTGCAGTATAATATACCATGTAGGAATGCTAAGTTATGCTCTAACATTAATGATGTGCACTTTAACACTGATGTAAAGTTTAACATGATAAACGCACTTTAGACAATATGGACTGTAACACAACAAACAGCTAGGCATTTTAATTGACTATTACAAGCTGGGAAAACGTCAGATAACCATGTCAATGCAATTAACGTTATAACACCTGCTGAATATATCTAATATTTACACATTTGCCTGAGGAAGGAATGATGGGGGTAGTTACATTATTATTTTCCATAACAACTAGGCCCTTCCATAACATTAGCTGATGTTAAAACTAACAGATAGCGCTAGCTATTTATTGATCAGCAAACCATGTTATGCTAATTGTTAATGGCGTTATCAATCAATGTTCGGAAACAGCAAAATAATATCATTGACATCATCTTTACCGTAGTATTACCTCTGTCTTTTTCGCGTTTTTCCTCCTCTTCGTTTCTTTTTATCCTCCCCTGGGCACCAGACAGTTCGGGACGTTTTGACATGTTGAGCTTGTTGACCCATCAAAAAACGACCACCGTGTAGCAGGTAAAGTCTGATTATTCGGAAGAGTAAGCTATATTATTATCATTATTATTATTATTACTACTACTACTACTTAGTAGGCATACTTACTATGCGGTTAAATTAATGTGGGCTTATTATTTTCTCAAGTCATAATACCAACTAGTTTTAAGAATAGTGGAAGTTACACTTTTTTTCTCCCTCCATTTCTTTGTCTTCATTAGGGAGACAAAGGTCTTCCTAATGATTGTTCTGTTTTGTTTATAATAATTAAAGCAACATTTTTTTTTTAATAACAAAATATGTAAAATTATGGTATTTGGTTTAAAAAGCGCCCCTGCTGTTGGAGCTAAAAGGCACAAAGGCAGAAAAAACACCTACATCTCAGTACATCCCGGCATCTCATTCTATTCTACTCTACTCTACTCTATTCTATTCTATTTTATTTTATTTTATTTTATTTTATTATTTTTTTTATCATCTATAGCACAACTGTATATACAATTTATTTATTTTCTTAAATCCTATATTGCAATTTATATTATATAAATTATATTTACATATTTGTATTTTTTATTCTCTACTTGTATTATTTTCTCTGTGTTGTTGTTGTCGTGCACTGGAAGCCTGTGACACCAAAACAAATTCCTTGTATGCGAAAGCATACTTGGCAATAAAGCTGTTCTGATTCTGATTCGGAAAATAGTACAGACTTTGCTAAAGTGATTGTTTTGAACAAGTTTTAACTTAGACATTATTACAAAAGCATTATTTTAGCTAACGTATTTGTGTCAATACTGTGTGCTTTTCATCTGTGACTTATTGTCACAATATCTTCTGTTTGGAGGTAAGGAACATGGAGACGTAGGAGGTTACCAAATGACAAATCAAACAAAAGGGGGAAAACTAGGGGAGGAACACAGGCAGAGACATTCCAAACTTGTGCCGTGTCCAAATACCCATGGTTGCAGTCTTTCCACTTGAAAGCGTGTGAGCGCTATGCCCAAGACTGTCCCAGGTCTTAAACATGCCGAAGTGCAGTGCCCTTAACACACACTAAATCCACACTATCTTGAATACCACCCAGGAACACTTGTGCCAAATACAGGAAATATGTCATATAGTGGTCAAGTGCAAAGACTGCAAGTGTGAGTATTTGGACAAGGCACATGTGTGGAATGTCTCTGTCTGTGTTCTTCACAAACTTAAATTTTGCCCTTTTGTTTGAATAGTCATTTGTTAACCTCCTACATCTCTGTGTTCCTTAATACCATACAGTAGATCATCAGTCTCTCTGGACATCCCTTTCCCTTCCTGAGTGTGTCATTTCCTGTGTTTAAACTATGGGGAGAGCTTTCTCTGTCACTGCAGATGCCAGGGGACAAATATGCCAGGGATATTTCTTTGCTCTCAAATGATAAATACATAAAAGATTTTATGTTAACTATGTGTTAACTAATATTTGGATGCAGTTTTTTGTTTGCATGTCATTGCCCTCACACCTGGCTATTGAACACACTGGATTATACAGATATGATTAAATTATTATTTAAAATATTATTAATATTATATCCAGCACATGACTGGGTGGACACATAAAGCATGACAAAACATAACAATGAAACATTTATTCAAAAGGAATATATATATATATTTTAATGGTATATTTAAACTTATATACTTTAAAAAATACTGTAATCTAATCATTTCTGGCAAATGTTATGCCGACAGGGTCAAGCTTAGGAAAAACAAGTAAGCAAACTCGTACAATGAAAATTGGTCATTTTAAAAGTCATCAACTTACTCACCTCAGTCGTACGGTGTAGATTTTAGGACATCCTCAGACATCAGTCATAAAATAAAAATAGTGTCATTAAGTCATTAAGAGGATATTCCAAGTTTTTTTGTTGTTTTAGGGAGGCTCAGTTTGTGTTCAGTTAAGCGTTACTGTTAACCCTTTCAGACCTGAATTTTTTTCACTGAACAAAAAATTTTTTGTCCTTGATATTTGCTCTTCTCCATATTTACTCTCTTCTCTGAAGTCTCAAAAAAACTTGTTTGATCCTTTTTTTTGGTTGAAGTGGGTGAATCTGAGTATATGTATAAATGTCTTTGCACACAGTAAAAATAGATGGGTTATTTTTTTTTACCCAATAGATGGGTTACACATATTGGGTCACTATGTTGGGTTATTTTCTAAAACGTTGGGATATTTTTTAAACATCGTTGGGTTGTTTTTAATAATAACCCAGCGTTGGGCCAAACTGGTTCCCGCGACGACAGTTCAAATTTTAACGGACGACAGTGACAGACAACAGAAGAAGCTGCTGCTGCATCAGTATGAGGTGAGTAATAGGGTTTTGATAACTCTTATAACATTATACTTATAAGAAGAACCTGAAATGCACTTCAAAATTGAACTTTTGTTGTTGTATGTTTGTTTTTTAACGAAGTTGTAGTTTCCTTTAGTCAGTGTATTGTAACGTTACTGCGGAGAATGAGCAGATTGTAAATGAATAACTTAACGTTAACGTTAACTTAGCTGTCCCAGTTAGGTCGCTAGCAGTAATAAAGTAAATAAAAATTAGCAGAAAGTAGTAAAACTGTTTAGAGATGTATCACAGTAACCTAACGTTAATAATGTATGGTGAAAAGTATATAGGAGTACTTATGTTACTGAAATCACTGTCTACTATTACTACAGGTTTAGTATTATTTTACAGTTGATGAAGGGTTCTAGACGTACGGTTTCTGACTACAGTTTGTTTGGTCGCACTAATGATTATCACATTTAACGTTATATATGTGAAATGGCTAATGCTAAATGAGACATTGGTGTTGATTTGAACCGCGCCACACGGACCATTCAAATTCGGTCCAGCATGTAACGTTCGCTCAGCGGCAGCTCAGAGAGATGCGCTCAAATTCTGTAATTCTCTGTTTAGAAAAGTCTAAAAATAATCAAATTCTCCCAAAAAAAAGACGTGATGAGAGAAACGAAGCTTTTCAAAGTTTCGAATCAATTAAACGAATCGCTTCGCAAAATGATTCACTGCTTCCAATCGTTCGTGACACAACGGCGACGCTGCTGCTCAAAACAGGGCAAGCGTCAGTTGTTTGGAAAGCGAGCACTAATTGTAATAACACTAAAAGTGTTTTTATGGTTTATTTCTATTGAATATTGTTATGCTTAAATTGGAATCGCCTCTGATTACAGCCATTTCTCTTATAAAGCTATGACAGATTTGCATGTTTTTTAAATGTGTACTAAATGTGTTTATACTTAGACATTGGGTTCTTCAGTGAAGGGAAAACTACAACAGTGGAATCTCATACATTAAACATCCACATGCCAATTAACTGAAACATTTCAAGGTAAGCAAACTATTTATATTAGTGATCCATATACATTACCAGTAAAAAGTTTTTGGACAGCAAGATTTTTAATGTTTTTAAAGAATTCCCATCTCTATAAGCCTACATTTATTTGATCCAAAATACAGCATTTAAAATAACTGCTTTCTATTTGAATATATTTTAAAATGTAAGTGCCCAGTCTTTTGAAAGCTGAATTTTAAAATAGAAAGCAGTTATTTAAAATAGTAAACATATTTCACAATATTACTGCTTTTACTGTATTTTGGATCAAATAAATACAGGCATAGTGAGTAGAAAAGAATTCTTTAAAAAAACATTAAAAATCTTACTGTTCAAAAACTTCTGATTAGTAGTGTAGGTTTTCCAACCTTTATGAAAACATGTTTCTAGTTCTGTAAAATCTGTAAAATGTTTCTTCTTCTGCTTCATCTTATCACAGAGGAAGGAGTGAATGAAGGAAGTTTTATGCTACCGGATGACACCAGCATTGCTGCACTAATTCCAAGAACTCCTCCCAAGTTTTTAGCATTTTCAGCGGTGAAGCAGTGGAACAGAAGACCTTACTACAAGCAGTGGATCTGTGTTTCAAACATTTCTACATGTATGACATCAACTACCCAAAGCCCTCTGCACCCATTTGCAGCACACAGTCTTTGATATTCCAGGAGTTCCTTCAACACATTACCTCTTCCTTAGAAACTTTGTATTTGGAGATCAGTAAAAACTTTTTATGTTACTGATTATCAGTAAGTCCAGCAGCCAGCAGATTTGTTTTGTTTTATTATTATTATTATTATTATAACTTGTATTTATGATTTTTTATTTTTGTTTTATTGATAAAGGTTTGTATGTTATGTTTGTTTTATTTGTGCACATTTGTGTATGTGTTGATATAAATAAATATGAACTGATACACATTTATGACCCTGGACAACAAAACCAGTCATAAGTATCATGGGTACATTTGTAGAAATAGCCAAAATTGCATTATATGGGTCAAAATTATCAATTTTTCTTTTATGCCAAAAATCATTAGAATATTAAGTAAAGATCATGTTCCATGAAGATATTTTGTAAATCTCCTACCATAAGTATATCAAAACTGTATTTCTTATTAGTAATATGTATTGCTAATAACTTCATTTGGACAACTTAGATTCCAGATTTTCAAGTAGTTGTTCTATCCTAACAAACCACATATTAATAGAAAGCTTATTTATTGAGATTTCAGATGATGTTTATATTTAAATACAAAAAACTTGACCCTTATGACGGGTTTTGTGGACCAGAGTCACATTTGTTGGTTTTGAATTCAGTGTAGATCTTGAAAATATGTCAGTTGTGTGTGCATATTTGGTGTTGTAATATATTTACATATTCTTGTACACTTATTTTGTATACATTTGCAGTATGAATTTATTGTACTTACTAAAACTGTTTTACATTTCAAAATATATTTGTTAAAAAAATTATTTGCATATTTAAATAAAATATTTATTTGAAAACAAAGTAGTGTTATAATGTATTTTTATTAAAAATACAAAAAAAAAAAAATGTAAATTAATCTAAATAATTAACTCAACTGATGTAAATTAATCTAAATAATTAACTCAACTGTTGGGTTACTTTTAACCCAACTGGATTTTAACCCAATTCATTCAAGTAAATTTAAAGTTGTCCTAAAGTGTCCTATACTCTTCTGTTCAGTAATAGATCTGCCAGGATCAGCTTGAATGACTGATGCCATTGTTGTCTCTGAAGACAAAAATTTGGGAATTTTAACTCACAATTAAGCAGCATTTATGGACAGCTTACTCATTCTCTAACTGCTAGTTTATTTTTCTTAAACTAACACTAGCTTTCTTTTTTCTATCTACTTGTTTTCTATTAAACAACAACTTTTTAAAATTTCTGTTTCTCAATAACACAGCTGCTCAAAGTCCTCACATTACCTGTTCTTCTGATACAATTTAAAACACTATTTTATTTTATTTATTTATTTTACAAATTTTACAAATTGTCTTCCCACCACTGTGGTTATCTTCAAACATAGACTTTTTAATTAGAAATCTACCTGCTTCATGTAAACAGTCTGTCAAAATCTTCACTGCTACATTAATACATGATTTTGAGTACTGTATTATTAAAGTGTTTGAGTTAAGGGCCACTAAGTAATAATAAGTTAAGCAACACTAAAACGTATTTACTAAATGTAAATGTAATGCAAATAATCAAAGAAAATGTCAAGTTATTGTAAAATTACAACACTGGTTTCTGCTTCGAAATGTGCATTTATGTAAATACATTTTAAATGAAATAAGAAGTTTGCTCAAATATATTCTGTGTTTTGACAAATCCGAACAAAATAAATAAAAAAATCTAAATTCAGAGACAAATATGTCAATGTTCTCTGTATCGGTCCAATTTTAGTATATGTTCCGCCGTGGCGAAAAAATATGGAGCGCTTCACGAATTTGCATCTGTCAATAATAAATGGGCGAAAACCTTTCAGTAAAGGGTAGAATAAACACTACAAAGTGTAAAAGTGCTCTTGAGTCTCTTAATGAAAGCTGTTCAGTATCAGGTTTATCCATAAATATTACAAATGTGAATTAATTGGATTAAAGGAAACATTCATTTACTTATCAGAATTATATGTCATTCCAGAGCACATTAATAAAACATCAGTTTATTTGCTCTGTATAAATCATTATTTTCAAACGTGCATATTTCTGTTTCGAAATAAAACCCAACCCTGTTATGTTACATGTTATGCTGTTATGTTATATGTATGCTTTACCCTGTTATATGTTGATATGTTTGATGTTCCACTTGCTGTAGCTCGTTTAGTAAAACTGTGGTCAAATATTGTAAACTGAATGACAGGACATTGAACACAATCGACAGGCCGTTGGCGCCATCTAGAGGATAAGTTATTCATTCACATAATCATTATTAAAATAATCACTTCAAGCAATGATTTAAAAATGATTTAAAATGATTACTTGATGACTTGTATGTCTGATGTAAATGCATAATTTATAACTATTGCTTGCAGTATAAAATATATTTCTATGTTATGTTTTTTTTGTTACTTCAGTAATGTTACAAGATGCTTTTTTTAAATCAGTCATTTCAGTCTTTATTTCAAAAAACAAGCCTGATAGACTTATGTTATTGATATATATATATATATATATATATATATTTACAGGTGCTGGTCATATAATTAGAATATCTTCAAAAAGTTGATTTATTTCACTAATTCCATTCAAGAAGTGAAACTTGTATAATGTATACATTCATTCCACACAGACTGATATATTTCAAGTGTTTATTTCTTTTAATTTTGATGATTATAACTGACAACTAATGAAAACCCCAAATTCAGTATCTCAGAAAATTTGAATATTACTTAAGACCAGTACAATTCTCTCCAAGGTACTGAATTTCAATAAACTCAGCAAATTTATTTCTGAATTGACTGCAAAAGTTTTCATCCTTTAACAATTTAGGGTTAAATCGCCGTCTAGTGGCACGAGATGGTCGAGGGATCAAAGATAACCTGCACAAATTTCCATCATGATCTGACAGAGATAAAGAACAGATATTGGCATCACGAACAGCTGAAGATAAAGAAGTATGTGAGTGAAAGAATGTGAATGACTTAGGAGAAGGATTTAATAAACGATAAATATCCACCAATGAGGATGAGGTTACACATTGCCGAAGTTTGTCAGAACAAAAAGCTTGAGAGTGTGATTCCTTTGGTCCAGATCTATCTAGAACATGGGACATTAATTACAGAATTCATATCTGCACCCAATACAATTTCAGAATCCAAAAATTTCAAGAGATAGGTTGACAAAACACAAAAAAATACAAGGGGCATAAACTGAAAGAAATACAATATTCCTGTTCTCCACTATTGTTTTATATATCTTATTCTACCGTCTGCATCAAAACCTTTATGTAGAATAGTAATATTTAAAGTTCTCCGCACCAATATTAAGACACCCTTAGTTTAAATATTCAAAGATGAGTGAGATACCACTTCATAAAACTTTTTATTACATCTGTGTATATCCTTCTCCTTCAAATGGGATTCTTGAACTAACACTGTCATTTTTTGTTCTTCTCAAAAAATACAAAAAACCTGTACGTTTGTGAGGGCCATTTAGGCTATTGATATTACAACTCAGAATATGAAGGTGCCACACCCCTGTGGACTGTTTTGTTTGGTTTTTCCCTCCTGTGTCCTTATTTGGTCTTTCCTGTTCTGTTTCTAATTATTACAGCATTGGTTTATTGCTTACACCTGTCTTTGTCTTATCAGTATTCCTATATAAGTTTGGTTCAGTCCCTAGGTCATTGTCCGTTCTTGATGCCATTTAATGTCTTATCATGTATGTTTACGTTGTGTTGGCATGTGTTTTCCCCCACTGTTCCAGTTTGTTCCTGTTCCCGTGTGGATTATTCTATTAAAGCACGTGTTCATCATTTCCTCTTCCTTGCTCCTCCTTCCCGCACAAGACCCCTGACAGTAGGTCGGTATCAAACAGAATTATAGCATAATAAGGCAAAATACAAGTTTGAAAATAAAACCAGTTGAGTCTACCATTAAACCACCTCCCACCCTTCTCGTCACTATTCAAAGAAAGATCAACACAGTCCCATGAACTATGGCAGATCAAACCAAGAACAAACCTTAATCTGCCAGACCCCCTTGTTATGATCCGTGGCATCAACAAAAACCTGCACATTACTGAAGCACCAACACTGGCCCCGTAGTCACATATTGACTAGGTAGTATCTCCAAAAAAATAAAAAATAAATAAATAAATATAAAAATAAAACTAAGAGAGTCTCCAAACTGCCAGAAACCAGAGCACACAACACCACAATCAGTAAACGTTACAGTATCCACATGTAAGAAAAGAAATGAACATTACAGTGAACGGTGAAAGACAGTCACCTAACCACTTCTGGCATCTCTTCTCCGATTAGACAGCAAATGTCCAGCTTAAGTTCACTGAGAGTTGGTGGATGAATGGGCTCTGAGAAAAACTCTTACTTCTTCTGGGGGGTATAGCATTTTAGGTTCCCCTTGATTGAGAATGACCTTCAGTGTTGCAGGATAAAGTAGTAAATTCTGGATGCCAGCTTCTCTCATTTCCTTCCTAATTGGCGCAAATGCACTTCTTCTTTTTGCGGTGACCAGAGAAAAATCAGGAAAGCGGAAGAGAGTTGCTCCGTCGGATGTTTTCACCGGGGCATGAAGTCTGGCGGCTTGCAGAATGAGCTCCCTGTCCGTGTACCGCAGCAGTTTAAAAAAGAAAACCCGGGGTTTAGCTCGATCTGAAGAGAGCCTTGTGTAGACACGCGATGCGGTCGTTCCACTTCAATCTCTTTACCCGCCAGAGATGGGAGCCATGCTGATAATGTTTCAAAAAGCCTATAGGGTCATCTTTTTTGGAACCCTCAGGCAATCCAACCAGATGCAAATTGCTGCTCCTATTGTGATCCTGTAAGTCCACTACCTGTTGCTCAAGCACGGCTACTCGCCTATCGTGATCTGTGACAACTTTCATTTGTTCTCTCATCTCTCCTGTAAGAAGATCCAGTTTAGAGCATAGCGACTGAACAACTGTCATGTGTGAAGCAAACTCGTTCCGTATCACCGTCAACTCATTTCTTAGAGAATGTCCTCCAACTTGTCAAAAATCTTGTCAACCATATCGCTTGTGTTCGGTGACTTTGATTTCTTCTTAACTGGAGAAGCCGACGGAGACAAGTCCTGCTGTTCTGACTGTATGCCATCTTTCAAAGTATTATCAGCAAAAAGGGGCCGAACGTATGGAGCTCTACTCAAGTGCGACTAGGTTCATGAGCACGTCCTGTGACTCCCCATTACTTGATTATTAAAATAATGATGACAGTGACAGCCCTGTTTTAAAGGGGTCATCGGACCCTGAAATTCTTAGTGGTTGTGTAAAACAACACCCTTTTTACCAAAAAAGTCAAAATCAGCTCTGCAAAAATCATCTTGTCCTGGTCGAGGTTGCTTTAAATGTTAATGAGCTATGCTTGCCCCGCCCCTCTCTTCTCTCTGTAGAGTGACAAGCCTGTTTACTTTAGCTGCATTTAGCATGTTTAGCCACCAAACTTGCTAACTAGCATGTTATTAGGAAAGGTGATTGCAGACATTCATAAAAAACCCCTTATACTCACTTCTGCTGTAAGTGAAGCTAGATCATGCGCCTCTACATATATCCGTCTGTTCGCACGAATCATTTGTGATCCAGCTTTACTTACAGAACTGAGTATAAGGGTTTTTTTAATGAATATTTGCAATCGCCTTTCCTAATAACTTGCTAGTTAGCAAGTTTCGTGGCTAAATGCAGCTAAAGTAAACAGGCTCGTCACTCCACAGAGAGAAGAGAGGGGCGGGGCGATAGACTTTTCATTAAGACCCTAAAGAATCATATCAACTTTTGGAAAATGGGCATCCGATGACCCCTTTAACAGGTTCTAACAGTGGATGAGCTTTCCATCATTTCTGGCTTGCCATCTGTAATGTGTGGAACTGCACCTATGTAATATTGTTTCAAAACAAAAACAATAAATAAATAAATAAATAATCCAGATTTATATTGGGGGAGGGACACACAAAATAGCTATGTGGTTCCTTATCACAATAAATCATGATGACAAGAGGCAAAACATTTCTCTGTTCAGGTGGCTAGAGAAATAATTACAATTAGAGAGGGCAGACATAAAAAATTATTTTTTATTTATTTACAATTGATTAAAATGTGATTAACAAAAAAACATCACAAGAAGGAACAGCAATGGACAGTGATGCCCTTGTTTACAAGCACTTTTTAAACACAAAAACTTAATATTTACAAATTTCTATTTTTTTTTTCTTTCCCTTCCTACAGTTTGTGACATTTTCTGTAAAACATTTCTCACATTAAGCAAAGTATTATCTTTTACTTTATAGGATGTCCCACTTTAGCTGAATGCTGTTCAAACTTATATATATATATATATATATATATTTAAATTGAACTAAGAAACTTGCACATCATTGCATAAAACTGAATGATCACATGAACACATGTAAAACAAATTTATATTGTAGTTTTAATTAGTTTGTGTTAGAAATGAACCCTTAACTATTTTATTAAACCTAAACTATGTATGGGTACTTTACATGTACTTTCTCAGAACCTCCCAGCATTTGGGTGGTAATCACACCCAAATGATTTACATTTGACTAATTAAATGTCAAATGTCAGTGTCCACTAATCTTTATTTTATTTATTTATTTTTAAAGGAGCACTACACCGAAAGCTTATTTGTCCCGTTTAGCTGACAAACCTAAATGTATGGGCACTTTGCATGTACTTTCTACTTTCTCAGAACAAAACAAAAAAAAAAAAAACTATTATTGAATTACATTGGATCCGGGTCTGTAATTATTTAATGTAACATGCTAAATGTGGCTCAGTTTTTCCTTATATGACAAGTCTGTCTGTGATCATGGGCATCGCTGCATGTAAAAAAATAAAATAAATAAATACTACAGCTATAAATATTATGTATATAGCAGTCAAAAAGATTATTTTTTTTCCAGCCCCAGAAAGATATTGTTTGGATTTAATTTCTACCACACTTTAATCTCTCTGTCATTCTTTCATGTCAAATAATTTAAAAATAGCAATAATGTGTAACAAGACTTCATTTCAAGAGACTATTCTGAGAGGCAATATTAACCCTTTAACTGTCATTCCCTGTCTTGAACATAGACATGAAAATGAACTATCCAAAGTTAAATGTTTATAATTCATGAACAAAAACATTTTGTAATATGTTTTGATGTACAATTCCCATGGTAATGCAATGTCTGATTTTAGAATAGCTTTCAAAGGATGAATTTTGAGATTTTAAGTTTTCAGTTGATTTATAATTTCTTAAGATGTCTATTGCGTGATAGGTAAAGAGGCAACGAAGAAAGTCTTTTTGTGACAAAGGTCAGAACTCCTGTTATGATGTAGGTTTCTGAGGTGCACTCTTGTCATAAATTAATATATTACTTTTCATACATAATTTGTAACACAAAAGAGTGGTAACAAGAAAGGTTTTCTGACATTATTTACCAAAAAAATGATAAAGAACACTGAGTTTGTTGTGCCTGTGTGTAGGACTGCACAATTTGGGCAAAACGTTTTTTTTTATCAATATGACTCATTTTGATTATTGCTATTACTAAATAAAAAACATTAAACAAAACAATAATATTGTTACTGATTATCAGTATATTTTACTGAAAACTGCAGCTTGACCTGTTAACATACAAGAGGCCTAACTATAAATGTTTAAAAAGGTATAAGAATTTATTATAAAATTAATTATGATTTAAAATAACTTTTAGTCAGAAAATCTTATGCATTCACTGAGAGAGGGGGAAAAAAATTCCTGCACTGGAGAAACTACTTACAGAGAAGTGTTATTATTCCTAATCTATAATAATCTAAATGGATTATCTCTGTTCTTCGAGCCATATTGGGCATTTTTATATTAAATGTATGTGAAGCTAACTAACAATTGTTAAATGGCGATATATAATGAGTTATTTGTATTATTTTAATTTGTTTGTATTACTCTTAAAAGAGGACCAAACATTGTTAAGGTACAAAATTGTAAGGGATTAACTGTGGGGGAAAAAAAAGAAAAAAGAAAAGAAGGGAAGGTGTATTGGTATGTGTTTTCCATGATACGATGGTCACTAGATGGCAGTATAATGCAGCAGTTACCCAAGTTCAGGACTGCGTTAAAGGGCAGAATAAAACCATTCTGATAACAGCACTCGCTGTGTGAGCCTCGTCAATACAGTTCTAAATAGACAACGGGTTTGTAAACAGACTCAAACCCATGCAAAATCCATGCACGCGTTTTACTGAGGTAAATTTGAAAGCACAGTTTTTTTTTATGCGTTCGACACATATGCCGCACTGGTCCGTGTACCTAAGTATAATTGGTTTTCTCGTTTTTGTTTTCAAAACAAACAAACGAATAAATGATTGATTTATTCAATATTTAAATTTTCTCGGGAACACAAAAACGAATTTCATTCATATTTTCAATTTTGTTTTCATTACACGTCGTTCAAATGCAGATATTAAAAAGTCAACAAAACCAAATCGAAAAATTAAAGTCTCAGTGCTATTCGAGAGGCTACGTATATTTTTTATATTACTGTCTGCTGCTGCTACTACTACTAATTAAGAAATCTGTTCGGTTTGCCAGATATGATTTCACTGGCTAACATGTCCAATTTTGTTGTTTTTTACAGGCCGGACCCTCCTTTGGGCGAAAAATGATGACCGGCTACCTTGCTTCAAAGGGTCTCGGCGCTTCAGAACTGCGCGTGGGAGCAGCACTGAGGCTTGTCAATCAACCTGCTCACCAAGCTCGTTTACAGGTGTTTTTAGTAAAGAGAGATAATGCTTTATAATGTTTTATTTGTACTGTACGGTGACCGGGAGGGGACACCTTCGGTTCACTTAAGTTTGTCGTGGCCACGACCATTGATCGCGGAACGTATCAAAAGAAGGGGGGGCCCAGGAAGGTGTGTGTGTGTCGGGGGAAATAGAAAGGAGATATTTTAATTATTTATCAACAAACCAGTGTTTTCTGAGTCAGCGTCCCAAGGATTAAGTTGCGGATCCTGACTCACCATCTCCTCTTTGGACGCGCCTTTAGAGAAATGCATCTTTACAGATTACATATTGAAAGAGTTTTTTGTTTTTGTGAAAGAGTATTAGTTTTGTTTCGTTGAGTAATAATTTCAAGCTTTCTATAGATATATGTATCACGTCTGTGAGGTATGTATTCGCTAAGTTTCCGTTAATATTTGTGAAGCGCTCCTGTTGAGGCCAACAGAAAGCGCATCATGTTTGTTTTTTTTATTTAATAAAAGCACCGTTTGCAACGTTTTGTTGATATTGTAAGTGCACACAAATAAAAGACCCTTAACAGTTCCGAATGATGTATTACTCTTACCTTTACGAGCAAAAATTACGGAACATTTTAAATTGTTTCCACTGAAAAAAAAATGCAAGTGATCGCGCTGGCGCCTCCATTTCCTGCAATTCGGCTTTTCTACTCTCCGCAAAAAGGATTGGGTACGCGTTTAATAGCGCACATTTATCTGTTTAACGTTGAAACTAACTTTTAGGCCTATATCTATAGATCTTATTTTAGGCAAGTCGTGATTTGAGAAGGCAAAATTTATCAAACAGACTGTGCGTGTTTGATCAATGTGTCGGATCAGTCTTTCGCTGACCACTTGGTCATTACTTTAAAAAACAAAAACTTAGCCTATATTTAATGAACAAAAATTCTCCAAATGTTTTTCTAAATTAACTTAACAAAAGAATGAAATGAAATATAATCGCTTTGCCATTAAAACTGAACTATTTCAATAGGTGAAACAGTAGTATAAGGTGTTCTGGGTGAAGACGGGCTCGGGCCGAGAATTCTGATAAGCTGTCTGACAAGAGCCGGGCTAGGGCATATATATGAGGCCCGTGCTGGGCTATAATGAACATTTATCCCAATACTTAAGTTATTATTTAATGTTTGCAACAAAGAAATGTAGCCTATACCGTGTATCCTGCTCATGAAGCTTGTTTAAACATAAAGCTTAACTTACATGACCAGAGCTCTCTCTGGATCAGCGGTTGCGGGAAAGCAGGTTTAAATATTCGATGTGATTGCGATTTCAAATGTTTTATAGACATGGCGAAGTCATCATCATAGCAATAAGATTGTGTGTGTTTGTAGGCCCTATATGCTAGTATTTGCTATATTTTGCAAATACTGTAAACGACAACTATGCCAATAAAGTTTTGACAGAAGTTTTGATTGTATTTATGCCCGTGTGTGACGATAAATGATTTACAAATGAAACTACGTGAATATATAGGCTAGTCTATTAATTAGACGAGATAAAATAGAATATATGTCAAATTCAACCTTTAAACTGCATTCCAGTAAAAATCCCAGTCATATAGCATATTCAGATTTTTACTGTATCATTTACATTCAAAACTTTAAGTAAAGAAATTAAGGTAAAAAAAAAGAAAGAAAGAAAACAAAGGAATGATACAAATATTACAGAAGAAAAGAGGATCAGTTAATGGACTTACAAGACTGGGATGCATGAAATGTTTGTAGGACTATTTGATATACTTTATGTAATATTTATTAATGATCAACTTCTTTTGAATGCTGTCTACATCGGGCACAGACAACATTCGCGTAGACAGTATCGCATAATATTATCATTTAATATTGTATTAATTTCTGTAATAATGAATATAATAATTCCTTAATTCAAAATAAAATGGTAATAAATCTCTGATAATCCCGGGTTACTATGGTCACGCAGGTTTGTACGCATTAAACTCGTAGCCACGAGAAATGGATGTGGTTTCCTCATCATAGCATCTCGTGGCCACGACATAAGGATGTCATTACCTCGACAAAATGACATAATATGACGTTCCCACCAGTTGATATGACGTTCCCACGAATTAATATCTCGTGGCCACGACAAACTTAAGTGAACCGAAGGTGTCCCCTCCCGGTCACCGTACAGTACAAATAAAACATTATAAAGCATTATCTCTCTTCACTAAAACACCTGTAAACGAGCTTGGTGAGCAGGTTGATTGACAAGCCTCAGTGCTGCTCCCACGCGCAGTTCTGAAGCGCCGAGACCCTTTGAAGCAAGGTAGCCGGTCATCATTTTTCGCCCAAAGGAGGGTCCGGTCTGTAAAAAATAACAAAATTGGACATGTCAGCCAGTGAAATCATATCTGGCAAACCGAACAGATTTCTTAATTAGTAGTAGTAGCAGCAGCAGACAGTAATATAAAAAATATACGTAGCCTACCTCTCGAATAGCACTGGCCACTGCCACCTCCAGATGTTCATCGGTCAAACGACCCCTGTTTCTCAGGTTGCGGTCGCCAAGAAACTTTTTTATATTTGCCACTGAATGTCCTCTTTTTGTTCCAGAAGACGCTAAGGCAGCGGAAATATCTGAATGTGTTGCCCCGTTGTTTACCATGTTTATCCGGTGCAATTCTCCAGCACCGATGCCATTTCTCCTGATTAGCCTGTTTACGCCCGTCTCAAGTGAAAACCTTCAGCGGCAGCAGAAAGCTTCCGGTGTACTAAAACGCGCTTTGTTCCAAAAAACTTTAATTTTTCGATTTGGTTTTGTTGACTTTTTAATATCTGCATTTGAACGACGTGTAATGAAAACAAAATTGAAAATATGAATGAAATTCGTTTTTGTGTTCCCGAGAAAATGTAAATATTGCATAAACCAATCATTTATTCGTTTGTTTGTTTTGAAAACAAAAACGAGAAAACCAATTATACGTAGGTACACGGACCCGCACTATACAGCACATGTAAGGTGAGTGCGGCTTTAAGTTGTGCTGTGCACATCGATCGGTGTATGACATTAAAGTACAGCGAGAGCGAGGCTGCAGACATGCACCTGCACTCTCAGACACCTGCACTCTCAGACGACTGCACTTCCGGACGTGACGTCACTTGCAGTCGATTTATTTTTACTTTATTTTATTCATTTATTTATTTATTTTTAATTGAGTCTCTCAACATTTTACAACAGTAGCCATGTGGTGAAGACAAGAAAAAATAAACTAAATTACAATGTCACTTGCAATCGCCACCTGCACTCTCTGCTACCTGCTACATCACTTGCAATCCACACAAATGGTGCGTTTTGCCAGTGGAGACAAGACGCTGTGTTGATTAAAGGATTAAAAGTAATTTAGCATAACATACAGGGTCCTGCAAGTCATCTGTAGGAGATAAAAACAAAAACGTTGCCTCAGAACAGCAGAATATGAATGAATATGAATATGAAGCAGAATATGAACGAGAGAATATGAAGTCTCTCGTTAAAGGGGTCATCGGATGCCCATTTTCCACAAGTTGATATGATTCTTTAGGGTCTTAATGAAAAGTCTCTAATATACTTTGATTAAAAGTTCTCAGTGGTTTTGTAAAACAACACCCTTTTTACCTTGTCAAAATGAGATCAGCAAAAATCATCTCATTCTAAAGAGTTGCGCTTTGTGTTTGTTGTCCTGAAGATCTATTGCGGCTGCGGTTAAATGCACTTCCATTTGCGAATACTTTTATACGAAGTTAATGTTCATACAGTCAGTTATGTTTTCAGAGCAGGACAAAACATTTGATATATCGAAATAAATCTGTGCGTTAGTGTGAATACAGTCTGTTAAAGCTAACACTTTCTATGATCTCATCAGTAATAATCAAACGGCAATAATGCTGAAAAAAAAAGAAAAACCAAACTGTTGTCTGAAAATGTTTGGATAATTAAAGAACACTTATTTTAAATAAGTGATTGTTTAAAAAAAAAAAAAGTAGCCTGTTTATATAATAAAAAATAAAGTTTGCACAAAATAAATTTAATACAAAATTTATATGAAAATGTAGCCATGTACAGTATGATATTTAGTTGATAATGAAATATGTAATTAACCTGAATCATGAAACCAGTGAAGATTCACACCCCTACTTTTAAGATGGCAGTACTGACATACAGGGATTCCAACTATAAACAAAAAGCAAAGAAACTGCAATTTGCACAGCAGAAGAATTAATTGGGGGAAAAAAATGTAGATCAAGAATCGTTTTGGAATCGGATCGGATCGTGAAGTGCCTGAAGATTCCCACCCCTACTTTATATGCAAGCTGCATAAAAAAAAAAAAAGTCCGAGTCAAGTCTCCAGTCATGTGAAACCACAACCCGAAACCACATCCCATCCCCACACCACTTTGCAACTGCATATGTGGGTGGTTTGTGTTTTTTATTAGGTTTCGAACATAAGGGTGGAATCAGACCTGAATAACACCCAACATCTGGAACACACGACAGACGATGACAGATGAGACAGACACGCACACACAAACCAAAAAAAAAGAAACATATTTTAACAAATAAAAAAAAGCATTGTTAACATACACTCTAAAAAATGCTGGGTTAAAAACAACCCAATTTGGGTTATTTTGGCAACCCAGCGCTGGGTCAAAAAGGGACGAGTTGCGTTGAATGATTGACCCAGCATGCTGGGTTGCTTTTTTATGGTTTAAAATTACTATACTGCTAGGCTAAAATGAACCCAAATTCAGCTAGGCATTAAATCTACAAATCTTGATCATTATAAAATCACTTTAACACACACATAATGACTATCAAAAGATAAATGTTTATTAAAAACTACAACAAGAGAAAACATTCAAAAGTAACATGCATGTGAAAAGAAATGCAGAAAAAGTGGCATTAGCAGGTACAGAGTTTATAAATGAAGCACTGAACATTTGCTGACTATTTTGTCTGGTAAATTTTGTATATTGTATAAAACTACTGTACAAAAACACTACTTTACAATAATTGTACAATTAGTTAATAGTTTCTTTCTTTTCTTTTTTTTTTAAACACAAACTAAAAATAAAACCACAACATTAACACTGACATTATAACATTTAACACAAGCAAATGTGTGAAGTATTGTGAGCATGTGTATGAATGAATGTGAACTCCATTTCTACTGAACAACACAGAACAAGCATTTGACATTTTGTTTTTAGACTATACACTTATGGTTTGTTTCATAGTCCATGATCGCATACAGAAAATGCATCACTGCCAATTTTCATTATCTCTTTAAGATAACTGATGTAGTCATGAAGCCCCATCAGCTCAGCAAAGGCGTGCAACATCTTTGACATTATCCAGGGTGGCCTCCTCCTTTAAAACCACTGTTGCATCAGTTTGGGGGAAAGATCATTTCTCCTCTTTGTCCAGCATTCATCCCAGTCACCACCTGCTCTTCATCAGTGGCCTAAAAGAGAAAAACATTTAAAAAAGAAAACATTTAGTTCAAATGTAACCATTTTCAAACAGAGGTGCATCCAATTCTGTAAGGATGGGTAACTAGACTGTTTTATAATTTCAACCATATTGTGTGGTCGTTTATTGTCTTTGTCTACCACAGTGCTTTAGAATACTACAGTAGCAGACAACGGTAACATTTATTTTCTAAAACATAATTCCTATCAATCTTAAAAGAATGAAGCTCTCTTATGTCTCTGGCCTTTTAACCTCTACATAAAACATTTTTTTAACTCCAAAGTTGGTTTAGGTTCTGCAATTAAAAACACAGATATCAGTATTTTAATTAAAATGTGAACATCATACTGTTGTTCCATCAAAATGTTAAGCAAACAAGCAGGAGACAACAGAAACATGAATTTTCTACAAATAACTTGGATCAATCTCAAAAGAATTAAGAGCTCACCTATGTCTCTGGCTTTCTACATAATGTCTCTGGCTCACCTACATAAAAAGTTTTTACTCTAAGACAAAAAAAAAAAAAAAAAAAAACTGATAACATGACATTATGACCTTTGCCTTAAACCGCCTTTCCCTCTCTTATGAAGAAGCTGAGAAGATCACCTCCTCACACAAGTAGGCCTCTGTGTTGTTAACTCCAAAGTTGGTTTAGGTTCTGCAATGAAAAACATGGACACCAATGGTTTAAATAAAATGTGAACAAGTCATCATACTGTTGTTGCTTCAAAATGTGAAGCAAACAGGCAGGAGACAACAGAAACATGTATTTTCAAAAATAACTCACATCAATCCTAAAAGAATGAAGCTCTCCTATGTCTCCGGCTTTCAACATCTACAAAAAAAAGCAAACATTCTTTTACTACTAGTCCAAAAAAATTATAATACGGAATTATGACATTATGACCTTTACCTGCCTTAAACCGTCTTTCCCTCTCTTCTGAAGAAGCCGAGCCGATCACCTCCTCTCACACACAGTCTGTGTCATTAACTCCCGCCGCGGGCACAATGAAGACTCAAAGCTCAACAAGTCTGAAATATTACATGCAAAACATTACTTTTAACAATTAAAACTTAATCAGCCTTAAAATAATTAACCTAGTCTTCATTACACGACGCCGTTTTCTTTAGGAAACTACTTTCAGTTTAATCACGGAAAAAAAGTTTACGAATTAACACGTAAATCTGTTAACAATCCTCTATTAACAGCTAAATCTTCTGTAAATGTGACATAAGAATTCACAGACGTTGTGTTAACACTAGAACCGCCGGGGGTCGCTCTATACCTAAAACCGCCATGCGGGTAAATTTTACCCACGCACATGAATAGTGTTTTAATATGGCTAAAGAGCATTTTATTTCACTGTATTATGCCACTGTCGTCACAAAGAATTCTCTAGAGTAATGAAATAGTCATGACTCTATAGTCATCAGCTATATTTTTGTCCGTTTTTTTGTTTGTTTGTTTGTTTTCAAAATGTGCAATATAAGATAAACAAGCCTGCACTGACAACTAGAATTAAAAGGACGTAAATATATATTGGGTGGGCTAATATTATAGTTTAATGTCATTAATCAATATTTTAATATAACTATGCTTTTTAAATTACTACAATATCCTACAAACATTGAGCAATAATAATTTGCCACAGTGCATGTATGATGCGATAACAAATTCAATTCATCATTTATCTATCATTTATAATTTGAATAAGAGAACAACACCGAGAAACTTCAGATAATCAAAAAATGGTTTTATTCATTACATCGTAGATCAGATTTTATTATTATTTTTCTTTTCTGGAAACGGCAGACTAGAAAAAAAAGCCACACAGTAGCGACCAATAAACGACAAAAATGGCAATACAATTAAAGTAAAATTGAATAAATAAATAAATAATTAATTCTTAATAAATAAATTTAATAAAATAAGTTTGAACATTTATGGTTAGGCTAAATATGAACGTGTGTTGTGTGACTACTTACAGTCGCCTAGTTCTACACATTGCTCAAATGCAATTTGGGCAAACATTCATCACTTTGACTGTGCATTTCCCACAGACAGCATTCCGACACTTCAGACACTTGACAAACGTTTTATTTTGTTTGCATTGTGCCTTCACCATGCACGTCATTCTCCTCGGCTGATCTGCACCGTCCAGTGGCACATCCACACGTAGTGCCACTTTGGATGTCATCCACTCAGCGCGCAGCTCCTGGGCCAGCTGAAGCATGAAGTCCTTTTTTGTGGTGCAGTGTTATATGCACTTATGATGTAATTGCATATTTACTCCACTAGATGGCCACCTTGGTTTGACTGCGGGGTTCTACCGGGTCAGATGACAGAGACTGAGATGCAGATGGTTAGCAGTGGGAGCTGCTTGTGTTCTGTAAAATAAATGTGTTTCTGAGTTATACCTCTCCGTGTGCACAGTCTATAATATACTCTGCACAAGAAGAAACACTACATGGTGTCAGAAGAGAGTTGTTGTTGCCATAGTGAAAAATAAACATGGATCAGTTCAGATTACCACCTCCATTAGTCCTGTCGGGAAATACAGGTGAAAACTGGAGAAGATGGATACAGCGGTTCAACATTTATATGACTGCTACAGGATCAGACTCAAAAACTGAAAAGGTAAAGATTGCCATTCTACTTCATGCTTTAGGAGAGGAGGCATTAGAAGTATATAACTCTGTTGAGCCAGAAGGGGAGAATGAAACAATGCAAGATATAGTAACTGCACTGGAGGATTTGAATACACCTTCTGGTGCTACTTGGACACGTCATCAGTGAAGAACCCGGGGTCATAGGGTGTTTCGGGTCTTTAATCTTCATACACCCTCACCCGGACGACCCAGCCGGGGGTGATCAGTCCCCGGCTTGTGTCCAAGTGGCCTGTCGCTCCACGGATCCCCCCTGCGGATCCACAGCCACCTCGAGGCCCTCTCTGCGGCCTCTAAGATGTTTCTGGTGGCTTTTCTCAATAGCAGTCCTCTCACTCCAAGGAGTTTGAGGGTTCGCAGCAGTGAGTGGCCTGCGAAGCCTCGGCACCCGACCTCAACTGGCTCACAGCGGACTTTCCACCCGTTGTTCCGGCACTCCGAGCTAAGCTCTGCGTACTTAGCCCTCTTCCGCTCGTGGGCCTCTTCAATACGGTCTTCCCAGGGGACTGTCAGTTCCAAAATGACCACTTGCTTAGTAGACTCAGATGTGAGCACCATATCTGGGCGGAGAGAAGTGGCTGTGATGTTCCCTGGGAATTTGAGCTGTCTTCCTAGGTCGACTTGAAGCTGCCAATCACGAGCGGTGGAGAGGAGCCCCCCTATAGGCCTAGGCCGTTGGTGTTGTTCCTTCTGCCCAACTCTAATGAAGGTGATCGTTTGTTTGGGGGCTGCCTGAGTCTTACTGTGCTGGATCGCTGTGCAGATGGAGTCCGCCAGAACCTTGAGCACCCGGTCATGGCGCCAGCGGTACCGCCCCTCCCCTAGAGCTCTCGAGCAGCTGCTCAAAATGTGCTCCAGGGTGCCCCTCTTCTGGCACAGCTTGCACTCAGGAGTGTCTGCCAGGCCCCAGGTGTGCAGGTTGGCTGGGCTTGGGAGGACGTCGTAGACAGATTGGACAAGGAACTTGATCCGAAGTGGCTCGGCTTTCCAGAGCTCTGCCCAGGTGATTCTACGGGGATCTACCTGTTCCCACCTGGTCCACGCTCCTTGTTTGGACATGCCGGCCATTTTGGTGTAGCGTTCTTCCTCCACCTCTGCTCGTATCTCGTCCTGAATCAGTCTGCGCCTCTCTTTTCCACGAGCCAGATCGTAACGTGGCCTGGGAAAACAACCAAAACCTGCTCGTCCCGCCGCCACAGAGCCCACCAGCATTTTGTGCCTTAGTCGGACCTCAGCTTTAGTGACTGCCTCTTGCGCCTACCACTTCCTCCCGGTCTTCACGAGGATTCCTGCTGCTGTGACTTTTGTATCTCTGGAGTCCCTGTACATCAACACCTCTCTGGAGCGGGCGACTTTGAACTCCTCTGATAGCCCACTCAAAGGAAGATGTAACTTGGTGGAATGGCCGTACAGGGCAATGCTGCTCAAGGACCGAGGGAGCCCCAGCCATCTCCTGAGGAACTGGCTGATAGACTTTTCTAGGGCCTCGACTGTTGATGTTGGTACCTCGTATACTGACAGGGGCCAGAGTAACCTTGGCAAGACTCCGTGCTGGTAGATCCAGGCTTTGAACTTTCCGGGAAGGCCAGATTTGTCAATCGCTGTGAGCCAAATAGTCAGGTCGCGCTTAGTTTGTTTTATGGCGGCTGAGTCCTTCAGGGAGCTATCAAAGATCTTCCCCAGGCTCTTGACTGGTTTTTCAGTCACCGATGGAATCGTGGTCTCTCCCAGGGCAAAGCGGAAACGGTCGGACACTTTACCCTTCTTTAGGACCAGAGACCTGGACTTGGCAGGCTTAAAGTTCATCTTTGCCCAGGAGATGAGCCGTTCGAGCCCCTGGAGGAGCCACCTGCACCCTGGAACAGATGTTGTCATTACTGTTAAGTCGTCCATGAAGGCTCTGATGGGGGGCTGACGGGTCCCAGATCTTGACTTGGGCCCTCTACATTCCACCTCGGCCGACTTGACAATCATGTTCATGGCCAGTGAGAAGAGAGATACAGATATTGTGCAGCTGGTGATTATTCCCTTTTCAAGTTGATGCCAGGAGGATGTTACTTGGCCTGAAGAGACTCGCGTGCTGAAGTTGTTGTAGTAGTCCATAATGAGGTTGCGGATCTTAACAGGAACATGGTGTCTTACCAGTGCGATTTCAACAAGCTTGTGTGGAATAGATCCGTAAGCATTGGCCAGGTCGAGCCACAGAATTGCCAAATCTCCTTTGCTCTCCTTAGCCTCCCGGATCAGCTGTGTCACCACCCCTGTATGCTCCAGACATCCAGGTACACCTGGGACTCCTCCCTTCTGGACTGAGGTGTCAATGTAGGAATTCTTCAGGAGGAAGACTGTCAGACGTTGGGACACAATTTTAAAGAAGATCTTGCTTTCGACACTGAGCAGCGAGATGGTACGAAACTGCTCAATGTCACAAGAACCCTCCTCCTTCGGGATCCAAACTCCCTCAGCATACCTCCATTGCGCAGCAACTTTCCCTCTCCGCCAGATCACCTTGAGGATCTTCCAGAGGCGCCTGAGGAGCTGCGGGCACTGCTTATAGACCTTATATGGAACCCCGCTGGGACCAGGAGCAGAGCTGGATCTTGCCGCTCTAACCGCTTCTTCCACCTCCTTCAACGTGGGTTCAGCGCAGTCAAATTGGATCCCTGGTTCAAGTGGCGCCACCAAACCCCTGCACAGTCCAAGGTCATGGTCCCTCAAAGTGTCACTGTAAGTGGCGTGGAGATGATCGTCGATCTCCTCTACCGGGCAAGCAAGGTGGCCACTTCGCTTCTGGCCCAGTAGTTTCTTGGTAAAGCCGAAGGGATTGCCGATGAAAGCGCTGCGCTTACTAGCCCTTTCCTTGCCCCTCCTTCGGTGCCATTCCGCTCTCCTCAGTGAAATGAGTCTCTTCCTTATGATGTTTGTGAGTTCTGACAGGGCCTTTCTTTCTTCTTCCTTGGCCATCTTAAACTGGCGTCTCAGGGATTTCAGTTCTTGTCTCAGCTGACTGATCTTGGCTTCTCGCCGGTTGAGCTTCGCTGGATTGCTATCTCCTCGTCTTTCCTCGACACCAAACCGCTCTGCTCCCATGTTGAGTATGATGGTACACATTGTCTGGAGCTTCTGGTCAACACTGCCCTTTGAGATGGATTCCAGGCACTTGTCTACATCCTCGTCCAACTTGAGCCACTCCTTATTGTTCGCGGCAGGCCACTTCACCCTGCGGTGTTCCGATTTCCTGCTTGGTGGGGGGATTTGTGTGGCTTGGAGGCTCCGGGTACTGTGGGGAGATTCCAGACCTGGCTCCTCCTCCGTCTCACCAGGTTCTGCAGCCGGAGTGACAGTAACTGCTGCCCCAGCTGCCGTGCCTGAGCGTTGCTTCACTTGATCCCTCCTGGGGCAGGCCATCTTTGCCTGGTGGATCTTCAGGCCCTTCAGGTTTTTGCAGACCTTGCCGCAGATACAGACTACGCTCGTATTCCGTTGTCCGTTTGCTTGGGTCGTTACCGGTAATTCCGTCCGAATGGGATGCTCATTCTCCCCCCCTCTCGGGCATCCCTGGGGGTATACTTCTGAGGGGTTCTTCGTAGCTTATTGTGGGTGCTCCCTCTCAGGAGCTGCAGGTCGGGGGGCTAGCCCTTCCTGCCCCGGTTGCCGTCTTTCCGAGCTGTCTGCTGTCTCTCCAGCCGTCACCACTCTGTTCGTGGGTGTCATCCAGACTTTCCTGGAAGTCACTGACAATGCCAGGTAGGTTAGGATTTGAATACACCTTCTGGTGCTACTTGGACACGTCATCAGTGAAGAACCTGGAGCACTGGAGAAGTACTGCTTACCAAGAAAGAACATTGTTTTTGAAAGGCACCAGTTCTGGGCTTACCCCATGCTTTATACGATTACCATCGATAAGTATGTCACAGAACTAAAACAAAAGAGTAAGGACTGTGAGTTTGGCTCAACAGAATCTGACATGATAAGAGACAAGATTGTGTTCAGTATCAGTGATCATCGTTTAAAGGAGAGGCTGTTAAGAGAAACAAACCTGACCCTTGAAAAAACAGTGGACATTTGTAGAGCGGCAGAGGCAGCAAAAACACAGATTCAAGCAATGGGGGAGCAGAGTAAAACTGTTCACGCAATTAAGAAAAAGACAAAATGCAAAACAGAACAAAAGATGTGAAAGAAAGTCATCTCAACAGCAAAAAGTGGAATCATTCATCTGCAAAAAGTGTGGAAAATCTCACCTTCCACGACAGTGTCCGGCCTTTGGCGCAACATGTCATGCCTGTGGCAAATCCAACCACTTTGCCTCAGTGTGCATGTCTCAACAAAAAGACACAAAGCCTAAACACAATAGAAATGTCATGGTTGACTCATTATTCATCAGATCAGTGGAACTAAACAAGACCAGCAGTTCAGTGCAGAACGCAAGGTACACAGATGTAGACATTGGAAATGTGATAGTGAAGTTCAAATTGGACTCTGGGGATGAAGCCAATATAATACCTCTGAACATTTATCAATCACTGCGCAAATCAGCGCTGTTGCAGCTGACTTCGACTATGCTTGTGGCCTATGGTGGAACAAAATTAAAGCCAGAAGGTGTGGCCAACCTTCAGTGTGTCACACCCAAAGTGCAAGTTTGCTTACCCTTTTACATCACCAGACACTCGTCCATTCCAATACTTGGTAAGGAAGCATGTGAACGGATGCAACTGCTGAAAAGAGTTGAGACTGTTGTAAGCAAGCATTCTACCTCCAAAGAGGAGCTGATAGCACAACATCCAACAGTTTTTGAAGGCCTCGGTCAGTTTCTGGGTGAACATCACATTCATGTTGATCCGAAGGCAATTCCAGTCACACATGGCTGTAGAAAAATTCCCTTAGTGCTGGGCAAATTGAAGGATACACTGAATCGGCTGTTACAAGCAGACGTCATTACGAGTGTTCCTGGATCCTCGTGACCTTAATAAATCTGTTCTTCATCAACACTTCTCTATTCCAACATCTGAAGATGTCCTGTGCAAGCTTGCTGGAAAGAAAATTTTCTCCATCTTCGATGAAAAGGACGGCTACTGGCAAGTCAGACTCGACACAGAATCCTCTCTACTATGCATGTTTAACACACCATGGGGTAGATATAGATTCAAACGTCTGCCGTTTGGTGTCAAGTCTGCTAGTGAAGTTTTCCAGCAGTACAACAATGAAGTGTTCGGAGACAAAGACCGTGTACACATTGTAGCCGATGATATGATTGTCGCTGCTGCCACAGAACAAGAACATGATGTCATTGTTGCTAAAATTATGGAGAGAGCGGAAAAACACAATGTGAAATTCAACCCCGACAAGATCCAATTCAAGCTGAACAATGTACATTTCATGGGCCATGTGATAACTCCACAGGGTGTGAAAGCAGATGACGGCAAGATACAGGCAGTAGTAAGCATCCCAGCACCCATGGATAGACAAGCACTGCAGCGCCTTTTGGGCATGATACGATATCTTGCGCCATCACTGACGGCCCCTCTCAGACAGCTGTTGAGAAAGAACATTGCATTCCAGTGGCAACCAGAACATGACGAGGCCCTGTCTGCACTCAAAACAGCACTGACTAACACACCAGTTCTCAGGTACTATGACCCCAACACAGCACTCACCATACAAACAGACACATCCAAAGATGGCTTAGGATCATGTCTGCTGCAGGAGGGGCAACCAATAGCATATGCATCCAGGGCTTTAACAGATACAGAAAAGAACTATGCCCAGATTGAAAAGGAGCTACTGGCGACTGTCTTCTCGACCAAAAAGTTCCATCAGTATGTATATGGAGTGTGAATGTTCAATGTATAGTGTGAATGTTCAATCTGACCATAAGCCATTGGAGGCTATTTTCAAGAAGCCACTGAGCAAAGCACCAGTGAGACTCCAACGTATGCTTTTACAGCTACAGAAATATGACCTCATAGTCCAATACACGCCTGGTAAGGACATGTTAATTGCCGATACACTCTCACGTGCTGTCACTGAAGGCCAACAAACAAGCACAGATGATCTCAGTGATGAACGGGTCCTATATTCGCTTGAAGCAACAGAGGCTCTCAGTGAAGAAATGCTAAAGCAGCTTACAGATGCTACTGCAAATGACAGCACACTCCAGTTGCTTGTGAAAACACAAAAGACAGGATGGCCGACACACAATTAATATGTTTGGCCTGTCAGACACACTGTGGCTGTGCAAGATGGCATGTTGCTGGTATCAGGTAGAATCTTGATTCCTGAGTCAATGAGAAAAGAGATGTTGCAGAAACTACATGTCTCGCACCAAGGAATGCAGCGCACAAAAGCACATGCCAGAAAATGTCTGTATTGGCCTGGAATGACCAAACACATAGAACAGATTGTTGAGATGTGTCCAACATGCCAACAGTTCCAGCCCACGAACCAGAAGGAGCCACTCATTTCTCATGAAATCCCAGTGCTTCCCTGGTTAAAAGTAGCCGCTGACATCTTCGTCAAAGTTTCCTGAGGTGATGAATGTCAAAGACAAGACAGCACGCACGGTAATTGAAAAGATGAAAACAGTGTAATGCATGCATGGCATTCCAAAAGAGCTGGTGTGCGATGACGTACCCTTCGCCAGCTATGAAATGAAGAAATTTGCTGCGGAGTGGGGCATCAAGGTGACACACTCAAGTCCAGCCTATCCTCAATCCAACGGGTCGGCAGAAAAAGAACAATTAAAACTGTCAAACAGGTCCTGAAAAAAGCGGAACAATCAGGAGTGGATCATCACCTTGCTCTTCTCTCGCTGAGAAATACTCCTATCACTGGTACATCCTATTCACCGGCTCAGGTTCTGATGGGAAGAGTTCTAAGGAGCACCTTACCAGTGTCCAGTGAAGTCCTGCGACCAACTACTCCCAAAGGTGTTCATCAGGCACTCCAAACCCTGCAAAAGAAGCAAACGTGCCACTACAATGTAGGAGCAAAATCCCTGTCAGAAGGAAATACTGTACACAATGAAACGGACAGAGGGTGGCAGCCAGGTCTCATTGTTTCAAAAAGAGATGAGCCAAGGTCATACAATGTTGTCAGTGAAGCAGGAGGACAGTTTCGCTGCAACAGACGCCACCTGAGGAAAACAAATCACAAGTACAGAGAAACATTTTATCTTGTGGATGAGCCCACATCCCAGGGGCACAAGAAGTGACAAATCGGTCTGTAGAGTGTGTTCCAGATCGACCTTTACATAACAGCAGTACCACCAGGAGTGGTCGGGTTGTGAAAGTTCCTGTGAGGTTCCAGGACTACTGTATGAACTGACTATATATTTGCCTAGTAACTAAGGTTAGGCATGCTTACACTTTGGACTGCTTGTTTGACACAGTGTTTGCTATAAATAAGAAAGAAAATGTCCCTGTTACGTGGACTTTAAGATCTGTGTTCGGTGTTCATATATTTTGTTTATAGCTTGTATTGTTTTCTGTGAAAAGAGGGGGATGTGGTGCAGTGTTATATGCACTTATGATGTAATTGCATATTTACTCCACTAGATGGCCACCTTGGTTTGACTGCTGGGTTTTACCGGGTCAGATGACAGAGACTGAGATGCATAAGATGGTTAGCAGTGGGAGCTGCTTGTGATCTGTAAAATAAATGTGTTTCTGAGTTATACCTCTCCGTGTGCGCAGTCTATAATATACTCTGCACAAGAAGAAACACTACCGGAGCTGCGTAGAGAACAGCATCCCCAGAAGTGTAAAGCACACAGGCATTGCAGCAAGATCCAGCAAGTTGCAAAATACCGCAACGGGCCACCTACGCGTGCCACCTTGAGACAGAAAGCGACAGAGGGGAACGAAAAGAACATTGTGGCATTATAGCGTTTTCAGTAAACAGGCAGAAGACAATAAGAAAAAAAAAAATTCTACAAATAGCTCATATCAGTCTGTCTCTGGCTTTGAACATCTACATAAAACATATTTTTACTCTTAGACAAATAAATAAATAAATCAAATAAAATATAACATTAAATTATTACCTTTACTTGCCTTAAATCGCCTTTCCCTCTTCTCTAAAGCTCAGAAAATCGCCTCCTCACACCAGTAGGCTTCTGTGGTGTTAGCCCCAAAGTTGGATTGAGTTCTGCAAAAAACGGACATCAATGGTTTAAATAAAATGTGAACAGGTCATCATACTGTTGTTGTATCAAAATGTGAAGCAAACAGGCAGAAGACAACAGAAACATGCATTTTCTAAAAATAACTCACATTAATCCTGAAAGAATGAAGCTCTCCTATGTCTCTGGCTTTCAACATCTACAAAAAACCAAACATTCTTTTAACAATAGTAAAAAAAAAAGATAATATAGAAATTACAACCTCTACCTGCCTTAAACCGTCTTTCCCTCTCTTCTGAAGAAGCCGAGCCGATCGCCTCCTCTCACACACAGTCTGTGTCATTAACTCCCGCCGCGGGCACAATGAAGACTCAAAAAAAGTTTACGAATTAACACGTAAATCTGTTAACAATCCTCTATTAACAGCTAAATCTTCTGTAAATGTGACATAAGAATTCACAGACGTTGTGTTAACACTAGAACCGCCGGGGGTCGCTCTATACCTAAAACCGCCATGCGGGTAAATTTTACCCACGCACATGACAACCCAGTCTCACGGCATTTCGTGATATAGTCACGAAATTTAATCTATTGATTCGTGTTCATGGACACGAATTTCCCTCTTTTTTCGTGTCACTCTGCACGAATTTCGATCCAATGTATTTCAATAGGAAATATCTTTCGTGCCTCCACCACGTTTTTCTTTCTGACACTGGGGTCCACGCTGTATTGTTTTCCTCCTCATTTTGTATTTATTGATTTTAAGCGCTACTTTACTCAACATTTAAGTAGGAGACTTTTATCGTTGTTTTTATTGCATTTTATTCTGTAGGCTACTCACTATTGTAAACGATCGTCAGTGCTTCCAGATAAAAATATAAATATATTCTCCCGGTAAAATAACGAGACTGCACAGCTGTGCTACGGCCATCGCATGTAAATGCTGTCTTTTTTTTACTAAGAAATACAGTTTTTCCATCGGTTTGGTGTGTCAAATCTAGCAGTAAATACTAGCCTACAGTACACATGAGCCTTATCGACCGTTTATTGTAAATATGCCAGCTAAAACTGATATCATCCCGATATCCTCGTCTTTTCTCAACACATAACAGAAAAGTGTGCTTGATAATTCAACAATGCGATGTTTACTATCAAATTCTTCATAATTACCATCCCTGCAATAGTTTACTTTTTAAATTTAAGGTGGACATCTCTTCATCAATATATATATATATATATATACACACACACACACACACACACACACATGTTGGGTTTACATGTTTTATGGGGACATTCCATAGGCGTAATGGTTTTTATTGTGATATAGTCACGAAATTTAATCTATTGATTCGTGTTCCCGGACACGAATTTCCCTCTTTTTTTCGTGTCACTCAGCACGAATGTCTAGCTAATGTATTTCAATAGGATTTTTTTTTCGCGTCACGGAGCACGAATTTATATGTAATTTATTCCAATAGGATTGTTTTTCGCGTCACTCAGCACGAATTTCCTTCTAATGTATTTCAATAGGAAATTTCTTTCGTGTCCTCCACCACGGTTTTCCTTTTGCCACTGGGTACCACAAACGCTGTATATATTTTTTCTCATTTGTTATTATTTTTTTTATAGCCTATATATTCAAGCACTATACTCAACATGTAATCAGAAGATTTTATCCTTCTTTTTATTGCTTTATATTCTGTAATCTACTCGCTATTATAAACCATTGTCAGTGGTTCCTCGCGGTCACATGTCACAATTATAAAAATATACGAGACATGTTATTTAGAGACACGCACATTTACTACAGTATAGAAATGATAAAATATACTTTCTGCCATATTCTCTGATAAAAATGAGGGAAAATATATGTATTATTTCTGTCAGCATTTCCCATGATCCTCCTCCTCCGGAGTCAGGCCGCGGCCGCGGATGAATACTCCTCATCATTGCGCTCAAACCACCGTTCAGGTAAGATCCGAGATAATTACTGTCATCACGTTTTGTTTAATTGTTGAATTGATGGCTTTCTTTGCCAATAACTCACATGGTTCAAATGTTAGAGCAAAATTAAAACCAGACCAATGGTTTGCTCCTTGTCAGAGAATAATAACAGTAATGTTAATAATAAGGCTTGCTAAACGGGGTTAGCTAACTTCAATATTAGTTATATTAATAGAAAGAAATCCAATTAAGGCACTTCTTCCGGTCCAAAAAAAAAAACAAAAAAAAAAAACAAATATTTTATTGACTTCTTGGCCACTATTAATGAACATAACTAAACTGCACACTGGTGGATTATGGGCCTTCAGTCTTCCTCAGAGTGATCCTAAAATGAACAGGTGTAGATATAATTACTCAGTAAAGTTGTGAGGAATCAAAAGAACCGTTACAGGGGGACCTACAAAAATAGAAAACATAAAATAAACATCTAAATAGAAATAAACTAATAAAAGCTGTAGTTTAAGTTATATCGGCTGAAGGGTAATTCAGCAGAGCATTGCATTATTTTGTGAGCTCTAGATGATGTCCATTTTCTCTCCATCATTGTGGTCCAGCTACAACTTTAATAATGTCAGTACTAACAATACACACACTTTATAATGTGTCAGTAATAACAATATAACTTAGTAATGGATGAAAGGGAGCATTGCCTAAAGTTACTGCAAATAAAGTTTCCTTTAAATCTGGGATGAGGAACCCCAGGCGCATGTTACATGCCTTTTAACTGTCATACAGGAAATTGAAATTAACATTTTCTGTTCTCCCTTGCAGATCCAGTCAAACGAGTCACCTGCACATTATAGTAATACCTGATTTAACGAACCCAAAGGCACTTTTAAGAGCCAACCTCTATCTGTCTAACTAACTATCTATCTATCTATCTATCTGTCTAATCTATCTATATCTGTCTATCTCTCTCTCTGTACACAGTACATCTGTCTGTTTGCATCTTGTCTGTCTATCTGTGTGTTCATTTGTCTGTTTGTGTTGCAATGGACTCCAAACATAAACTTGACTCACAGGACCCTCACTACCAAGAGGGGAGACGCATGGCTCTTGAACTAAAACTAGACCGTGTTCTCGCTGAAGCCAGGGTAAGAGTTCTTTTATACTTGAATATTTGGATGGGTTATGTGGACAAATTAAATTAAAAATGTGATGAATGTAGAAAAAGGATGAGTGCAGAAGATTACATTAAGGTGCATTGAATGATGCATTAACATCCTATGCTGCTCTTTGGCATGTGTAACTGAGGGAATATATTTTGGAAATCTAATATTTAAAAAAAGATATATATATCCAAATCTAATATTTTGGAGTTACAGAGACTTGGAAAATCTACAAGAAGGTTCATTTAAGCCATTCAACACCTTAATAACACACTATGTTGTGTTTTCCTTCCACTAATCACCAGTCGTTTGCATCTAGTACCTTCAACAACATCAGTCTTACAAGAAATATTTACTCCAACACACAGACAGCAGCTGTGGAGAGAAAACGTGCTCACTCTGTAGGAGACCCTCCACAGAAGTCTAAAAGGGAGTTTTCAGGACATGGCAAGCCGAGGGGGAGGCAAGGAGGGAGACGCCAAGCTTCAGCTACAGGTTATATCTCAATTATCTTATGTTTGTGGAAATATGCTATGTTTACTAAATGCTGAACCAAATCAAATTAGAAGACTGTTATTGATTGTTGAGAGTTAAAAATATTCCAGTCTCTAAAAAGACATTTAAGAAGTACGGAAACCTTACCAAGTACTTAACAGAAATATGTCTGATTTCATAAATTGCTCAGTTTTGGGTAAAAAGAAACATGCAGTGATAGCCTAAAATGTTTTTACTCTTGTGTACTATTTTATAGCCACACACACCCCGGTTGAATGCTTTCTTTCATCCAGTGTGGAGCTTCCTCTTCCTGTATCCTCAGCAGAACTAAATCCTCAGGAGCAGTTTGGTAAATCAGTGGTGAATTTAACAATTTAGTAAAGATTAAGGCTAGTTTGACACTGAATCTTAAAATGGTCTTCATCTAAATTGTCTCTTACAGCTTTATTTTATATTTTCTTTACAGAACAGAATATGGAGAGGCTCTCCAATATTTTGATGTCTTATCCTTCTGCTGAGCCTCAGAAAAGCTCTGCATCATCCTGGTCTTTTCGGCAGCAAAAAGCCTCAGAGCGCTGGAAAGAAGCAAGACCATACCACCTAAAATGCCTTATTGCAAAAGAGGCTGTTGGTCATCCATTGTGTTGTCTTTGTCATGAGCCTGCTGTTATTAGGTTGGTTTTAATGTTTAGTGCCCTGCTTTATTAGGTACATGTGTTTTTGGGGGATACCCAGATACCCTTTTTTTCTCACTAGATGCAGAGAGTGTCTTCCTGAGGAGTGGTTCTGTGGGGACTGTGATGTACTTCATCACAAAAAGCAGCCACTCCACAACAGGGAATGCATCATTCATGGGTTTTTTCAGGCCATTCCTCCAACCTCACACATCATTAAAGGGCAAGATGGGTATTGCATCCATGAGCAAGGTGTGTTCTCACAAAAACCCTCATTTTGCTGTTCATGTGTGTCCGTAGGCAATTAATCTAACCTAAATTAGTGGTTTTCTTTCTTTTTGCCAGCTTGCATTTTGCCAACAGTGAAGGTGCTAGACTGCTCCTGTGATGGCACAAACTTCACCATATTACCGGGCAAACCAGTGATTTTAATTACCATCAATGGTATGAACAATTCACTATTTAAATTTCTATTGTAGATTTGATGTTTTTCACACTAGTGTGTGTGGCATTGTGCTTACAATTGGAGTTGTCAGAATCTCTGGTATAGCACAGAGTATTGTAATCAAACACAGCTGTTTGTAATTTGATGACTTAGACAAATGTAAACAATGTGTGACATTACTGAAGAAGTCTGGTTTGAGTACTGAGATTACAGGAACTTGTGCAGTGTCTCTCAACCATTCACAATGTGCAGAATTACCTAACTGTTTTAAAACTTGAAATGTACCTTTTTTTTCAAAGGGCGTTTTGACTTGCATCAGCCACTGTATGTATGTCAATCATGCCAGCATCAGTGGAGCCCTGACGTGAAGGAGCTCATGAGGAGTGGATATTGGCCTGCCTCTGTCACCAGTTCAACACTTTATACACTGGACCTCCTGAGCTCCTTTCAGGAACTCAAGGTCATTTCTCCAGGATTCTCCAGACAAGCCTTCACTAAGCTGCTGGAGCATCGCACTAAGATTGGAGGAAGAGTAAGTGTCATTGTTATTACCATATTATAACATTTCTTTACATTATCAGACGTTGTTACATATTCTATTTAATTTTATTTATCTTCCAGTCTGGACAAATCAACGGCGATACACTACAGCGCAGCTTCTTAGAGTATTCCTATGCCTCATTTGAGGAAGAGCA
This sequence comes from Labeo catla, assembly GCA_012976165.1. Lineage (NCBI taxonomy): Eukaryota > Metazoa > Chordata > Actinopteri > Cypriniformes > Cyprinidae > Labeo > Labeo catla. The sequence goes on from VONZ01000742.1 coordinate 87,813, forward strand.
GCTCTGCTGTGGTGCTCCTTTCACCTGCCCAGCCTGTACCCCAGAAATGTTGGCTGTTTCAGTCGATGGAAACAGAAAGCTGTATCGCTTTCGCAGAGACACAAGGTGGTCTTTTGTTTCGTTATTTTTATTCATTAATTTACTATCCATTTATTAGATGTACTTATTTATTTTTTTCTTCCTCAGCTCTGATGATCCTGCTTTTTTTGAGGGGCTCTTTGTGGCTGAAGACGCTGCGGTGTCTAGATTTGTGGAAACAATACAGAAAGCAGTGAGAAATGCAAGTTTCAATCATAACTTCACTGAAAGTTGTCACAAAAAGAACCATATATGTCCAACCTTGATTTCCTCCCCACTTCAACTACTTCTACCAACCTACGACTCTAAAATCAAACTGAGAGAATAAATGCCATATATTATATGAGAGCATTGCTTTTATTAGATTTGTTGTGTTTGTTATGTGTGTCATAGACACAGGGAAAAGGCTCATGTGGGGACTCCCAGTGGACAGCAGCGAGGGAGACATCAAGGAAGGCTTCCAAATTGGATGAAGAGGGGATGGAGGTTGCAGTGTGTCGTCATGGATTCCTTCTGAAAGCTCTTAATATGTACAGAGGGGAGATATTTGCCTACCCTCTGTATCTTCAGAAGGAGCTCATGCCAGCCAAGGCACAATTCTTTGCAATGGATGTAGCATGCAAATATTGGCCGTACTTGGAGAAAGCTGCTGGTGTCATTCCTGCCCTTAAGGAGCTGACCAGAATGAAGCCTTTCCTCAGTGTGATGCATGCTCGAGCCCATGCTACTAAGTGTGAAGTATGTGTAATATTTTTGCCTCAATGTGAAATGTTAATTAATATTGTGAAATTAAAGTGATAGGCTACACTGTACTATGTAGCCTTTTTCCTTAATTGTTTTTTTTTTTTACAGATTGCAAAAGCCTTTAAGGCATTGGTCTCAAACTCAATTCCTGGAGGGCCACAGCTCTGCAGAGTTTAGCTCCAACCCTAATCAAACACACCTGATCCAGCTAATCAAGATCTTCAGGATTACTAGAAACTATTAAGCAGGTGTGAGTTGGAGCTGGTTGGAGCTAAACTCTGCAGAGCTGCGGCCCTCCAGGAATTGAGTTTGAGACCAGTGCTTTAAGGTAAATTGGTCCAATTTAATTGCATTGAATTTCTTTCACTATTTACTAATAGATTAAATGGAGTGGTAGGAACCAGGAAGGAGCGGGGACAACCGCCGGTGAAGAGGTTGAGCAAGTGAACAGCTACCTCTCACGTTGTGCCCTAACTACCAAATATATGTCCAAAGCAGGTCATCAGATTGTTTGCAATATTAATTTTTTTATTTATTAATAATTTTTTCTTTTTTATTTATTTTTTTTATTAAGCATCACAACCTCATTTTTTGCTTTAAACAGCACGCGTGGACATGCTTACATTGCATGCGATGGGGTGGAACCACAAAAAACATCTCTCTCTACATCAGTCACTTTCAACAATATATGTGAAGGTAAGTCTCCAATAATTTTTTTGCGTATCCTTTTGTTGTGTGCATTTGGCCTGTTTTTAACTGTGTCAAGTCCTGATTCTTGTATAACACTGTTTATCAGACTTGTCAGAGACTCCGGGATGAAACAGCAAGGCTAGCTGAACTGAAAACTGAGTTACTTTGCTCAGATGAACTGGTGTCACAGTGGCTCTCTGATGTGAAGGAATGGGCAGCTGGCGGTAAGCATGAGCAGATAAAAGAAACAGCAAATATCCTTTTCTACTACTATCTGAGTTTGATATTAAAGAGCAGCTAAAGGTAACAGGGTGGTCTATGGGTTACTGAAAACTACATGTCACGTCCGATAATTTGCCACATTTAGGTTGGGTATTTCAGTTTCCCTGCAGGATGTGCACACATCAAGTTCAATGAAGTATTAAAAGAAATATCAATTCTAGATTAATGAAGGGTTTTATAATCAAATGCAAACACTGAGATGGTTCTGTGTTGTTTTAACAGTGAATTTGCTTTCACTATTACTTCTACAGAGACACCAGATCCATCTCACGCCAGTCAAGACCCCGCACACCGAGGACTTCAGCAGTCAATCGAGGGGCTTTACCTCAGTGTGAGGCAGCGGAAGCAAACCCTTTACCGTCAGAATGGTATAACTACAGAATATAATAGGTTGATATTCAAGCCACTGTATGCATCCTACTCCACCAAAACATGCTTGTTACTTGTACAAGGTCGCTTTCTAAAGTAATTAAAGCACAGTAATTCTTATTTTTAAGAATGTGCTTCTCAATTTCATTCCAGGAGACATTTTGCATGTCTCTCTTATTTAACACACCTAAATGACATTATTAGATCATTAGTTCAGTTTATGGATCTCTCTCCTAACAAGCTAATGATTTTAATCTGGTGTGTTAAATAACAGATACATACAAAATATGCAGAGCAGGGCTGCCATTAAAGTTACACATTATACCTTTTGGTTATCTGATTGTAAAGCTAAATTAATCTTTTTGGGTGCAATATATATTTCCTTATTGAACAGTGCTGTTACAAACCTCTATCTCTTTACTTTCTAGACAGCAGCAAGCTTCGCCACCGTCTTCGAAGGAAGCTAGCAGAGGACAAAAAGCTCCTTCTTCAGGAGATAGACAAATATAACGGTCTTGTACTAAACACTGCAACTAACATTGATGTAGCTGTGGTGGAGCATTCCCTGACTGGAGAGAGCACTGTGTCTCAGATATGGCCGTGGGAGGTTCATGGCAGTGGTATGTCAGTTTTCAGATGCTTCACAGTAATTTATTTCATGTTTTCTATATGAAGTACATCGAACTAACACATGCATGTAACATATTAAGTGTTGTAATGTACATTTATGGGCTCAGTTCTAGGTTTCTTATGTTTCAATGTGATGATCAAAAAAAGTACATGTTTGTAATTTGTAACATTGTAATGCTATCATGCTCATGTACTGTATAGATTCTCTTATGTATTAATATTTGTTGTTGATTCCTAGCAAACATTTCAATCAAGAAACAACTGCATGACCAAGTGATGTCAACAATGCGACTTCAAGAGGAAAAAGGCATTTTGGTGTTGGAGATGCACAACACTGCACATGGTTGCAGAGCCTGGCAGTGCTTCTGAAGAACAAGATCGCTGAGGAGGGTAAGTTGAATTAAAACCTTGTCCATTGAAAGTATGGATTTCAAATACTACTAAAAAAAAACCTATTAATCAGTCTCAGTCACAGAACTTGGATGGAGTAGAGCAGTTATTGCTCTGTTTGTCGTGGTCATTTGGCCTGTACATAATAATAAAAAGGGGACTGTAGTTGTTTTCTATGGTAACAAGTCATTAAGGCTTTAAAGTGTCACATTTGCTGGAGAGAGTTGTTGTACTGTGGCTGTTACATAAAACCTGAAATTAACAAAATAATTGGGAACACTACAATTTGTTCCTGGTGTGTTACACAAAGCATAACATCAAGATTAAGCTTATTATTGTCTCCTCCAGTCAACATAGAAAATCTAACTGCTCAGCATCATCAGACACCTTTTTCTTGGTGTAACTTCTTGAATGCTACACAAGATGCTACTTTAGCACATAAAGTCGTCTCAGTGAGCCGTCAGAGTTTACACAGAAGGTAGACAGAGGATATGACAACGATACACCTAAAAATGCCAGGCATCCTGGTATTTAAATTTAAATGGGTGAAATTTTTGGGCATCAAAAAGTCTTTAATATGTAGTTTGTTTTCAGTGTTATCTCTTTTGTATTTTGAGATGTAGACAACGAGGGACTTTGCTGTGTCTTAAGAAGAAGACTGTCAGAGGTGTCAGAAAGGATGCACGTGGCCCTCCAACAGTACAAGACTGCTTTAGGCCCCGAGGCCTCTGCTCTTCTACATGTTGAAGCAGAAGATCAAAGTGGCCTCAGTAGTCCAGACACCAGTGACGATGAAGAAGAAAACACAATTTAGGTAATTTATTTATTTATATGTATGTTTGTTCTCAAAAATAGGCCGGGGGAGTTCACCTTCTTATCCTACCTTTTGCATTTGTGTTTTTCTGTATTTTTCCAGATGAAAGCTGCACAAAGACTGTGCTGAAGGAAAAGGACTTTCCCAGTAACTGTGCAGTTTTTAGTATGCTGACTGATTTACCACATCAAAATCTGTATGCATTCTATGTTGTTGAAAATGAAACCTGTTTGTAGATTGGCAAGCAATTCAGTAAGCACATGAATGCTCCTTGAAGATACACAAATCTCTTAGCATAGAGTTGGTGTACCAATCTCAGCATAAAATGATTGAATCCCATGAGTCCCATGGCATTCCAGACCAGTAAGTAAAGTTCGATATTGTCCATTGGGCAGATTTTCTGTGCAATCTGGTAAACAAATTCATGAAGATGACTTTGGTGACCTCATTATGTTTCCTGTATTTCCACATTTGGGCCAGAATGTAAAAGTTCATTCTTCATTACTTGCTTTTCCCCCGCATTAGTTTATTCTGCAGCAGCAGCAGAGGGCCTGTGCTTTTCTTGTCCAGAGGGGTGTTATAGGATACAGGGGTATGGTGATTTATAACTGTTGGGTGTTATTGTGTGATGTTGCAAACTAGTTTCGGGAGGAGCGTGTACGAATCAACCGCCACTGGCGCCGCATTATCTAATCAACCACCTCATTTCATCCGTCCAATCAGATCCATCATACCCACTATAAATAAACCCATTTCCTTCCCTTCCGCATCTTGTCTTTTGCGCACCCCTCCACCGCCCGTCTCGCGCCTTCCTTCATGGAGGGCACGCAGGGTTCGAGCCGGACGCCGAGCTCTGCCCTCGCTAGGGTTCAAATCACTAGGGCTCGGAGTCCGACGACCTCCCGGCTCGCTCCCTGGACAGCAAGCCAAACTCGCTTACTATTGTATTATGAGGAAGCGCGAACTCGTGAAATATTACTGCACCATAGAAGTTAAACATTGTAGCAAATTCTTAAAAAGTTAAAGCAGTTCTATCAATTTAAAGGAAAAAGCAGAAGTCTTAAATGGTATAAGACAGTCCTAACTGTTGTTTTTTTTATGATTTAACTTCAACTGTGATTTCATTGAATAAATGTCCCCTGCATTGTTTAGTCAGATGCTGTGCTACTTTGTGTGCTGCTAGATCAACAATAAACTCATGTTAATGCTTTATACAATTCTAAACAATCAATTGATGATAATAATAATAAAAACAAATAAAAAGGGTATTATATTAATAACATTTTTTTGTTGTTGTTATTATGATACTTTTGACTCATCTCTTTTCTTAAAGTTGTAGAAATGATTAGTATTTTACAATGTTTTGTTGTAAAAATCTGGTCTGAACTGTATCTCATGTTTTTCACTGTAAACCATCCTTTTTGAAAAATTGACTCTGTCTTACATGTGATTTTAAAAATCCTACAGATACTTCATGAGCACAGTGTACATCCTTACACTAAGTACTTGCATAATAGATTAGATCATTCTTCTGTTGCATATTATTTTGTTGCATGTTATTAAAGTTGACAAATAACTTTGTTCCCTGTTGTGCTGGTGCTTTCCAAGTAAAACTTAAGCACATGGTCCATTGTTAATAAATACTGTTACGCTTGTTTTACCAATATGCATACTCACAATGTGGTGTATCTTCACTGGTAAATGTTGTGAATGGCAAGAATAAAGTATTTCCAAAGACAAGCATTTTGTGTTTTCAATTAATTTCCAACGATATCTTCTACTTGATTCCACAGATACTATATTAACATGATGACATCACTGATGAACACTGATCACTAACTGAACATTGAGTGTTTACTATTGTCCTTTTGCATTACTGACACACAATTCACCTATTTATTACTGTTAAGCTGCCTTGACAATCTGAGTTTTTAAAAACACCATAAAGGTAAATAAAGGTGACTTGACTTTTTCATTATTGTTCAAAAATAAAATGTGATTTCATAGTTGATACAAGATAATAGCTGGAGGAAAAAGAAAATAGATAAAGATAAATCATGTATATGCATAATATTGTTTCATTTGATATCCCACAGCATTATTAATTTATACCTTTATGGCATGCATTTTTACTTGTCTTTGAACAGCCTTGCTTGTAAGTAAGCTTGAGATACAGAAGTAAGGTGTATATGCATGTTAATGAATGCAAAGCTTTTTATTAATATTTGTACATTTACTGCATGTTTTATGATATTTTTAGGGGAACAAGTTGACGTGTTGGGGAGAGGCTAGAAATGGGAAGGTTTTTGTCTGTGTATGTAATATTTTGTCTGTTGCTTTATGTACAGTGGTTTCTGCAGATTTGTAAAGAACCAGGATGAAAACTAACTGGTTCACCTTTAATGGTTTGTCCTTTTAATGAACGAGCAGAAATAGTGAACAAAATGAATCACCTTTTTGAAATAAAATACATTACTACAGTGCATTACTACAGGTGTGTGGGGAAGACCTGAAGTACTTGGGTTGAGGCTGAAAACTTATTGTATGCCATCATGAAAATAATGTTCAAGATTTGGCCATGTCAAGTTCATCTTGAGTCATTTTTTACAAAGGGGTTCTGTGAAGGTATGCCTGGGCAAAGTCATGTCCATTAAAACATTGTCATAGGACTAAACCAAATACAATGGCTAATAAAATGTATTCTGTCTTTGTGAAAACTCTGAGGGTTACTCATTTTGGTCCTTATTTCCACATGAAAATGTAAAAAGTAAAAAAGACAATCAGTAAACAATCAAACAAACAAACAAAAGGGTTAACTGTATACTGTGTCTTCAAAGTGCTCTCTGAAACAAGGCCTGGAACAGCTCGTGTTAATGAAATGAGAAAATTAATACTTTGTCATAGAGCTAAACCAAATACAGAATTGGAAAGGTCTCGACCCGGAGAGTAACATATGTCAATATGAATATGTTACATGGCCCCTGCTTGCTAAATACTGACCTTTGAACCTCAAACATGGACCATGTTTGAAGGTTTATAATTCAGCAACAAGAAGATCAACAAACATGGGGCAAACTTTTGTAGATACCTCTGGACCCCAGCAATAATGTGAGCATAGTCACTATTGGGCACCAACTGGGGGCACTGTCAAAAATAGCCCAAAATCAATTTTCTCCCATTTAACAATTGTACTTTTATAATCTGATAAGACCAATGTCTTTCCCATCCCCTGAAACCCCCAGAAGTACATGCAGTTTAATACTGCCATTTTCTAATAATGGGAAATATACCAATGTATTTAAAAACTACAATTCCCAGTAGAGACGCGCCTTTGAACTTCTTACTAAACGTACAAATCAGTGTCCATATTTGAAGTTCTTTCAGGTTCCAGAGTAGGGTTAGGTTTAGGGTTATAAAATGTATCTTTTATTATATGTGTCGGTTATCTCCTACAGAAGAAACATGCATTTAGATGATCAAGACGAAAAAAATCGTGAGTATGTCAGTTCATCGGTGACATTTAACCGTTATTGTACACCAACTAATTCATGGCCGTTTCCAATGTACTTATAAACTACAATTCCCAGTAGAGGCGCGCGATAGAGCCTATTATGAAGCGTACAAATGAGCCATCATATTTGTAGTTCTGCCGGTTTCCACAGTAGGAATTGGGTTATAAAAAGATATTTACCAAATAAACTATTTCGAGTTATGCTTTTTGTTTTGTTTTTTAATTATGGCCTTAATATGTTTGTTTAGCCCCCACGAATGTAATAAACTGCCTCTGTGCTCATAAATATGCAAATATTAGGAGTGACAACTCAGTCAAACAATTATAGTCATAATCAATTATATACCATGGTCATCCAGATAAGTATAATAAATTTATATACTAACCCAAATTGTCATTTCAAAATAATCCATTTAAAACAACTAGTAAATCAGTGTGATGTAAAGTTAAACAAATTCCTTGCATAAACATGCTCAGTGAAAGGTTTTGCTTATTTTTAAAGTATATGTTATGTAATATGTAAGGTAAAATTATTATTTTTTGCAAGTGTTTATTATGATGTACAGTATTTGTGGTCTTTCTCAAAAACATAGAACACCAAATGCTCATTTGTTGCTTAATTATTGACTGCAGCCTTTAGGAAGTGATCCAAAAATTTGACAAGGTGCATAGGCTGAAACTATTTAGTCTTTGGCAATTTGAACACATGGAGATGTCATTATCTGAAAAGTACAGAATCTTATGAAAAGGAATATCCCTGGAGTCTAGACACTGGCAGCGCTGAGATCTGGATGAATGTGGACCTCGACTCCTGATGAAAATGATGAGGACTTGAGGTGAAGAAGCTGGAAGATCTGAAGTGTTTTGTCTTATATGTTTTGCAAGTCTTACCAGTGCTCTGTGAGGTTAAGTTAATTTGAAAAGCACAACAGAACATGAAATCAAGTTATATTTCAACTGAAATGAAATAACATATAGTGCAATGTACTGTATGATCATGATACATAAAATATGCTATTGAATAACATCTAAAAAGGAAAATTGATTGGATTAAGTACATTTCTATTTCTATCAATCCTACTTGAAACTAAACTCCTTGTTTCAAATTTACTGGGGATTTTCACCACTACAGAAATGACACATGACTTTAAAAATAATGCAAAAGCAAAGTAATAAACAGGCATAAACAAAAATGTTGTTCAAATTCTACATTTTATTTCTTCACATTCATCTGAACAGAATCCTTTGGCTGCCAGGAATGGGCCCACTCCTTGCCACTAAAAACAGAAGGGATTTATTTATTTTTTTATTTACTGGGTGTTTCCAATAAACAAACATTTTAACAAGTGTGAAGCACACGTCATTACAGAACATGTCTTTTATAAGCATAACAGTGTAATTTTCCATCTATGTGCCTCCACGCAGAACCTGATATTACTGAGTTTGAAGTGTTTCTAGGTCAACATCTTTGTTGACCCTGAGACAACACAGTGATTAACCAATGAGATTTGAAACAACTGTTTATAGTTTTTGTGAAGTTTAGGCTTACAATCAGTGTTTGGTGCTTGTACATCAGTGTCAGTCATCTATCAGCTCCTCTGATTTTAGGCATTACTCATGGGTAAGGGTAGGTCTAGGTGTAGAGATAGGGTCAAGACAAAAGTTTTGGATTCAAATAATAACAAAATATGTTGACCCAGGAGCACATCAAACTCAGCAAAATCAGGACGTGCGATGGAGCACCACCATTTGTGAAACAAAACAGATTAATATTAAATGAATGTAGGAAAAACAAGAACAAATAAAAAAGATGAACAAAGATAAAGTTATTTAATAATGCCTACATTAGTTGATAAAGCAGAAAAAACAGAAGAATACATACCATACTGGACAGGGTTCCCAGTCAACCAATATTTCTGCTTGGCCCTATCAAGAAAAAACAAAAAACAAAAATGAAGAATAGATTAAAACATACATACTTATTCCAGTCTCAGCAAAAGGTATGTGATCATGATTTCTTCAATACAAACTCCTTCCTAATCTGTAATTCAAAAAGACTAAACACATACAAAGTATCTAACAAACAGTTCTACTATGTATTGTATGTTTTGCCAACACACAAGTAAGTTTCCAAATCATATGTTACACTTTGCACACTGTCTACACCACTGGTCTCAAACTCAATTCCTGGAGGGCCGCAGCTCTGCAGAGTTTAGCTCCAACCAGCTCCAACTCACACCTGCTTAATAGTTTCTAGTAATCCTGAAGATCTTGATTAGCTGGATCAGGTGTGTTTGATTAGGGTTGGAGCTAAACTCTGCAGAGCTGTGGCCCTCCAGGAATTGAGTTTGAGACCAATGGTCTACACGATGCATTTCTTTTATGACTGCCTAACCTTTCTCACTCTTTCTCTTACTACACTCCTGATGGGGAACACCTCTAGATGAGTGTGGTAGGAGCAATCTGTGAACATCAAAAACATGTTTCACTTCTTTGAGTAGGAATAAAATACACACAACTCTGAAGACTTCAGCAGTGAGCAGACCTGCGAGGATGACAAGTGATGTTTATCACTAATTACAAGCTGAACCAGGTTTAACTTGTACCACAGAACTGAACTTAAAATCAGACACAGACAGTAGTGAAGTATTTTTGCTCAGCTGTAAAAGTACTTTTCAAGTGTCAGTACTTTATTTGTGTTTTCCTTCAGAAAACCTTTAGAAACATTCCAAAGCATAATAGTGTGCTTTTTACACAAGAATTACACAAGTAAAAATAATTTAAATATGTACTTGAGTACAAGAAAATACTACATTTTTAATGTCCTCAAGTAAAAAAAAAATGTATGAAATGTAGTGCAGTATGCTTTGGCATGTAGTGAAGTAAAGTTTAGCAAAGATAAACACTGATAAACTACAGATACTTTTTAAATATACTTGAGTGAAATAAAAATACTTCACTACGGTCCACCTCTGACTGAAAATACTACACTGCTGCTTTCTCTTCTGCTTGGCAATGCATTTTTGTAAAATTTGATATTAAACCAGCTGTATTTTATACGTTGTCTGTTGGGGGTAATTATCTGTATTATTTGTAGTTACAAAACATAAACAATGGAACTACAGGAAATAAGCAGGGGTAACCATAGCAATTTTAACACATTGATAGAAGCATCAATCCTTGCATTTACATGCACTTACTCTTTTGTGGCTTTTTCCTTGAAGGCATATGCCTTGGTCCCTCTGTGGAATAAAAGATTACAGCTGAGTCATATATACACAGGGAAAAATGCACTTTGTAATGTATTTTTAACATAGTGGAAATACAGTCACAGACAAAAATTACAATATTGGCATCCCTGGATTTCTATCAGATAATAAATGGACTGCAATTACAAATTGTTTGCATTGTAACAACAGAAAAAAGCAGAGAAAAAAGGCAAATCTGAGACATTTTACACAGATCTCCAAAAATGGACTGGACAAAATTATTGGCAGCTCTTCAGAAATAATTGCATTTCATGCACTGGAACTGGCGATATAGAAACCAGTTAAAATTTGAAAAAAAAGTGACATTTTTGTTGTGTGTCTATGTGTACCACACTAAGTATGGAGAAAAGAAAGAAGTGAAATATCCCTGATATTTCTAATATCCTGAGAGTGCAATAGCATGGTGTTAACAGTTATTAAATTAACAGTCTCAAGGATACAAGTACAACTCCAGACATCTTAATGTTCCTGTTTCCACTGTGCACAACACTATCAAAACATTTACAGCCCATGGCACTCTAGCTAATATCCCTTGGATGTGGAAAAATAAAAAAAAATGATGGTAGATCAGAGCTGAGCAGCTGACACAGAAAGAAAAATAATTTTACTGTCTTCAGAAAATTAAATGAGGTCTTCAAAAACAAAACAAAACAAGAAAGGAACAGTCTGGGTTGCTTTGCTGCCTCAGACACTGGATGTAATGCATGACATTATGAAATCTGAAAACTATCAAAGATTTGTAGGGAGCAATATAGGGTCCAGTGTCAGAAAGCTGAGTGTCCATCAAAAGTCATGGGTCTTAAAAGCAGGACAATGACTCAAAGCATGTTTCAAAAACACCAAAATATGGTTTAATATAAAGCACTGGGAGGATTAAGTGGCCAGAAATGATTCCAGATCAAAATCCCACAGAGCATCTGTCTATAGTTCTCCAAAAGAAAACCTTAACATAAAGTAGTAAGTAAAGAGATCGCTTTAAGAAACTCCCTGATGGTTACAAAAAGCAATTGATTTCAGTTACTGTTTCCAAAGGCATTTGGAACCAAATATTAAGTTGAAGGCAATAATTTTGTCCAGAACTTATTTTTTGGAGATTTGTGTAAAATGTCTCTTTTTTGTGTTGTTCCAATGCAAACACGTTTCTGGGAGAAGTAGTGCATTTATTATCTGACAGAAATACAGGGGTGCCAATATTTTTGTCTATGATAGGATGTGTCCCAAGTGCATTTAGAGACCACCAAAATTTGAGAAGAGGCCAATCTCTCTCTTTTAGTAAATATGTGTGCAAACACGCTTTTATATTTGTCTCATTAGAATAGTAAACTCTGAACTGAGTGCCTGTGTAAAGGCCAGTTCAAGATGAACAAAGATTTTTTGATACTGTGGATGTGTGGCGTATCAGAATAAAAATATAGGTCTCCTTTAGTTTGAGTTTAATTAATTCAATTCTATTCAAGAGAACCTGCTTGACTAATGAGTTATTGTAATATATTGTTACCAGAACCAACAATAATTATCCTACAAACAGTATTTACATACCTGACTTTTTCTTTTTGGAACTCAGACCAACTGTGTCCATGACTGACCCTGTGAAGACAGCAGGGGGTTTGGAGAAAGAAAATTACTCATACCAAAAAAAGCTTAAACATATTATGTAAAATACATCAAATCATAACATCACACAAGCGTAGCAGTACATGGGTGCTGTACAATAGGTGTATTAATTTTTATTGCAATTTGCGTAAATGGTGGTGTGGCATAGCCAAATATAAATATTAAAATTATACAAATATTGATATTTCTGAAATGTAGCCTTGTCAAAAGGTCTGTAAAAACAGTGGCCTTTTCCACCATATTTTATTGCTGTATTTTTATTTATTTAGTTTCAAGAGGGAATTTTCTAATAATGTTTGTTGTTTTCATATGTGAATGAGACATGAGGTACCAGCAGTAGTCAGACAGACAGTAGTTGGCTGTGTCTGACTACTGCTGGTGCACTAAACAAATCAAACTCCTACTTCATGTCTCATTCACATGTCTGAAAACAATGAACATTATTAGTAAATGTGTTTTGGGGGAGTTACTTTGGTGTGAGCCCTGATAGAACAGATAGGATTTTTTCAGTTGAATATTTTAAAATCTAGCTACTCTGACTGGTTTCTCTAACATTGCCTATCCAAGCTTTAACAGTGCAACAACAATGCCCCTGACATAAATGTACGGAGAAAAAAAGAATAAAAATAGGAATAGTACTTTCAGAATTTGATTAGTAATACCTACATTTTTTAGATTTATGATACAGTAGTCTTTCAAAATTCATTCCAACACCTCTAGTACAGATAGAGATCACCTAATTATTTAATTTTTAGATGGACTTGTAGATTAGCCTTTACTATATGCTAAAGCTATATAGGGAAAAAAAAACACTAGAAGTCGATTAATCTAATGTAACCCATGGTTCAAACACTTCAAGCCTTTACAAATTTAAACTGTAGCTCTTTAAATCTGTCCTAATTACCTTGTCCCTCTTTAGTGCTCATCTGCTCCACCACAGGGTTCACTTGCTCCTCCCTGAGGAGGAGGATCATGGGAGATGCTGACAGAAATAATAAATATATTTTCCCTCATTTTTATCAGAGAATATGGCAGAAAGTATATTTTATCATTTCTATACTGTAGTAAATGTGCGTGTCTCTAAATAACATGTCTCGTATATTTTTATAATTGTGACATGTGACCGCGAGGAACCACTGACAATGGTTTATAATAGCGAGTAGATTACAGAATATAAAGCAATAAAAAGAAGGATAAAATCTTCTGATTACATGTTGAGTATAGTGCTTGAATATATAGGCTATAAAAAAAAATAATAACAAATGAGAAAAAAAAATATACACAGCGTTTGTGGTACCCAGTGGCAAAAGGAAAACCGTGGTGGAGGACACGAAAGAAATTTCCTATTGAAATACATTAGAAGGAAATTCGTGCTGAGTGACGCGAAAAACAATCCTATTGGAATAAATTACATATAAATTCGTGCTCCGTGACGCGAAAAAAAAAATCCTATTGAAATACATTAGCTAGACATTCGTGCTGAGTGACACGAAAAAAGAGGGAAATTCGTGTCCGGTAACACGAATCAATAGATTAAATTTCGTGACTATATCACAATAAAAACCATTACGCCTATGGAATGTCCCCATAAAACATGTAAACCCAACATATATACATATATATATATATATATATATATATATATATATATATATATATTGATGAAGAGATGTCCACCTTAAATTTAAAAAGTAAACTATTGCAGGGATGGTAATTATGAAGAATTTGATAGTAAACATCGCATTGTTGAATTATCAAGCACACTTTTCTGTTATGTGTTGAGAAAAGACGAGGATATCGGGATGATATCAGTTTTAGCTGGCATATTTACAATAAACGGTCGATAAGGCTCATGTGTACTCCCAACAAACACAGAACGTTGCTACAACGTAGCCAACCTTTTAGCAACGTTGTAACAACATGGCTAAATGGTTGTTGGTTCTACATTGTCTTGTTAAGGTTGTTACTGCGTTGTCACAATGTTGTCATTCAAGCACGGATCGCTGAAGGTTGTGCTTAGGCTGTCTGGACAACCACTGTACGACGTGTACTCGTCACTGTTCCGAAGCGCATTTTACAACTGAACAGACCGTTGGGCCGTTATTCTTTTTCAAGCCAGGATAAGTGAGTATTGCTTTGGTTTTTCTCAGATAAATATGTAAATATCCAAACGAAACCTACAATTTTCGTGTCCAATGTGAGATGTATTTGTTCTGCTAATAAACTGAATGGACAGAATAGCTGACAATTCACATAAACCCGTTTGCGATCGGGTTTGGTGTAATGCTAACTATATTTCTTTCACTATTCAGATAACGTTGCTGATATTTAGGAAAAAGAGTTAAACATATTCAGGTCATGTAAATGATAAAGTGTCTTAACATTACGCCAAAAGTTATAAGCCATAATGAAGCTATGAAAAGTGATTAACATTTCAGCACAACAGACAGCAACATAAGCGCATTCAATCTAGTCTACAAATAATATCTGTTACCTATTGGCCAATAAATTGTTAGATTTAACTCGCCAGTGTTTTTGTTAAACGTGTACATCTGTTCCTACATTTGAGCACTCGGACTGAACGGTTATGTTTCACTCTGTCTATGTAGAACAGTGAGCGCATTATTGGCTGAGGAAAGAGCTCCGCGTTTCTCTCACACACGCTATAATGTCTTACAATGAGATTAAAATTGGCACAGTATATAGATCATTTTTTTCCAGTTAAAATGAATTAGTTTTCATTGACTAAGGCTCACAGATTGCGTTCACGTTCTGATTTCAGCAAATCAGTTTGAGCCAAAGCAGACAACGTGATTAAAATTCATTAACCAATCATCAGATCTTATCGCTTTTCATACTGATATTAGGCGTCAATTTAGCAGATAGACAGATAGATAGATAGTATATATAGGACATCTATATATTTATCTATTAGAACACTATTAATTATTATAAAATTAATCACATTAATTATTACAAAAACGTATTAAACACTGCTTAGGTTTGTAGGTACAGAAATTAAATAATCAAATAAATTTGCATTTTTTTCACTGTATAAATTAAATATAGAATAATCATTGTTAAAGGAACAAATTTATTTATTTATTTATTTATTTATTTATTTATATTAGGTCCTTTTCATATATACTAGATTAATCCAAACTAAAAACCAAGTGTGAGATTTTTAATATTGCTTTAATGTTCTGTACAGCTGGTATTGGCATGATACTAAGTTTGACATTTAATTTTACAGCGATCAGTTACCCCACATTTACAAGATGGTTCATTGGACTTCTTCTCCCAATTTTAAGTAAGTATTCATATACTTGAGCTCAAACCTGTCACCCTACACATTTCATTCACATCTTTTTCTTTCATATCTGTACTATCCTATTATAATAAGGACCTAAAAAAATGAAAAAAAAAAAAAAAAGATTTGATAGATGTTTAAAATAACTTTAAAATGTCTCAGTGCAAAAGCAGTGATGTAGTGGTGCCTGAAGAAGTGGGTATATGCATAATTTATAATATATGTTTGTGTGTGTGTGCAGAAATGCCGTGAGACTGGGTTGTCTGTGGCCACGGATTTGCCGGTCTTGTTTTTATCTTCTACAGATGACTTGCAGGACACTGTACATTATGCTAAATTAGTTTTAATCATTTAACCACCACAGCATCTTGTCTCCATTGGCAACACGCACTATTTGTGTGGATTGCAAGTGATGTCGCAGGTAGCTGAAAGAGCAGGTGCAGATGTTTGCAGCCAGAACCTTCTCCTCCACTCTGCATCTCACAGCGCTGTTAGTGCTGGTGACTAAATGCATTGCTGTAGTAAACTTTGCTGCGGTTTGAACTGTGCTCTGTAGCGGATGAACGATCCATGTGGCGCACTTCAAACGACTAGCACATAACGCCTCTTAGTGTAGTCAGTGGGTTTATAAGGGAAGCAATGCCGTTTCTTAAATTAAATTTGCATTCTACCACTCTGTCACTTTTGCATGATTTCTCATCGGACTCACACAGAAACAATGGCAGAGTTTTCAGTTACTGTGCGGATGGCTGTGGCTCTCACATACACTTCATCTTTCTGTAAGTGGATCTTTTTTTCTTTCCATTAGTGGATTCATAATGAAGCTATTTGTACAGTCATGATGACATTTTAGTTTTTACTACATCAGTGAATAAGTGTGTTGTTTCCAGAGACATTGTTCTGTAAAATGTGATATAAAGATGTTTTTGTAGTGATTAAATATATATATACACATTTTATATATATATATATATATATATATATAAAATAATAAACGCATTGTTTACATTGTTTACAGCATGTTACTTAAAGTATACAAGAGGAATGATATCAGTGAGACTAACCATTGGATTTTCCAGTCATACCAGTAGACTGAGGTAAGCTTGTGATTTCTGTGGGTAAATGAACACAGATTCATTGCTCTGAAATTAAAGCTAATGATTCTGTTGTCTCCTCCAGTCTGTTCCTTAGGGTCAACGTTCAAACAATCAGCAGAAACTATTAAGAGCTTTATTTTACAACTTCTGAGACAGAACAACAGGAATAATTCTTCATGGAGGATGTTCTGTTTCTTTATGAAGTTTGCGTTTTTGCTGCATATTTATGCATATTTTGTTTGCTTGCTCTTTTAATATATGGCAATAAAGTCATTTTACAAACCTTGCATTTTGTATTTATTTTCTCTTCACTTACCCTTGACCCTCTGTCACTTACACTGTAAAATCTGACAAATTACTGTAACTCAGACCGTTTGAGGAAACCGATTGCCTTAACCATTAAAGTTTTAAAACCAATAAATGTGAGTACTATAAACTCATGTACATTAAGTTAAATTAACTTATTTTTTTTTAGTGTTAGCTTAGTCAATTATTAGAGTAAACTCAACTCAAAAATGTTAAGTTTATTCCACTCAGTTTAAATTCAGGTAACAAATCCAACTTAAGTCTAATCAACTATATAGCAACTTAAATGGTTTGAGGAAACTGATTGCCTTAAATGGTTCAAGTTAATCAAACTCAAAGCAATAAAGTTACATAAGATTAACAAATAACACTGGTCCAAAGAAATAATGACGGAACAGGACAGTTTTCTTAAGTATTTATTAAAATACAACAAATGTTTTCAAGCATAAATCAAAATCAGTGGGCTTTATTGTTTAAAATATAACTATAAAAAATATAAGCTATCTTATCAGACTTAAGACTGCACAAACAAGAAATGTTTAGTAAAATCCATTTTAAATGTTTCATATACTTAATAATAATAATAATAATGAATAAATAACTGCTAAATAATATGAAACACAGTAGATACATTTTATGAATAAAAATGGTTTTCCTCAAGATTAACAGCACTTTCTATACAAACTTTAAGTAGTTTGTATACTGTAACTAAGGGAAAACATCAGTGCAAAAAACAGCTCCAGCACACTGACCCAAGACTTGGCAGACATCATCTTCAAATACAATAAAAACATCCAGTGGGTTTAAAGACAATGTTCCCTCTTCTTCCTCAACTGCAATGATGGCGACAGCTTTTTTGCACACAAGAAGTATTCTCATAGCTTTATAACATACAGTTGAACCACTGATGTCACGTGGACTATTTTAACGATGTCTTATACTTTTCAGGGCCTTGAATGTTTCAGTTGTGTTGCTGTCTATTCAGGCTCAGAAATCACTGATTTCATCAAAAATATATTTTTTTATGTTTCGAAAGATGAACCGTCTTAGGTCTTATGGGTTTGGGACGATATGAGGGTGAGTAATTAATGACAGAATTTTCATGAAAATTATCATAATTTACTCACTGTCATTTCACACCAAACACATATGATTCTTGTTCATCTTTGGGATAAAAATGTATATTTCTAATACTCTCACCACTTTGTCAGTCTATTGAAAGTCTAGACAATAAATATTTAGCTTCAAGAAGTACATAAAGGCAGTTTATCCATATGAATAAAGTGTTTTTATTCAATTCTTCTAAAGTGGACAAAAAATTAACTGAGAAGCTTGAGCTGAGAGTATTTTATTATGTGTCAAAGCCTAAATTAAAAACGTTTTGAAGCTTGAACATAACTGCTAGTTTATTTTTCTTAAACTAACACTAGTTTTCTTTTTTATATTCTATCTACTTGTTTTCTATTAAACAACAACAACAACAAAACACCAACCTTCTTTTTGAAAATTTCCATTTCTCAAGAAAATAACTGCTCAAAGTCCTCCTATTTTGTTTTTTTTTACAAATTTCTGAAAAGAACAGTCGTCATTGTTTATCTATTGTTTATCTATCAAACATAGACTTTTTAATTAGAAATCTACCTGCTTCATGTAAACAGACTGTCAAAATATTTGCTACTACATTAACACACACTCTAAAAAATGCTGGGTTAAAAACAACCCAATTTGGGTTATTTTGGCAACCCAGCGCTGGGTAAAAAAGGGACAAACCCAGCGCTGGGTTGTTTTGATCCAGCAATTTGGTTTGAATGATTGACCCAGCATGCTGGGTTGCTTTTTTTATGGTTTAAAATTACTACACTGCTAGGCTAAAATATACCGAAAATTGAGCTAGGCATTAAATCTACAAATCTTGATCATTATAAAATCACTTTAACACACACAGAATGACTATCAAAAGATAAATGTTTATTAAAAACTACAACAAGAGAAAACATTCAAAAATAACATGCATGTGAAAAGAAATGCAGAAAAAATATGGCATTAGCAGGTACAGAGTTTATAAATGAAGCACTGAACATCTGCTGACTATTTTGTCTGGTAAATTCTGTATATTGTATAAAACTACTGTACAAAAAACACTACTTTCCAATAATTGTACAATTAGTTAATAGTTTCTTTCTTCTTTTTTCTTTTAAACACAAACTAAAAATAAAACCACAACATTAACACTGACATTATAACATTTAACACAAGCAAATGTGTGAAGTATTGTGAGTATGTGTATGAATGAATGTGAACTCCATTTCTACTGAACAACACAGAACGAGCATTTGACATTTTGTTTTTACAGACTATACACTTACGGTTTGTTTCATAGTCCATGACTGCATACAGAAAATGCATCACTGCCAATTTCCTTAATTTCTTTAAGATAATTGATGTAGTCATGAAGTCCCATCAGCTCAGCCAAGGTGTGCAACATCTTTGACATTATCCAGGGCGGCCTCCTCCTATAAAACCACCGTTGCATCAGTTTGGGGGAAGATCATTTCTCCTCTTTGTCCAGCATTCATCCCAGTCACCACCTGCTCTTCATCAGTGGCCTAAAATAGAAAAACATTTAAAAAAGAAAACATTTAGTTCAAATGTAACCATTTTCAAACAGAGGTGCATTCAATTCTGTAAGGACGGGTAACTAGACTGTTTTATTATTTCAAACATATTGTTTGGTTGTTTATTGTCTTTGTCTACCACAGTGCTTTAGAATACTACAATAGCAGAGATTGGTAACATTTATTTTCTAAAACATAATTCCCATCAATCTTACAAGAATGAAGCTCTCTTATGTCTCTGGCCTTTTAACCTCTACATAAAACATTTTTTTACAAACAAACAAAAAAAAATGATGACCACTACTTGCCTTAAACCACCTTTCCCTCTCTTATGAAGCAGCTGAGAAAATCACCTCCTCACACAAGTAGGCTTCTGTGTTGTTAACTCCAAAGTTGGTTTGAGTTCTGCAATGAAAAACACAGACACCAATGGTTTAAATAAAATGTGAACAAGTCATCATACTGTTCAAAATGTGAAGCAAACAGGCAGAAGACAACAGAAACATGTATTTTCAAAAATAACTCACATCAATCCTGAAAGAATGAAGCTCTCCTATGTCTCCGGCTTTCAACATCTACAAAAAAGTAAACATTCTTTTACTACTAGTCAAAAAAATATATAATATGGAATTATGACATTATGACCTTTACCTGCCTTAAACCGTCTTTCCCTCTCTTCTGAAGAAGCTGAGGAGATCGCCTCCTCTCACACGCGGCCTTCCGTGCCGTTAACTCCAGAGCTGGTTTGAGTTCTGCAATGAAAAATATGCACATCAATTATTTAATTAAAATGTGAACAAGTAATCATACTATTTTTGCATCAAAATATTAAGTAAACAGGCAGAAGACAATGGAAATGTTTATTTTCTACAAATAGCTCATATCAATCAAAAAGAATGAATCTATCCTGATTCTGGCTTTGAACATCTACATAAAACATATTTTTACTCTTAGACAAATAAATAAATTAATTAGTTAAATAAAATATAACATTAAATTATTACCTTTACTTGCCTTAAATCACCTTTCCCTCTTTTCTAAAGCTCAGAAAAATCGCCTCTTCACACCAGTAGGCTTCTGTGGTGTTAGCCCCAAAGTTGAGTTCTGCAAAAAACGGACATCATTGGTTTAATAAAATGTGAACAAGTCATCATACTGTTGTTGTATCACAATGTGAAGTAAACAGGCAGAAGACAACAGAAACATGTATTTTCTAAAAATCACTCACATTTATCCTGAAAAAAAATGAAGCTCTCCTATGTCTCTGGCTTTCAATCTCTAAAAAAATGCAACCATTCTTTTACTAATAGTCAAAAAAGGTGATATTATACGGAATTATGACCATTACTTGCCTTATACCGTCTTTCCGTCTCTTCTGAAGAAGCCGAGCCGATCGCCTCCTCTCACACGCGGTCTTCCGTGTCGTTAACTCCCGGCGCGGGCACAATGAAGACTCGAAGCTCAACAAGTCTGAAATATTACATGCAAAACATTACTTTTAACAATTAAAACTTAATGAGCCTTACAATAATTAAGCTAGTCTTCATTACACGACGCCATTTTCTTTAGAAAACTACTTTCAGTTTAATCGCGGGAAAAAAAGGTTTACGAATTAACATGTAAATCGGTTAATAACCCTCTATTAACACCTAAATCTTGTGTAAATATGACATATGAAACTCACAGACGTTGTATTAAAGCTATCTCTTCCGTTCAGTAGAAGAGGCCGTTACGACTATTTCTGAGGCGAAAACGGCGTCAGCGTATTTTACAATAAAAGCTCTTTTCCGACTTTTCCCGCGTTCCAAGTCTTAAAATACTCCCGGACACACATAATAAATGATGATTTTACATTTTTTAATCTTTACTTACCGAAAATCGTCCTTCACTCGCTTCCATCTGCAGACGCTGAGAAAATGGCCGCTTCTCGCACTTTTTGACGTACAGTGGACACGACGTGCCTGCTCTCTCTCGAGTCCGCGTTCCTAACCCAGCACCGCCGGGTTATAAATTAAGACCAGTTTTAACCCAAAATTGGGTTAAATTAACCCAACTTTCTTACCCAGCGGTCTCAACCCAGCATTTGGGTTGAAAAAACAACCCAGCGTTTTTTAAGAGTGCATGATTTTGAGTACTGTATTATTAAAGTGTTTGAGTTAAGGGCTACTAAGTAATAATAAGTTAAGCAACACTAAAACGTATTTACTAAATGTAAATGTAATGCAAATAATCAAAGAAAATGTCAAGTTCTTGTAAAATTACAACATTGGTTTCTGCCTCGAAATGTGCATTTATGTAAATACATTTTAAATGAAATAAGAAGTTTGCTCAAATATAATTTGTGTTTTGACAAATCCAAACAAAATAAATAAAAAAAATTCTAAATTCAGAGACAGATCTGTTCCCAATAATAAATGGGAAAAAGCCTTTCCATAAATGGTATAATAAACTACAGAGTGTAAAAGTGCTCTTGAGTCTCTTAATCATAGGCGGATTAACCATATGGGCAATTGGGCAGGTGCCCAGGGGCACCACGTCCAGAGGGTGACCACGCAAATACATTTTCTTGGGTAAGACAAGCAAGGTATTCTCAAAAGCAAGCGATGTATTCTCAAATGTCTATCTAGCTATGGCCTGTGCCCTTTCGCCAGAACGTAGCCTACCCTAAATATTTTGTTAAAAGTTTTTTGTTTCCTCCTGCGTGAATAAATGGATGTGCGATCTATCGCCGGGTGTACACATAATAGGTGAACGCCTGCGCTTTCGTTTTGACGCCCACATATTACTCAGACAGATTCTAATTCCTGTCTCTGCAACAGAAATGAAACTACCTCACTCACAGATGTGTGAATCTGAATCTGCTACAGAGCGTCAGCGCTTTCACGTTTTTAGTTTGCAGCTGTTGGCAATCATGAAAGGGTGTTAACAAGTTTGTAATTGTCAGTTCAAATCCTCACAAAACTATGTACATATACAGTTCTTAACAAATGTATTATACCACCTGTTACCCGCCAACTTTTTTTAAACAAAAAATTGTATTGTCATTGTCGCTTTTAAATAGCTTGTAAATGCCGGTGCATTACCAAATGTGCAAATGCGCATTACTTTCACTTTAGAATTAGCGGCAATTCGGCGTCAAAAGATTGAATTGATAACAACAAAATCATCGTATAGAACCGAGAAATGTAGATATAGAAATAAATAAAAAATAGAAATAAATAAATATTTGATTTTTATTTTGTATGGCCTCGTTTGGCCTTGATAAAAGCATGCATTCTCCATAGTCTCCATTGTTACTGATTGTTACTGGCTTCCAAATAGTTTGTAGTTGTTCCCAAAGACTTACTTTTGATTAAACTTTTGTTCAATATATCTTTTCAGATATCTATTCAGTCCCAACAAGCTAATTGTATTTCGAAACACTACTGTGACTAAAGATCTTACACTAATCATTACAGAAACAAGCATAACATTGGTTATCGCCAGTACTTATTTAGGGCAACTGTGGCACAAACCTTACATTGGGTGATGGTCTAATAAATTTGTTACGCACAGTAGCTGTAATTGCAAACAAGGCCATGCACTTTTTACACCGGTCTTTGAAAGCAGTAAAACGTTCAAAAATTATTTTGTCAGTTAAATATAAGTAAATGAAAAATGACAACAATGACTCTAAGAAGACTATCCACACTTTCTTTGTTTACCATAAAGTCTGAAGTGAATAACAGATAGGATTATTATTATTATACCTGTGACAGCTGGATTCACTCATAAAATGTTTACATCTGCTGCATACTTTCTTTATTCTTACAGATTTATATCTCATTTTAGAACAGATTACACCTGTATGAGTTGGGTTCACAAGTTATAAATAATTTATCAGAGTACACTGAAAAAGGTGGTAGCCTTATTTTCTAAGGGTTTTTACTATAGTTCTATTATATAGTTTATTATATAGTTCTATTATAGCACTTCTAAGTTCATTAATATGAAATTTAAT
This sequence comes from Labeo catla, assembly GCA_012976165.1. Lineage (NCBI taxonomy): Eukaryota > Metazoa > Chordata > Actinopteri > Cypriniformes > Cyprinidae > Labeo > Labeo catla. The sequence goes on from VONZ01000742.1 coordinate 111,532, forward strand.
ATTTCATATTAATAAACTCAGTAAAAAGTGTGTGTGTGTGGAAGTGGGGGAGGGGGGCGCTCTAGGTGCCATTGCCCAGGGGCACCAAAGAGTCTTAATCCGCCACTGCTCTTAATAAAAGCTGTTCAGTATCAGGTTTATCCATAAATATTACAAATGTGAATTAATTGGATTAAAGGAAACATTCATTTACTTATCAGAATTATATGTCATTCCAGAGCACATCAACAAAACATCAGTTTATTTGCTCTGTTTAAATCATTATTTTCAAACGTGCATATTTCTGTTTCGAAATAAACCCAACCCTGTTATGTTACATGTTATGCTGTTATGTTATATGTATGTTTTACCCTGTTATATGTTGACATGTTTGATGCTGCACTTGCTGTAGCTCGTCTAGTGAAACTGTGGTCAAATATTGTAAACTGAATGGCAGGACATTGAACACAATCGCTTAAAATGATTACTTAATGACTTATATACGTGATGTAAATGCATAATTTATTTTTTTAAAAAAGTCATTTTGTTAGCAAAATGCTCTAACACTCACAAAACATTAAAAACATGCTACATAAGCAAATATTTCCATCAAACACCACAACTTGTGGTCAAATTAATTTATTCTTTAAATCAATCATTACACGATGGATAACAAAATACAGCCATCAATATGCAATATAATACTTTACAAACTCAAATGGATACTGAAAAAAAAAAAAAAATACACACATTTTATCTTTCACATTTAGTCCATTCGTTCTTGCCGATTATGCCACAGGTTCTCATCAACATCGCATTGAACGTTTTCCCTTGCAATGCACCGAGGGAAATACCTCCTTGCATGGCGTATCCATCCCTGGCAGTCCTCTGCACCTATTGCCAGGCAACCAGCATTCATTGCCTCCAGGAGGGGCATCTGCTCATATGGCCGTGATCATACACCTTCCACCTCCAAGCAGAGAAGAACTCCTCGATTGGGTTCAGAAAAGGCGAGTATGCAGGGAGGAATTGCATCATAATACGAGGCTGTGCTGCAAACCATTCATTCACAAGGCGAGAGTGGTGGAAAGCCACATTGTCCCAAATTATGACATACAGAGTCATGCCAGGCCTCAACAGCCCTCTCTCTTCAGGTGGAATCAGTATTTCTTTCAATGCATCAAGAAATGTGATGAGGCGTTCTGTATTGTATGGGCCAATAGTTTGTATGTGGCAAAGGACCCCATCACTGGAGATGGCAGCACACATGGTGATATTGGCACCCCTCTGACCTGGCACTGTGACAGTGGCCCTCTGCCCAATGATGTTCCTCCCACGTCTCCTCACTTTACAGAGGTTGAAGCCGGCTTCATCCACAAAAATTAATTTGTGATGTGCCCCTTCAGCTTCAAACTCCATTATTCTCTAAGAAAAAGAGCAAATTCATGAAGCAAATTATTCCAGTCGCATGTAACTATGGTAAACAAGGTATTACAATAAAAAATCTGTACCTGCACATACTGGAATCGTGCCTCCTTTACGATGTCAGAGTTTCTTTGAAATGGAACAGCTGCTTCATTCTGACATGGTTTCGTTTATGGACTTGATCTATAGTTGCCAAACTCACACCGTTTATATTTCTAAATACTCCCTGATCTGCAATTACTGCTGCCTGGATTTCACGCAGTCTGATTGCATTGTTTGCCACTACCATATCTACAATGGCAGACTCCTGTTCAATACCAAATATATTTTCTCTGCCACCAGTGTGTGGTAATGTGTGGATTCTATAAAGTAAAAGCAAAAAGCATGTCAAAATTGACATTACTGTATGACAGTCACATAAATGGGATTGATAAAACATCTGCATTACTGTAGACGCAGGTTGTTCTGCTAACAGGGCAATGCAGTAAAGCTGAAATACACAGTGGTATAGATTACAGTAACACTGTGAATTACCTGTTCTCATTCCGAAAAAGCCTGACAATAGATGCCACAGTGCTCTGACTCAGAATGGGCTGGACCCTTTGTCCAGCCTCTCTAAAGGACAAGCCATGATTGATGACATGGTCAATAATTGTTGCCCGAATTTCATTTGGAACTTGAGCTCGATTTTGTCCTCTTGCTGCTGCAGCTCCTCCACCACGCATACGAACTCCTCTTCCTTGGGCCCCTCTGCCATGGCCTCTTACTCTCCTTCCGTGCCTATAGCCTCTTTGATCCACGCTTGCAAATAGCAATACAGAGGTGGCATCTTTTGTAGAGGGATGAGGATTGATTGCTGATTGAAGAGTTGTGCAAACAAGTTTCACACAGGTGCATTGGATATTCATAATTATGCAAGTACTTTCTATCAGCTGTTAATAGATGTTTTCCTTTTGTTCAACACAGTGAATCCAATGGTTTGGGATCTTTCAATGAGATCTGTGGTGACTGTTTTGACAAAGGGTGTGAAAAATGTGTGAAACAAATGAAAAAGTGTTAAGGCATTTGAAAGAGAAGACTGTGCTAAGAATGTGATGATGAAGATCAAGTGAATCCCAGTTTCACTGAGCGTGTCTTAGCAAATGAGAAAAACTGTAATCACATCATAGGCTTCATATATATATATATAATATATATAACTGATTACTCGATTAATCTAAAAAAATAGTTTCCTGACCCTTTAAGGCTTAGTATATTTCAACACTAAAAAAATTAAACAGGCTTGGGTAACCTCACTGCTAAACCCAAAAACCCTCTCTAAATCCAGCACTTTCAGAACGGTATCCCTTCTTCCATTTACAGCTAAAATACTTGAGCAAGTCGTGTTCTGCCAAGTCTCTGCCTTTCTTGCACAGAACTATGGAAGCAGATTAGACTCATTAATAATTCACGCAAAAGACATGATGCACACATGCTTGTCCCAATTCACGTGCACGAAAAAAATACATAGATTCACAAAAACCAATTCACGTGCACAGAATAAGAATATAAATTCATAAAATACGTTTCACAAATTGCAAAACACAATTCACAGATTTACAACTGTGTACAACAATGGATGGTTGGTACAAACACACCGTTATTCATACACTGAGTTCTCGTGAGGTCTGTTCATCATTACATAAAGCTATGATAATAAAGGCAGGGTCAGTGCTAAGTAGGAGCTAGACTGGGCAGTGGCCACCCAGCGTTGCTAAACAGAAACATGGCCATGAACAGAATTCTTTCTTCATTTTGGCCAATCGGTCTTTGTCAGGTGACTCCACACTCACGAGAATCGAATTGCATTTTGGGTATCGCCGCCATTTGTAAGGTATCAAAGCCGAGGTGTTCTGTAGTTGCAGAATTATCTTTTTGATTTGCTTGAAAATGGTACGTTTTTGTTGTGTTAAAGTCAGCGATGGTAAATTACACGATAGAAAAGATTAAAAACTGACCATGAGGAAAGATGTTTTAGGTCTCCCACTTGAAAGAAACATTAGACAACATGCAGCGGAAATAACCAAGAAGCGTCGGATGGCCTGCATAGCAGCGGTGATACACAAAATCATCATATTTGCCCTCGACATTTTCATAAAGGTAAGTAAGCGATTTTTTAGTTTGTGCTTATTTTCTCTTTTTTTTAGTACCTAACGTTATATCCACATGTTGTTTTGGTATATCAATGCTATTCAGTGGTGTAGTGCAGGTATACGGCGTAATGACAAGTGTGGATAAATGCAAATATTCCCTAAAAGCGCCCAGTAAAGACAGTAATGCGGTCAGGAACGTGGCGCCGGATTCCTTTTAAATATGTCTGATGGTTGCGCCAGCGCGTCCCCCCACCACAGATGCCAGGGCACCACTAAACAGACAGCCAGGGAGCAGAAATGCGTCGTGTACCATGCAATGTCACGCAATCGTTTTATGCATGGGTGTAGAGATTTATTTTATTTCACTACTGAAATTCTTAACTAAATACTTAACTGAATATCTAACTAAAATACATTTTTAATGTTTTTTATTTTTTATGTATTTCATATAGGTTGGTATGATTAAACTGTAAGAAAAAAAAACACATTGCAGCCAGCTGAGATGATGACCCACCAGGCTGGAGGAGATGGTCAGCTACACACTGAAGGGTGGAGGAGATCGTCGACTTCACAAGACACTACTCAGTGCCACAAACTGAATGTAACTTGTGTGTACACAGAATAAAACGGACTGCTTTTCGTGTCAGACATATGGGAAACTCTTACTTCATTTTAAATACTTGTGTTAACTTCATGCACCTCAGATTGGATCTGCCTGCACAAACACTGTTTTATACAACTGTTACAGGCACAAAATTATCCCTCATTAGTTTGTGGTATCCTTTGGACACAGTATAGCAATGATTGACTGCTTTGAGATTTTCACAGAGAAACGATTCAGTGTAAAAGTGTGTGCCAGAATGTGTTCTGCCTACAAACTATTAATTATTTGACAGATCATCTAGCACTTATAAGAATCCATGTAGAAAGGGTCATAAGAAATGTTTGGCAGAAGCATTAAATCATCATCATCATTACATTACTATTAATATTATTAATTTTATTATTTATTTTCATTTTATTATTATTCAGCTTTCTTTGTAGTACTTGCACTGTGTCCACTTAGCAGTATGTTGATGTTCATCATGCTTGTCACATCTTCTGCTTTTAACATTTTTAAGCTGATTTTTAACACAGTGTTCTATTTATAATAAAGTATATATAATGACATTTTCATAAATGTGTTTTTGATTGACTCCTTATCAGTACTTCTTATCAGCCAATTGAAGTACGGAAAATGCTGAACAAAAACAGGGTAAAGTTTAATGGTATAAGGGAATGTGCAAATCAATGGTAGACAAAAACAGAACATTTAAGTGTATTTGTAAGTAAATAATACACGTTTTTATACCGTAAACAAGAGCACGTCATATTTCCAACGAGGTTAAACACCGGCAGCACTTAACGTTTTGCGGTCAGGTAACGTTAATATGGATCAGTGTTAATTGTTAATGACAAATTATATAAGTTACGGTTCCTAAAACTTCTGCTGAGATTATCTCGGTCCCATATCTACTTGGTTTGCTTCTGTTTCTCCAGTATGATGATTTAAACGGTCTTTACTTTACGGCTCTGTATACTTTCAGTTCACTGCTCAATGCAACGATACCTTCAAAATGGCGCCTCGGTGACGTCACACATAATAAACGCACGTGACTGACAAAGACCGATATACAGGACATTGTGGCTAACACTAGACAGCTGCATCTTTGGCAACACTATCTGTTTTCATAGCAGCCGCTGGCTTACACTGGTCACGTTAACGAGTGTGTCTAAACGACCGATTTTTAAGTAAGCATGCAATATAAAACAAATCTTTACTAGGCTAGGTACCTTAAATGAGGCGATCAACAGCTGAATCGTAACTGGAACTATGGACTTGCGCTGATAACGTAACGGAAGGTAGGCACGCCCACAGCGGGTTATGATTGGTCGATCGACATGCTCAAATCTGATTGGCTAAAGTGTACGAGTCACCCGCGTGGGAGGAGTTCGCTGCCAGGAAAGTCTCAAAAACACACACGCAAGTCTAAAAAATGCACACGCAAAAAAGACTCTTCACACACTCACAGTCCGTGATACACTCGTGATTTTTAAACATTCAGAATTGTTGTACACAGTTGTAAATCTGTGAATTGTGTTTTGCAATTTGTGAAACGTATTTTATGAATTTATATTCTTATTCTGTGCACGTGAATTGGTTTTTGTGAATATATGTATTTTTTTCGTGCACGTGAATTGGGACAAGCATGTGTGCATCGTGTCTTTTGCGTGAATTATTAATGAATCTAATATGCCACTGGTTTCAAAAGCGGCCGCTCAGCTGAGATTGTCCCGCTCTCGGTCACTGAAGCCCTGAGACTAGCAAGAGCAGCTTCCAAATCCTCAGCACTCATCTTGCTGGATCTGTCTGCTACTTTTGACACAGTTAACCAACAGATTTCTAGTAAAACTGTGGTGAAATATTGACTAAATGACAGGACATTGAACACAATCGACAGGGATGTAAATTAGACAAGAATATCTCCGATTGAGGTGTTGTGTTGCTGAATGTAATAATGAACGTAGTGGTCGTCATTTACTCCCAAAATCTGAGCTGCTGAAGATGCAGTAGATTACGTTTGTTTGTGAAGGGAATGCGCCTCCTGATCTACATATATCCGTCTATGTTCGCGAGAATCATTCGTGATCCAGCTTCACTTGGCCCTCTGGAGGTTAAGATCTTCAACTGTATAATCATGACAATCACTTCACTTTTTTTTACTTGTTGACTTATATACTTGCTTTAAATGCAACATTTATGTTTTAAAACTACTGTTTGTCTCTCTTGCAGTATAAAACAGCCTGATGGGCACTTTTTCTCTGTTATGATTTTTTTTTTTTGTTACTTCAGTAATGTTACAAGATGCCTTATTTTGATACTTTTTAATCCAGTCATTATTGTCACATTTGTATCTAATTATGTAAAGTGCTTTACAAACAGAAAATACTTTATTAAAAAAAGGCAGATAGAGTGATGTTATTGTTCGTGTCATAGGCATTTTTATAATTTTCAAAAAATCTGACTACTCAATTAATCCTTTTTTTAAAAAAATGTAGATTGTCGATTACTTGATTATTAAAATAATTATGACAGTCACAGCCCTGTTTTAAAGGGGTCATCAGATGCCCATTTTCCACAAGTTGATATGATTTTTTTGGGCCTTAATGAAAAGTCTATAATATACTTTGGTTAAAAATTATCATTGGTTGTGTAAAACAACACCCTTTTTACCTTGTCAAAATCAGCTCTGCAAAAATCATCTCATTCTGAGGGATTGTTCCTCTCTTCCACACCCCTTCCCCACCCTCTCTCACCTCTCTGTGGAGTGATGAGCTGCTCTGAGAGATTGTTTACTCTGGCCGCATTTAGTGTGTTTAGCCGCTAAACTTGCTAACTAGCACATTATTAGGAAAGGTGATTGCAGAGATTCATAAAAAAACCCTTATACTCACTTCTGCTGTAAGTGAAGCTGGATCACGAATGATTCTCGCGAACATAGACGGATATATGTAGATCAGGAGGCGCATTCCCTTCACAAACAAACGTAATCTACTGCATCTTCAGCAGCTCAGATTTTGGGAGTAAATGACGACCACTACGTTCATTATTACATTCAGCAACACAACACCTCAATCGCTCAATCGGAGATATTCTTGTCTAATTTACATCCCTGCTCTGGCATCAAAACAATGGAGGTCGGACTGTCACCGACAGGCATCTGAGAACGGCTCGATTTGAAAAAGGGAATATTATTCTTACAGATTAATTAAAAACCACTGCATGGATTTTTATCATTATAGGGTAGATTTGTACATACACTGCCAACACACATTAATGTTCAAACAACATGAAAAAGTGAAGTTTGCATCCAAAGACCCCTTTAAAGTTCCCTGCCCCTTTAAGACTTATTCTATTTTAACACTATAAAATGCATAATGGTTCCACTCTAAAGTAATTTAAGTAGTTTTATGTATTTACATAACATATTCAAATATCCAAATGATAGGTAATGTTTTATTAGTTCAGGAAGGATTAAGACCCTACTAGTGACTGAGCACATTCATTGTTACAAAACTGGCATCAAGTTTTAATAGGCATTCAAAAGTGCTAAATTTCTTTCCTGCAAACCTGGACATAACATTTGAACTCTTTACTATCTGTAGAATAAATGCCACTTCTTTTGTTTTATCCAACAGGAATGTTCTCAAAACTTTGGCTTGTGGGAAGGTTCTCTTAAAGTTATGAACAGAATGTTCATTTCAAGTTATAACTATCCTTTGGGTCATTCCTGTTATCGAGTAACATTTTGACTTCATAATTTTTTTGAAAAAAAAAAAAGGACATGTTTTTCATGTTTTTAGCATTCTACCAAAATAGTGACATGTTTAACTATTAGGAATACATATTGGCCAAGCTCTGGGATTCAGACAATAATAATTATGGGTAGATTGAAAGTATTCCACCCTGTTAGGTACATATACATAGTTCTCACAAAATCTTAATAATGTAAATGTTAAACAATAATGAGCTTTTCTTGGATAGTATGTCCCTTATGCCATAATAGTATTTTTTATTCTTGAAACAATAACAAAACAAATACTGATGAATAGAATATGTCTTGATTATTAGAAACAGGTACTTTTTGTGCCCATTTTTGCCAAGAGGATGGTAATAATACAAAGATTTTGCTCAAAAACATATATGTTGTTAATGCTCCTTACCTCACAAAATAAGACAAAAGTACAAAAGTATTTAACGTTGCTGTCAAATTATTATTCAAAATGACTTCTTTAACAGGGTGAAATGGTGCATAACAGGGTGGAACACCATTGTTAACAGGTTCTAAAAGTGGATGAGCTTTCCGTCAAAAAAATAAAAATAAATTCATGAATAAAAAATCCAGATTTCTTTTGGGGAGGGACAAAGAAAAGCTATGTGGTTCCTTATCACAATAAATCATGATGACAAGAAACAAAACAATTCTCTGTTCAGGGAGCTAGAGATATAATTACAATTAGAAAGGACAGACATAATTTTATTTATTTATTTATAATTGATTAAAATGTGATTAACAAACAAGCAGAAACCATCACAAGAAGGAACAGTAATGGACAGACACTTTTTATACATAAAAACTTAATATTTACAAAATTCTATTCTTATTTTTTTCTTTCTCTGCCTACAGTTTGTGACATTTTCTGTAAAACAAAACAATTTCTCACATTAAGCAATGCATTATATTTTACTTTATAGGATGTCCCACTTTTATGCTGCTGTCCCAATTTATTTGACATGTTCAAATAAAGAACCCGAGAAAACCTGTAATCTGATTTACATTTGACTAATTAAATGACAGTGTCCACTAATCAAAAGCTTATTTGTCCCGTTTAGCTGATGTCCCACTTTTGCTGACTTCACCTTAGAAATAAAGTTATCAAACACTTTACAGTCTTAACTGCATGAATTATAAATTACATAATATAATTTCCAATATACAATAAATACTACTTATTTTATTAGAATTTCCAAAATTTTGAGTTGAGTTAGCTGTAGCTCTTTGAGTGATCAACATTTAGCTCGCTAACCTTCTACAGATGAACAGAACCTTTATAAATATGTCAGATACGTTTTTACATATCCTTGACTGGACAAACATTCTCCATAACATAACAGCTAACAGGGTGGAACTTTAAGAGTGTGACAAGCAGGATAACATTTAAAAAACGTTATGGTTAAAACCATAAGTAATGCGAGTTGACGCTTACCTTAGTTTGTACAGTTGAATTCCATTGGGAAAAATAAATATCACTTCCTGAAATGATCTCAGTGGAATTGTAGTCTATTTTGGAAGAAGAGAAAGTACATACTAACAGGGTGGAAGATAACTTTAGGGACAGGTAAAATGAAGAAAATTGACCATAGTTTTACATGGTTTATATGTATGATTAGATGCAGTTTGGCCACGACTGAAACATAATTTTAAAATATTTTGATGTTTTTATCATTTCATGGTCTATTTTTCTTGTGAAAGCGGATTACTTTGAAGAGAGGGCATGATAAAATTGAATGCATATAATTAAAAGATGTGTTAAATACAAAATAGTACTTTTGATATCTATTATCTCTGTTTAAGTGATAAAGAAGCCCTAAATATATCATTTAAGCCATTTCTTATAAATATGTTACTCATTTTGGAGAAAACATGAGTAAGTAAATCAGAAAGACAGAAATGTCACTGTATAGCAGGAATGATCCCTTTAAAGCGCCTGTCTAGTAAACAGGAGATCCTGGGTTTGATCCTGAGGCCATGGCTTTTCTTCCCTAGAATGCAACGCAAACGATGGTGCAGAGCAGCAGCAGGTGGTTTCCTTTGCAAACCAGCCCTTGGCTGTTGCTGAAGAATGCTGGCCCGGGCAGAACCATCACAGCAATGGGGTGCTGTGGCTTAGCTGGTCAAAGCGCCTGCCTTGTAAACAGCCGATCCTGAGTTTGAATCCCGGCGGTCCCTCTCAAACTCTGGCTTTCCTCTTTGGCTCTTTCTTGGACAGGGGACCCTGACAGTCCCTCCGCTTTTCAAACCACGCGTCTGTTGTGCAGAGACCCTCGTGTTCCTCAAGCGCACACTTTTCCGAGAGCTGCCAGCAAACAGCGAGCGGCTAATTTTGCAAACCACCCCGACTCGGTTGTCGGCAAACGCTTTACAGCTGTCCAGCGTCCGGCCCGCTGACCCCGGCCCTCTCTCTGCACGCTTAGATCCTCTGAGTCGCCCTCCTGGAGGCCTGACATGTGGGCTGGCGCTGTGGCTTAGTTGGTTAATAAGGTTCTCAAAATGTAAACACAAAGTGTTTGTGGAATGTTTTTCTGAAAATTTTAGTTGGATGTTCATCTAAGGTGGTTAAATTAGAAAACTTTCAAACATACACTGCCCTCCAAAAGTTTGGAAACACCCCTGGCAAAGTGTGGATTTGGACAAAATCAGCATAAATCCTTATCATTTTTTGGTGCAAATACACAGCACAATTTCCAGTGTTGTATAGACTTGTTTTTATGGTGTTAATTTTCTAGTGTTAAGAAGTGTTGATTCTGGTGTTAATGGTGTAAATGAGGGCAAAAACACAATAATAGTGTTATTAATTAACACTTACAGTGTTGTTTTAACTCTATAAAAGTGTTAAAAAAGTAACACTATTTAAAGTGTTAGTTTAACTCGCTTTAGTGTGGACTTATATAAACACTATATAATGGCAATATATACATGTCAAAGTCAGACATACCTCTTTGCCAGCTGTGATGCCTGGTTACTGGTTTAAACTTGGCACAGGTTTTTTAAAAGATTTTTGGGTCAGCACACCTTAATAGCTTCAACAACTGATTGCCAATTAAGTTTAGAATACAATTAATTTAGACCCAGATTATGCAGAGCTGTGTGGATATTTTATATTAACGGTAGATACCCTGGTGAAAAAAACAGCATATGCTGGTATGTTTCGATGCTGGGATGCTGGTTAGGTAGGTTTTGATGCTGGTTTAAGCTGGTCTTTGCTGTTTTATGCTGGTCCTTTGCTGGTTCATGCTGGTCCTTGACCAGCAACATGACCAGCAAAAACCAGCAAAGGACCGGCTTAAACCAGCATCAAAACATACCTACCAGCATATGCTGGTTTTTTCACCAGGGTATTTTGATGAATCGAAAATTTCTATGTATAAACTGTTTATGTAATAAAATATATTTTTGTAGTTTGTGTTGTCCCTTATCAGTGCAAAATTATCACAAATTAAAAAGGATTCATGCCAATATTGTCCAAAACCCCACTTTTCTAGGGCGTTTCCAAACTTTTGGAGGGCATTGTACCTGTAGCTACAATAAAATGGTATACGTTCCCTTAATGTTGTTTTTAACGTTCACATAACCAAGAATAAACGTTTTTAAACATTTAAATAACAAAACGTTTTGAACGTTCAGAGAACATTCAGAACTAAACGTTCCAAGGACATATTTTTCTTAGCTGGGTAAGTAATCGTTGAAGTGTGTCTCTGAGCTCATCTTTCTGTCTTCTTGACTGTAGATTAGTGTTCTCGGCACACAGTCGCGCGCTCTGGAGGCGGAACATGCCTCCGTTCTTCTGTGGGTTCAGAGCCGTTCAGCTTGAACTGTCTGGGGCTCTTCCCTTGAGTTTATCATGATGGGATCTATTTTCATGAGGTGATTTTAGAAATAAGGATTGAACGCGTGCAGATGGAGATGTTTGTGCTGCTGTCAGCGCTGCTGTGCGTTCAGACCTCCGTCAGCTCTCCAGTCTCCACAGCTGCTCAGGCTCAGGTAAGATCGCATATCAACCGCTGATTCTGTTCTTCTGTCCCGAGATAACGCCGTGGACACGTTTAAATACTGACTAAGGACTGTAGACTGACTTCTGCCGTAAAATGATGTTTTGCTTGCATCCCAGGTAACAAATTTAGGTTATTATAAAAACGTTGTGGGAATATGGTTGCATATGTTTCTAAAACGTTGAAATGTCCAATCTTCCTTTTGTGATACAGTTATTTAAAGATTTTTTTTTTTTTTACAACGTTAACCTTTTCACCCAAAATATATAGTTCTTTTGACAGTTTCAACTATAATTCAAACGTTAAAATTACATTTTTTGTTGTTGTCATGAGTATAACTTTAAATGTTAAGGAACATTTCTTAGAACGTTTATCAAGTACAAATAACCTACGTTCTGATCATTTTGTTCTAAGCAACATTTTCTCTCTTTGACAACCTATATCAAATATTAAAAAGGATAGAAGATTGTTCCATAAGAACGTTTTCACCTATAACATTTATATAACGTTAGTGGAAATTGTGGTGACATTCCCTGTTGTCATATAGCCTAAATATAACTAACTGTTCCTGTTTCCTGATATTCTTGAAAGCATCTATGCCTCATTTGGGATTCCAGTAAATTCGTGCTTTTCAGAAAAGTCATGCTTTTAGTTATACAAAAGCATGCAAACATTTTGGAGACATGTATTGTCCTGTTGTGCCTTTCAGCTATGGAAAATGAGCCTGTTTTGCGGTCACAGCCATAAACTATGAAATAAACCCAAAGAAGCATTTTCATTGTGTGAGGACTGTCATTACATGTTCAACTATGCTTCTGTCTCCAGAACTGAGAAACATTTACATGACAGCTGCACAATCAAACAGTAAATGTATAAAGAAATGAAAACAGCCACTGATAATAATTGGTGGTTTCAGTGTGAGTTTTAGTTTACAAGTTTCTTCTCCTGATTATACTCTGTCAGACTTGTTCAAAGTCTAAACAATAATTCTGTACACTTGTTGCATTCTTAGTTACTTTATAAAGTTATTTCCACAACTTTAATTATGTATTGGCTCAGATCTGTCAACATATTCTGTACCTGTGACCTCCGGTTCAGATCTACACTACAGGCTACAGGCAAATATGCAGTTTACATGCCAGTACCTGACAAAGACATTTCCTCTCATACACAGATCCAAAACTGATGCAAAGCAGAACATTTCCTTTCATTTTTCCACAGCCCATTGTTTGAAATGAGGCGTTGCAGACAGATGTAATACTACACATCCTCAAAATGACACTGAAACAGCTTTTTTTCCTTTCTGGATGGTCATTGCAGTCTAGGGATTTCATAACACAGTTAAGGCCATCTTCTAAAGTATTGCAGAGGCACAAAAGCCCACATCATCCTGCAGATCTTCCTGTTTCATGCAGGGAACAACAAATGCTTCTGACTACATCAATCAGAGCTCATGTGGGTATTGGCTGCTGTTGTGTCTGTCTTACAAATGCTACTTCATTCGCAAAGATGCTTTGTTTACAGTGGCAACAGTGTAAATGCTCTGATATATCACAGGGCTGATGGAAGTAATGATGACGTATGTGTGTGCAGGGTTTTCTGGAGCGATATGGATACCTGCACAAGCAGAATGAATCTCACAGCACAGCTGAAGTCAAGTCTGCCATCAGGTAAATGTGATGTTGTTAACACCATGCTGTAGTTGAGCTACAACACCTTTGATTTTTCATCTGTAGAAATTCACTAAGCGCCGAGATGGCAGTATGAAACCAGATCTGATGTGTTTTGGTTTGTGTATCTGTTCATAACTGTATGATCACTTTCTGGATGTCAGTTCATCATCTTCCGATACGCAAATGGAATATATCTAAATTCTATATTAAATTTGCACATGGGTGTTGCGATATACTGGTGTTGGTGATAACCATGATATTTCAAAACGAAAAATATATAGTGCTCAAGTGTAATTTGTGTTTCATTCTTACTTGTCAATATTTTTTCTTATTTTTTTAAAGATTTATATAGATTGTTATGCAATATATCATTATATATCTTAGTAGATCAGTAGGCTTAATACTTTAATCTCCCAGTGGAATAACAGGATTCATGTTTTAATCTTTCAATAGAACGATAGGATTAATGTTATCTTTCTTAGGTTTACTGCACGCTGCGTAGCTATGACGCATTGGGAATGCCCTCTAGGTGTGCTGATTGTCTGAAGCCCATATAGAATCATGCCAATTCATTGGCTGATGGTGTGGGTGCCGCCCCGAGGCTCTTACGTCACCATCCTTATATTTGCAAATGCGCCACCTGCTCCTCAGATTTCTCTGCCTTCACGAAACAGCCATGTGAGCCTATCTGTTGCAGGTTTCTGGACAAATTTTTCGGGCTGTTTGTCACTGAGCTTGCTTCATTTGCACTTCGGCGACTGCGATAGTGGAACACTGTTCTTCTTGCAGTGAAGTGCATGGATTTTTGTTGCTGCCAGCCGCTGTGTTATTGCTTCATTGTGAGCGACGACTACAGAGGGTGTCACGTGATTGTCAGGACAAACAGCATGGCGGTAGTTTCTCATATAAACCACCAGGAGCTCAGTTTGGGGAATGGATGCTAAAACGCTGAACCGTAGCCCAGATTTGGGACTTGTTCGGCAGGGTGGAGTTGGACCTCTTTGCGTCACTGGAGACATCCCAATGCCCACTTTGGTTTTCCCTAAGTTCCCCAGCACCTCTGGGCAGAGATGGGTTTGCTCACCTGTGGCCGAATCTGAGACTGTATGCATTCCCACCTGTAACAAGCTGATTCCAGCAGTCCTGTGCAGGGTGAAGGAGAGCGAGGTCTGGCTCCTCCCAGATGTGGTTCTCGGAGCTGATACCTCTTGTGGATCGCTATCTGTGGGAGATTCTGATCAGAGAAGATGTGCTATCTCAGTTTCAGGGCAAGATCTGGCACCCTCAACCTGAGATCTAGAAGCTGTGGGTATGGCCCATCTAAGGGCACCAGCTTTGAATTCTCTCAATAAAACAATAGGATTAATGTTTTAATCTGTCAATAAAACAATAGGAATAATGTTTTAATCTCTCAATAGAACAATAGGATTCATGCATTGATTAATTGACCAAACCCGGAAAACAGGTCTCATTGCTTCTGCTTGTCAGAGAATGTATTAATAGCTGTGTTAATTAAAGGCGATATTGATAGACTTTTAAGGTAATCGGTTAAACCAGCTAGCTGTTTTTAGTGCTGGCGTTTTATTCTAATTTTATATATAAATGTATATAAATATTTTTTTTTTAAATATTAATCTACATATGTGATGGACATTGGTTATGATCATCTTTAGTGTCTACTCCAAAAGTTTGGAAACACCCCTGGCAAAGTGTGGTTTTGGACGATATCAGCATAAATCTTTTAAATTTTTTAGTGCAAATACATTAAAGTAACTTGACATTATCACTGAAGAGCAGCAATAATAATTTTCATTTTGATGCCATAATAATGGCAATATATGCATGTCAAAGTCAGACATGCCCCTTTGCCAGCTGTGATGCCTGGTTACTGCTTTAAACTTGGCCCAGGTTTTTAAAAGATTTTTGGGTCAGCACACCTTAATAGCTTCTGCAATTGATTGTCAATTAACTTTAGAATACAGTGAATTTTGGCCCAGATTATGTAATAGCTGTAATAGCTGCTAATGGTAAAAATGTAAGTTTTTTCTGTGTATAAACTGTTTGTGTAATAAAATATGTTTCCGTAGTTTGTGTTGTCCCTTATCAGTGCAAAATTATCACAAAGTAAAAAGGATTCTTGCCAATATTGTCCAAAACCCAACTTTTTTAGGACGTTTCCAAACTTTTGGAGGGCAGTGTACTTTGAAGGCATAGACTGTAACATTTTAATCTGCCAATAAAACAATAGGACTTATATTTTATTCTGTTTATTCATCAAGCAAATACAGACAGTTCTTACAAAAACAACACATGACCAATCACTGCAATATGTGGACAAATCATTACCAATCACAATCAATGACCTAATAAATTATTAAACCTTCCTCATCATATAGAAGGAATACATAGAAAAATGTACATATGTGAAAATTATATATTGCTTTATATAGGTAACATGTATGACAATCATGGCAAAAGTACACACATCACATACTCACGTTTAAAAATACTCTGGTAAAAGTAGATGTACTGACTACACTTTTTTATTCAAGTTAAAGTAAAGTATGAGCTCTGACATGTACTTAAATAAAAAATACCCATTAGTACTGGCTGTTTTAGTGTCACGCTGGTAACTGGACCTCATGTCATATTGACACATTAATACAAAATAATTTACATTTAAAATTTTGTTGGCTAATGAATGTATCAAGGCTGAACAACCACCATGTAGAACAGGGCAGGACTGGGACAAAATTTCAGGCTGGGAAATCTCACACTCATCCAGGCCATCTCATACACCCACATCAAATTCTGAAAACATTTTTCTGTATGGCCATCACATTTAAAAAAGGTTTAAAACCTAATAAAACCTAATAATTAAACAAAATAACTAAAGGTTCTCTCTTGAACTGCGCCTTAATTTCCATTTTCCCTTTCAGTCTCTTCATTTTCCATGATATCTCTCTGCATCTCACTTAGTGTTTACTTTTTTCCCACTAATTTTCTTGTACCTGTTGCTTTTCCCATAAGCCATTTACTGTTATGAACAGAACTGTCTTCACCTTGCAAAACAACCACCTCATTGTATTCTGTTTGCAATAACATAACTTTATTTTAGTTCAATTTAAAGTATCACATTATGACCATGTGTTGTTTTATCGTAAAATGACTTAAATACTTAAGATTTCGTAAAACTGTATTTTCTAAATATCCTAAATGTCAAAAATAGTACAATAATAATTACATTAGACAATATCTTTAGAGGAAAATTCTTATTCTAAACATCATGAGTCATATTTTTCTCTTATTAAAATTAACCATGTTTTTGGTGGATTGATTACAATCTATTTTAATTCACAACCATAGTTTTACTACACATTTTATGGTTTGACTATGGTTAGTGTAAAAAAAAAAAAAACATGGTTAATTTGAGGTTACCATGGTTTAACTAACCATGATTTTCACATGCACTGCAGTTGAATGGTGTTAGTTTGGTGTGTAGCTCTAGTCCAGAGGAATTGTGTTAGTGATGGCGTGAAGTGCTCTTTTCTGTTTCAGAGAGTTTCAGTGGTTGTCTCAGCTGCCCGTCACTGGAGGTCTGGACGGGGTCACTCTGGAGAAGATGAGGTCGCCCCGCTGCGGGGTTCAGGACGCCGGCAGTCACAGTGCCTGGGGTCAAAGGGTCAGCAGCATCTTCACAGGCCAACACCTCCGTAAGAAGCGATACGCTCAGACAGGTGAACACATTTCATCCATTCCAACTTACGTTTATTTGAATCATGTTTTGTGAATACCCTACAAACCTGAAATTTCATTCAGTCCACACATCACCTTCTCACGTGTGCCATTAACAAAAGACTTTCAATGGACCATTTTCATATTTGACAAAGTCATCATGGCTGGGTCAAGTTCTATAGTGGTGAGTGGAAACTACAACAAATGTCATTTTTGTGTTCTCATCTGCTCCAACAGCAAAGAAAAAAATCCATGATAGCATTTCTATGATTCTACGAAACAGGAAAATAAATACTGAGATGTCACATTGGTAAATAATGAAACACAAAGTACAGAGGTACAAATGTACATTAAATAAAAAAGCAACGATAATAACTGTGGAAATGCGTTATTACAGTCTGTGAATGTGGTTCATGCATTGTAAAAAAATAGAAAATACAAGGCAACTTGAAGCGTTCAGTAGGTCTCTGAACTATTGGCTAAATAATTGCACTAACACTGCTTTGTTTTGTCAGTTTGAATTAGTTTGTTCTCCAAATGCAAAATGTTTAATTCAGCCAATAAATTCATCAAGACTAGATTTCATTTAGCAAATTTTTATTTAATAGTACATTCATTTGTTGTTTTGATAGCCATATATATAGTTTTATAGGACACTGAATATGTTGATGTAACAATACTATGTTTATAAAAGAACTATCATCCTACAAAGCACATATATCTAGGACAGAGTTTTAAATAGTTGAACATACTTTGGGCTTCAACACTCAACACACAAACCTCAGGAATGATCACAACCAACAAATGTAAAAATATGAGCTGTTTACATCACAACAAAACAAATAACTACACTATAAAAATGCTGGGTTAAAAACAACCAGGTTATTTGGCAAGCCAGCGCTGGTAAATATTGGACAGAGCACATGCTGGGTTATTTTGACCCAGCTTGTTTGGTTATATATGTTAATCCATTTGCTGGGTTGTTTTTTGACATAGTGCTGGGTCAGTCAACCTACTGAAGGTTGTTCATGTTAATTAATAAAAATGCACTGTAAAATCTGCCCAGCACATGGGTAAAAAGCATTAAATAACCCAATGAAATGACCCAACAGGTTGAACCCAGGATTTTCTGGAGTGTAAGAATAATCACAAAATGACAATAAACCAAAAGTTTTAATGAATTCAGGAAACGGCAAAACTATAATCCTTTAACAATACACAGATCATTTTTTTCATGCTGCAATGCATGCTGGAAACTCACAAAACCATTTCAGCAACATGATTTTCTTTGTTCAGACTGTAGTTGGGACAACATTAGCGGGAATTTGTTGGTCAGACTTTTTTTTTCATGTAGTTTCAAGAAAATTGCATTTCTAAGTATATGAGACTCAAAAGGTTTTGTAAACTGTACAGTGTAAAGATGAAAGAGTAGTACAAAACTGATTGCTGAATGCAGTTATTGTTTTTGTTTGTTTTTTACTAAAAAATGTTGATTTCATAAGAGGCAGATACAAGATTTTCAGTTAAACTGTGCTTTGGTTCAACAGTGTTTTCTCAGAGGCAGGAGTTGTGAGGTGATTCTGTGTCTGCTGGGTGGAGTGTCATTGAGCCTAATAATGCATAAATACAGTGGGACTCATAATTACTGTCCACACTGAGCAAATGCACGTCTAGCAGCTTAAAACATCCACTTCTGTAAAGACCCAAAACACAACACACACACACACACACACACACACACACACACACACAAGCACAACTCATACCTCACCTCATATTTACACTGAGACTACAAGAGCAAAACTTAAAAACAAACAACAACAAAACTCATTCACTAGAACATACTTGTTTGGTGTTTTCATCCTGGTCCAATGACACTGAGGACTGTTTTACAGAAGACCTTTTTATGAGATGGGTTAAAGTGAACATACATATGGTTGAATCTTTTGGTAAACAGATATCGCAGATTATCTTAAGTTAGTTAAATAGTAGATCAGACACACTGGTGATATTTTTGGAGCTGCACTGAAATAAAGGGTCTGTGTGTGTGTGATTTGGCAGGAGTATGAGAATCGTAAATTCAGACCTGTCACTTTGAAAACGTGCTAATACGTCAGGAATGCAGCAGCGCTACTCTGAGTATCTGTGTGTTCATGTCAGTACCTGATATCTGCAAACTACTCTCACTACGAGAGCATAAAGTCTGTATGAGCGCCAGGTTCATCATGACATCATATAAATGGGTTAACTAGTATAAACTTAGTGCAGCAGACAATCATTTCACACATTGTCTGTTACATCAAAGGTTTGCTGTCAGTCACAATATGAAGCACAACTTGTGTTATCTCTGTTGCATTTTGTACTTATGTTAATATTGAATCAATTTGTAGAAAATCTTTTAGATAATTAGCTATGTCTGGATTTTAGACAATTTTGAGTTCACTTACAAAGACAAAGCAGTAATCACACACTCTCTGGGGAATTATTTTTGCCTTGCAAGAGGTTCTTCGAGTGATTTCAAAGACAAATAAATAAATGAATGAGAAAACACTTTCAAAACAACAACAAACTGAGCAGTTTTTTTTGTGTGTTAATATTATTTTGGTTGTTATGCCCTAAAATGTGAATTAGGAATTGTGGTATAATGGAACACAACCACACGTTATCCTTCTAAACAGCAGCCTTATTAGTGTTTTCTAAGTCTGTAATTATGTGTGCAATTCACAAAACCTCAGTCACATGTTCAGCTAATTACTTACTGAGCTTAGCACTTGTCAATTTAGGAAGTTTTGGAGGGAATTCAGTTGATTTTTGTAAAATATGTAAAATACATTGGATATCATTTTAATTATGTATTTTTTAAGTTTTAAGTTTTAATTAAGTCTAAATTGGGGTCAAAAATAAACTTAATATTCAGTAATATCATCGATTTGACTGAACTGATGCCATTAGATGAGAACAAAATTGAGAACTTGTGAATTTTGCAACAACAACTCATTTAACTGAATTTAATCAATACTGAACTGAACTGAGCAGAATAACGACACTGATGTCATCTGTAGAGCTGCTTATCACTTAAATTAAAATTTATGAAATCTGCACTGATTTTGATATCAAATGAGTCAACACTGGACTGACTGTTTTACAGTGATGCTGCCTTTTAAAAAGGTGACTTGATTATGAAGATGTTGTGGATGTAATTAAATAATAGAATTATAGTAGTTATTAACTTAAATAATAAAAACACTAGCAACAGCATTGTTCTGGGGGCTTTTTGCACTTCCCTTTTTTGCACAATTTACTTTCAGTTTCTTTCTTTTTTTCTTTTCTTTTTTTTTTACTTCAACTGATTTGTTACCATGCACATAAATTAAATACAGCATCAGTTGAACCTCATTTAAATCTCACGCATGCTAATGTTCATATGAAATGTCACGATTAAACTTTGTTTTAATACTGGTTTGTATTTCCACAGGAGAGAAGTGGCACAGACGTCACCTGACGTATCGTATCATGAACTGGCCGCGTAATCTGTCTGCCAGTCAAGTGCATGTGGCGGTGAAGACGGCGTTCCAGCTGTGGAGTAATGTGTCTGGACTGATCTTCCAGGAGCTCCCACACGGTCCCGCTGACATCCGACTGGCCTTCTTTGAAGGGGAACATAATGATGGGACGGGAAATGCATTTGATGGGCCAGGTGATGTTTTTTCTTAATTTTGTTCTTTCTTAAATAAATTATATGAAATGACCATCCATATTCTACATGGCAGCTGTGCCATGCTGTTTATTACCTTGGCAGGTGGTGACATCTTTAACCGAGTATGCTATTCTTTTTTTTCTGTAGAAAACACATATGTTACGTTCCTAAGTTTGTCAAGGGGATAAAATAGAAACAAACAATAAAAAGGTGGGGAGAGGCTGATGTGTCTGTCTCCAGACCCAGAATCATGACACATACTACTTTGTCGTTCAAAAATGATTGCCATAAAGCGACCGTTTACTTAACAGACAAAAAAAGAGAAATAAAGTGTATGTAGTGACAGTGTAGTCCCTTTACCTCATGTAGTGGGAGCCCAAAGAAATAACAAACAAAACAATCTGTTAACTATTTGAAAAGGAAACTAACTCGCCTAATAAAAGGAAAATCCCCAAAACAGGAGAAAAGGGTTCAATAAAAAACGCCCCACTGCTTACAAATACCCTTCACAAGCATATGCACTACACTGTTTGTCTGTGTACCGCTCAAGTTACACAGCAACAAAACCACAGAAAACAAAATAAAAACCAACAAAGACAACAAACAAAACACAAAAACACAGAAACATAATAAAGAAAAAGATACATCACAGGTTGTTTTGGGTTTGCTTTGCTGCTTCTGGCACTGGATGCCTTGACTGTGTGACGGTATGAATCCAATAGAACACCTGTGGAGAGATCTCAAAACAACAGTTGGGAGAAGGTATCCTTTAAATCTGAATGAGCAGTTTGCAAAAGAAGAGTGGTCCAAAATTCCAGTAGAGAGGTGTAAGAAACTCATTCATGGTTACAGGAAGTGATTAATTTCAGTTATTTTTTCCAAAGGGGGTGCTACCAAATATTAAGTTAGGGTGCCAATAATTTTGTCCAGTGCATTTTTTTGGCTTTTGTGTGGAATTGTATCAGATTTGATCCAATGCAAACAAAAAATAAATAAAAAATAAACAGGTGAGTACCAAAACATTTGCAACTGCAAACATTTTCTGAGAGAATTGCAAAGGTGCCGATATTTTTGCCCATGACTGTATATAGACACATCGCACATGCAAAATTTGTCAAGCATAGGAAAAAATAATGGAACAATGAATATCCTTCACTTTGAAATTTTCACTTTGATTAGCAGTGTTGGGAGTAACGCATTACAAGTAATGTGTTACGTAATCAGATTACTTTAAAGTAGTAGTAAAGTAATACATAACTTTGTCATTTACATGAAAATATCAGCATTACTTTTTTTAAATAAGTAATGGCAGTTTTTTTTCTATTGATTGAAAGCTCTCCTGTCCCCATGTTGAGAGAAATCAGAAGTAAGATGTTACTTTAGTGTTACTTTAGTTCTAGAATAAATGTGAACATGCATTAATTCATCTCACTCACTCAGTTTTTCTCTTTAAACAAAAAAAGAAGTTAAATGCAACTCAAAATATGACACAAACCTGCAATAATTAAATATGTTAAATAATACAAATATCTTTTATTTACTTTTCCTTCAGCCTGAGGCTTTTGCTGTGAAAAGGCTTTTCCATTTTTTATATTAATACAAATATTTTATATTAAAACAAACAAGCATGCTCTGCCCAGATTTAGAAAGTAACACAAAAGTAAGGTAACGCATTACTTTCCATAAAAAGTAACTAAGTAACGTAGTTACTTTTTTAGGGAGTAACACAAAATTATAATGCATTACTTTTAAAAGTAACTTTCCCCAACACTGTTGATTATTTTGGAAATAAATAATTTATGGACTATTACATATTCCTAACATTTTATTATGTAAGGGAATGTATTGTAATCTTAATATGTAGCCAGTCTTCAAACTTAATCGGCTTGGTTTTGCAAAGCATACACAAAGCATACACAGCATAAAAAAGGGAAAAGTGTTTACACTATCCTTAGCACTACACATTACACTTGTTAACATGAATTTATTGCGATAGAGACAGACACTGTACAAATCTAGTTGATTCAGGGATATTTTCCCCCATTTATAGGAGCTATATGAACTGTTTTATCTGATTATTCTTAGTCTTCATCATTCTGAAATAACACATTTTGATTTTGTCACTCCTTGCCCCTAAAAAGGAACAAAATTTGTCTGATGTAACATAAGGTTGTGTAGGAATTTGGCTTAAATGTCTTTACTAACTTAAAACTAATTTTATTTATACCTATGCTGGAGTAAAGTTTATAGAATGAACAGTGTTTCCCCCAGGATTTTGTGAGATTATCTTTTGCTTAGAAACACAGCAAAAACAGACTATACTTATTTAATTAAAAGACAGTCTCTTGCGATTTGATACAGGCACTTTTTAGTTTGTTATTTGTTATTTTCAAATAATATTTAAAAATATTTTTGGTCCTGAGTGAGGTGTGGCTCTGAATGAATAAGAGGAGGCATGGTTTTGAGTGTGTGAATGACAGGAGGCGTGTCTGAGTAAATGAGATGGGGTGTGGCTCTGAGTGTGTGAATGAGAGGAGGCGTGGCTCTCAGTATGTTGGGGGTGTGGCTCTGAGTGGGTGTGACCCTGAGTGTTTGAATGAGACGGGGCGTGGCTCTGAGTGGGTGAATGGGAGGGGGTGTGGCACTGAGTATGTAAATGAGAGTGGGCGTGACTCTGAGTGTGTGAATTAGAGGAGGTGTGTCTCTGTAGGACTTTTGTGTGTGTAAACTTGCTTTTGGTATATATATATATATATATATATGATATATATATATATATATGTGAAGAGTTCAGATGCAAAATCAGCTAAATTCATCTGACGTCTTTCTTTAAAAAATGCTTATAGTATATTTCTATGTAAGTACCAGTACTTCTGATTGGGCTGAGGCTGGTATTTTAGCGAGTTTGAAGAAAAAGTATTTGATGGACGTATAATATGTGTCGAGAGCATTCACTCAGTATCATTATCTCATTTTTGACTGAGATGGCTTTTAGCTGGTTTTGCATCTGAACTCTTCATATATATATATATACATACATATATATTTGACAACACTATTAAGAAACCCAAAAGATACAGGGCTTTTGAACTAACATTTGGAGCTGGAACCCCAGAAGCCTCTGCCTGCTCCATCCCTGTGTGACAGAAACATATACCAACTCTCTTTTTGCAAAGTTATATCTAGACTTTCATCTAGGATACAGAAAGGGACATGAAAGCTGCATGACATAACTATTTATTCTCAGTTTCTTTCTTTCTGTCTTATAGGTGGTGCTCTGGCCCATGCATTTTTCCCTTTCCGCGGTGAGGCTCATTTTGACATGTCTGAACGCTGGACCCTGAGCAGTCTCAAAGGACACAACCTGTTCCTGGTGACGGCCCATGAAATTGGCCACACTCTGGGATTGGTTCATTCACCTGTCCGTCACGCTCTCATGTCACCATACTATAAGAAGATGGGCTCGAATGCACTGCTCAGTTGGGATGATATCACTGCTGTACAACAGCTGTACGGTAAACTATCTATTTTCTTATATTTTATATCATTTTATATATATATATTTCATTTTATATATATATCAGATGCAAAAACAGCTAAAAGCCATCTCGGTCAAAAATGAGATGATACTGAGTGAATGACACATATATACGTCCATCAAATACTTTTTGTTCAATCTCACTAAAATACCAGCCTCAGCCCAATCAGAAGTACCGGTACTTACATAGAAACCTATACATCTGAGCCGGATAAAAATGCATTTTTTAAAGAAAGACGTCAGATGGATTTAGCTGGTTTTGCATCTGAACTCTTCATATATATATATATATATATATATATATATATATATATATACAGTACTGTGCAAAAGTCTTAGGCCAGTAGTATTTTCACCAGCTAAAAAATGGTTTAAAGTCAGTTAAAGTCGGTCTTTTGCTGTAGTGTGTCAGTAGGAAATATCAGTTTACATTTCTAAACATTCATTTTTCCATTAATTATAATAATCCAGTGGGATTGTTGTGTGGAGCACAGGCTGTTGTCAGACTCCTTGTGCAAACAGAGATCTGATCTCTCCATCATTCAATCCAGTCTGTCTTAAGAAACAGAAAAAACAGAGACAGAAGAATGGTGGCAACATCTCCAAGATGCCTTAAGAGACCTATACCTACAAAGTTAAAACTGTTAAAATTTTTAGGCAGTTAGGCACATAAAATGAGGATGCTGTCAAAAACAATGTCATACATAGATTTTCTTTATCAATGAACTTCTATTAACTAAAATAAATCAGCATTTGATGTGACCATCCTTTGCGTTTAAAGCAGCTTTTGCCCTATGTGCACTTGTGCAGAGTTTTTCAGGTAGCTTTGCAGGTAGGTTACTTGAAACATCTTGGAGACTTTGCCACAGTTCTTCTGGATTTACTCTGTTTCAGTTTGTTCTGTGTCTTCATGTCATTCCAGAGACAGACTGGATGATGGTGAGATCAGATCTCTGTGTGGAGCACTGACTGTTGTCAGACTCCTTGTGCAAACAAAAATCTCACTAGATTATTACAATTAATGGCAAACAGAATGTTTGGAAATGTAAACCGATATTTTTTACTGACACACTACAGCAAAAGATAGAAATAACTTACTTTAAACCATTTTTTAGCTGGTGAAAATACTAGTGGCCTAAGACTTTTGCACAGTACTATATATATATATATATATATATATATATATATATAAATACAAAACATTAAATGTACATTATACAAGTACTGATTTTGTTCATTTAAATTTAAAAAAATCCTTGTTGGAAGGTATAGAAGGTATTATACTAAAGATTATTATAGCAATGAGAATAAAATGTCCTTTTTTTTTAGATGATTTTTGGGTGAAATATGACCATGTGTCATTCATTCACACAGAGACATTCAGAACATGCAGGATTCATATTTAAACATCTTTTTGTGGTTTAATATTCACAGAAGATCGTCCATATCATGATTTGATTTAAGTGTACTGACTAACTTTTGCTTTATTCGTTTAAAATTGGGCAAATTCCAAGACATTCTGCGTTATGCAGTAAATAGTACATTTTCTGACTGGATTCTGTCTGTGTTTTCCGTATCATGGAGTTCATAGGGCCCTACAGACACAGATTTACACTGAAAGACGGTAAGACAAACTCAACTCCAGTTCCAGGCTGGTGAAGCTGTCAGCTGTTTCTTAAGCATGTGTCGGCAGGTTTACACATGCCACACAGAGAAAACCTCCACACCATCCGTCTCCAGCGCACGAGAAGAGCCGCATACCAGCACTAGCGCCTGATCATAACTCAAGAGTACATTTCAGTGAGTTTTCCAGGCAGATCTTTCTTCAGCCTTCCAGGAAAAAAAAAATCAGATATGATTTGGATTTAGTAGGTTGGAAAATGCTGGATAATCTGATAAAACAAACCTTTTCTGGGGAATACCTAGTTTTTTTAAATTCACAAATGAGATCTTTAATATTTCAGTTGTTTGTCCACTGAGATGAATGGAGATTTATGCAAATGTTTTTTAAAAAAAAGACCTTTGTAATCTCACGCCTTACATAAGATCTCAACAACGTCATACTTAATATTTGTAAAATATGTAGTGAACATATTATGAAACGTCAAACAAAACTAAAAAGTCAGGCCAAATGATCTTTTCACGTTAGGCCCACATTATTTTGTTTTCCTACCCTAAAATCAGGAGAGAATGCAGTGGAGTTTGAAGGTTTAACACACACACACACACACACACACACACACTAGCATTAATATATTACAATGTTAGCATAGTATGATCACTTTTTATGTAAATCACACACTTCACATACAATCATCCTTAACTCCATGACTCCATGTAGATGCCTCATCACAAAAATCATTTCGTCAGATATTATCTGCTGCTAACACAAATGTTTGTTTGGGTGTGTGTTCAAGTTTGTCATGGAAGAATTGTGTTCTGCATTCTTCCTTTGTATGGAAACTTGTTGCCACCACAGGCAAAACAAAAAAAAAGGAATTTGTGAAATTTATCTCACAATTCAGACGTTTTTCTTGCAATTCTGAGAAATTCTTAAGAAATGTGAGCTATAAACTTTTATTTTTAATTCAGACAAGCTGAATTCAATGCATTAAATAAAGGGGACAAAGAGGATCCTTCAAAGAAAAATCTTTGTTCATGCATGCTTTTTTTTAGTAATGTTCCCTGAGGTCCACTTACAGCATAATGTTTTGTCTAGTGTTTATTTGTGGCCCTTTATTTTTTTTAAAGACTACATTTGAGCAAGTTAAATTTCTATGGACACCATGATATCTGACTAACATGACATCTGTCACATATGGTTGCAGAGGTGAGGGCGAAGAATACGGTAATTAAAGATCCAAAATAGGCTTTAAAGTGGTCATTGGATGCAAAATTCACTTCTGAAATGTGTCTTGTCAGTGTGTGTACACAACTACACTATAATGATAAAAAGCCACCCTGTGCTTTTTTTTAAAATCCCCATAAATCATAATCCCTTTCTCAGATCAAGCAGTTCACAGATTCTTGGCAGAGCGATGTAGTTTTGCAGAAGCCCCTCCCATGATTGTTGATTGACACTGGCATTTTAGCGTAGACCCGCCTCTGAGTGAGCTGTAAACAGTCCGCTATTGTTTCGACACTGGAGCAGGTGTAAACAAGAATGTTTCCTAAGCGATTGAGCTGTTTTGTTGTTGGATGTAAAAATGGACTTAGCAGTCACCAGTTTCAGAGAAGTTAACAGTTTCAGAGAACTGTTCGTCACCCTACAGAAAAGAGGGGTGGGGTGAGCAGAGCTCATTAGCATTTAAAGGGACATGCACCGCAAAATTTGTAGTCGTTTTACACTACAAATTAGAAATTTTAACCAAAGTATGTTTTAGACTTGTTACAAACTTCCCATTTGTCTAGAGGTGAGCGAGGTTGTAACCAAAAAAAAAAAGTGACTGACGGTCACATTAATCCCCTGATCCAGAAGTAACAAAAAACAAAAGTATGCAAATATATCTTTTTTTATTAGTAACAAAAGAATAACAAAGGAAGCAAATCTTCAGGAGAGGGCAAGGCCAACAAAACACTCTATCTATCACTGAAGACTTTAAATAACCTAAACAAAAGAAAAATAAATAAATAAATAAACAAATGACAGTCTTACCTGACTCCCTTACTAACATAAACATAGGCAAAAACAGGTTCAAAGAAAATGGCACCCTCTCCCTAACGCTTCCAAAACAATTTACACAAAATTAAGAAAACGCAATACAACCCAAACATACCAGGAAAAAGAACACAGAAGCGCATACATGCTCCCACACACTTTGTGACTGAGCAGTTCATTCACAAAATGATCAAGACCGCACTCGGTCACCCAAGACTACACAAAGAAACAATTCTGGATCAGGATAAAGAGTGAAGCATGTTGCCATCAGTACCGGGACACGCCCCCTCAGCCGGACAAAAATGGCAAAAGAGCCTTCAAGATGTGAAAATGTGAGTAAAACAAATGATAGTTTAAACTAAAGGTTGCTGAACTTGATATAATGTTCCTAACAACTTAACAAATATCCAGTGGTCAATGGATATTGATGCAGCCAGGAATCGTGCTTTCTAACACGTATATGTGTCTGATTTTGACGCCGGGGGAGGAGGGGGAGCAAATTTGCCTGTGAACTCATTTTGTAAATAAAAAATAGGTTGGTCTAAATCCCGGTGATCACTTATATGAATGTTATATATATATATATATCGTCATATCGTCCAGCTGAAAAACGTATATAGTTTTTGTCAGTGATATTTGAAAACATCCAGTTATGCAGAATTTAAGATGCTAAATATTTAGCTGATGACTTGTCAATACGATATACTACAATAGAATATATAGGATATGATTTTACTGCACAATTCAACATATTAACACGAAATGATAACTGCAAATCCGCATTTTGCTGCCTGGAGACTGTCATTTGTTTCTTTGAATTGCAGCGATTAATTTGCTTCTCTTCAGTAGCTTTCAGTATTCTGTAAAAATATACCTCAGGTTTCTTGTCAAATCTCTTTGTACAGTCAATCGCAAATCTCGTTCTGGTTTTAGAGGTGTTTTGTGTGTTCTGTCGCAGCATTCGTGTTGAAATCTATGCTGCCACTCAGTGGCTGCAGCCACAGCCACTTCAGCTGACGATGACATCACACACATACCCTCTATAGTGTTTGAGTTTCTGCGGCGTTCAACTCGCTGCCGATGCGCATTAGCTGGGACCCAATTAGCAGACTGCGTTTGAGAGAGAGGGAGGAAGAGCGAGAAAGAGGGAGAGAAAGAGAGACACACACACAACGCACAAGCGAGAGAAAGAAAGAAAGAAACAAGCAAACAAACAAACAAACAAGCATGCAGCACGTAACATGCCCAATAATCAACAGTACTCTCCCAAAAATCGCATGTTTTACAAATACGTCCACAGGACGTAACAGGCTTTTCATTAAAACCCAAAAGAATCATATTAACTTATGGAAAATGGGCATCTGATGACCCCTTTAATAATATCCACAGATAGATCCAAACATAGGCAAACAACACAACCAAAACACTGACGACACCAGACTAAGGAACTGAACTAAATGGCGAGTATAAATAAGAAAAAACTAATGAGGTAACACAGGTGAACATGATAATCAAACAGACTGAGAAACAAAAGAGACAGAACCAAAACACACAAAAAAGTGCTCTACTTTACTGCAACACCAGTGTGCTTAAAATTAAGATAATGTCAGGGTTTGGCACAGCAGTTTACTAGAGAAAAAGACCCAGATGCAGAATGATCAAGTGAGTGGGGTTTATTAACAAGACAAGGAGGTACAGGGCTGATGTGAGTCCAAACAGTAGGAAAGGGCAGTCTGCTGGAGAACGGGGCCTGCCGAAATCAGACCTGGACCATGCTTGATTGGAGATCAAAGGGATAGAGCAACACCAGTCATTGAGAACCCTGGAGATCAGGCAGCAGCTTGAGAAACCTGGGCTTGATACTTTGAGCTGTAGTGAAACCAGTCCAGTCAGAGCCAGGCCTTGAGAACAGCAGCCAGGGGGAGAATCAGGGCACAGAACAGGAACAAACATAGAACAAAACAAGACCACAAGAAAGAACAACAAGCAGCAAAAATAAGACTAACTACTCACTAAGACTAGGAGGAGGGGAATAGACTAAAAGATTCAAACTGCAGAAAACAACTAAGCAAAAGAATGAACCAAAAAAGCAAACACTAAAACTATAACTGAAATAATAACTGGGCAAAGACTAAATAAAAAAATAAAAAAAAAGCAAAAAAACCTAATAAACTACAAAAGAACTAAATACAAAGCTAGACTGACAGGAAGAGAATAATTTAACACTACTAATACAACTGGTTAACTAACAAGAAGTTCAGTTTACACACAAGGAATAAACGCAACGAACCAGCAACACAAGAGGGAAAGGAGCACACTATAAAGGAGCAGGAACATGAGGATCAGGTGGACACAATCACGTAAACGAGGACTAGACTAGGACTAAACAAGGGGGCGGGGTAACTGGAAACCAGGAGGCAGGGCAAGAGGAGCACATGGCCAACAAAAACAAAGACAAAGCCATGTGCTCAAACACACGGCAAACAAAGACACATTAAACAAAGACAGAATAGACAGGACTGTCAGGGCAGGATCCTGACAGATAATACATTAAAATAATATGGTGACACACACTAATTTGCAATACCAAGCAGCAAAATGAGCTGTTTTGTACAGCTAAAAATAGCTAAACGCGGATGAGACCAGAAGTCACACCTATAAAATTTACGAAAGGCCACTCCCGCTCTTATGAGAAGAAAAATGTGGATACATTGACATGCATGTGTGTGCAGGTAAACCAGCGGGGAATTCAGTGCAGCAGTTGGCAGGACGGACTCTGAGATGGGACATGTGGGATTGGCAGATTTCTCAAGACCCTACAGGAAGTTCTCTGACACCCCACTACTGCCAGGGATTCTTTGATGCCATCACCATGAGTAAGAACAACAAGATATGTAAATTTTTCTGTCATTTACTGACATCAGTTTTCCTGAAGCTGTGTAAAGCTTTTTTTTTTGTTTTTCTGTAGATGAGAATGGGACAGTGCTGGTGTTTCAGGGCCATCGTTTCTGGATGGTGTCTAATGGCAGCGTGAGCGATCCTCTTTCTCTTCAGACACGCTGGCCGCAGCTGTCATTGGCTATTGAAGCGGCTGCCTACTCCCCACTCGACAGAAAACTCTACTTCTTCAAAGGTATGATGGACTTCAGACAGTTTCCAAAACATGGGTAATACAAGTGTTATATGTTTACCCAATTACAAAATCCTGCTTTTGGGGATTTTCCTAGTGTCCCTTTCCATTGCAGCATGACAGTGTAAAGAGAAAAACACAGGTGCATCTCAAAAAATTTTTTTTTAAATTTTGATGATTAGAGCTTACAGCTCATGGAAGTCAAAAATCCAGTATTACAATAGATTATACATTTGAGTTACATTAAATGTCTACAATATAAATTCTGGGTATCTCTTGTTTTTTAAAACCACAATAATGGGGAAGACTACAAAGAGGGTAAGTCACAGAAGGTCATTACTGAAAGAGCTTTACAAGGAGTGGAATGAAGCTGGAGTTAGCGCATCAAGAGTCAGCACGCTCAGATGTCTTCAGGAAAAGGGCTACCAAGCCACTTCTGAAACTGAAACAATGTCAGAAGCATCTTACCTGGGCTAAGGAGAAAAATAACTGGACTGTTGCTTAGTGGTCCAAAGTCCTCTTTTCAGACAAAAGTAAATTTAGAATTTCATGTTGAAATCATGATCCCAGAGTCTGGATGAAGACTGGAGAGGCACAGAATCCAAGCTGCTTGAAGTCCAGTGTGAAGTTTCTGAAATCAGTTATGATTTGGGGTGCCATGACGTCTGCTGGTGTTGGTCCACTGTGTTTCAATGCAGTGCAAAGTCAATGCAGCCATCTACCAGGAGATTTCGGAGCACTTTATGCTTCCATCTGCTGACAAGCTTTATGGAGATTTATGGCTGATGTCCTTTTCCAGCAGGACTTTAGCACCTGCCCACAGTGCAAAAACCACTTCCAAGTGGTTTGCTGACCATGATATTACTGTGCTTGATTGGCCAGCCAACATGCCTTACCTGAACCCCATTGAGAATCTATGGGATATTTTTAAGAGAAAGATGAGAAACAGTCGATCCAACAATATACAGATGATGTGAAGGTTCAATAGTGCCTCAGCAGAGCCACAGGCTGATCGCTTACATGTCACACTTTATTGATGCTGTAATTTGTGCTAGGAGCAAGGACTTTGTTGCATAAATGAACATACTTTACAGAACTTGAACCTTTTTGTTTTGCAAATTCATTTTTTGATTGATCTTAGGAAGTGTTCCAATATTTTGAGATAATGAGATTTGAGATCTTTTTTTTTTACTTTCATGAGCTGTAAGCTGTAATCATCAAAATTAAAACTTCTGAAATGTTTTTAGATGTAATGAATCTAGAATATGAATATGAAAGTTTCAGTTTTCACAATATTCTAATTTATGTATAAAGGCTGGGCTTGATTTTGCGCATAGTGAAAAATGGGCATGGAGGCACAAATAAATTTCAGGAGAAAAGTTTTACCCTTAGATGATTACTAAGGCAAACATTTTCATGTTCACAATAAGACCAGGATTACAAAAGTAAATAGGTAAATAAATGTAATTTTAATTTACTATTACTTTTTTTTCTTCTTTTTAGAATTGTGAGATATAATCTCAGTAATGTGAGATATAAACATGCAATTCTCAGAAAAAAATTCTGAAGTAAAAAGTTGCAATTACCTTTTTTTAAATTTATATGGAAGATTGTTTCTGCCATGGAATAAAAAAAGATAATTGTGACTTTTTAGCTTACAATTCTGGCATTTGTTCTCAGAATTGCTGTTTCACATTTTGCAATTGCAAGTTACTGACTTTCTCTAAAAATTGTGAGTTTGTATTACGCAATTCTGACTTTTGTCAAAATTGTGAGATATAAACTCGCAAGTTACAACTTGCAAGCTATAGAGTCTAATTCCGAGGAGGAAAAGTCAGCTCACAACTGACGTTTTCATACAGTTTTGAGTTTATATCTAAATACAATATGTAATATATTTATATCATGCAGTTCTATACAGAAAGTCTGAACTGTGAGATAAAGGTTTGCAATTACCTTTTATACTTTTTATTCAGAGGTGGAAGCAGTCTTCCATAATTTTTACTCCATAGTGGGAAAAATAAAGAATCATAAAGGTTAAAAAAATGCAATTAATTTTAGCCTTTTAATTAGTTTATTCCATTGCAGAAATGGGCTTCCATTGGGTGCAGCAAGAAACAGTAAACGTGACTTTGTCTTTCTGTGATTTCATTTGAGTGTAATGTGTGTGTGTATATATATATATATATAGTTTTTAGAGTTTAAAGAAGTGGTTGAAGCTGATGAGATGAGGGTATAAACAGTAAAATTGGGCAGACAGACCCATGAGCACCAGCTGCACTGCCGTTAGTTACATTACTCCTGTCAAGCTTCAAAAAGGATTCAAACAAATGCCATAAAAGTAATCCATACACTTAGTGCTGTTACAATGTCTTCTCAAGACAGAAAATGGTTTTGTGTGCTGAAAAGGTCCAAATTTTGTTCACAGAAGTACTTTGCTTTATATACCCACAAACTATATTTACATCCAGGTGAAAGCCCACTCCGTGTCAGTGACATATAAGGAGAAAAAGAAGTAGAAGCTGCATAAAAGCTTCATTGGCCCTCAGTGAATCGCTGTCGTCTGTGTGGCGCCTGCAGCTTTACGGGTTTAACTGTATCATGTGCTCTCCGACTGGCCTGAGAAACACTTTCTCTGCAGATATTCCAGAAATTATGTGTCCCGTATTACTGTCGACTGAACCAGAGATTAATCTTTCTTTTCAGTAAATTGGCTTGCATTAGTTCAGAACGCTCTCTCGTTGAATCATGTTAAGTCTGTAAATATCAAGGCACTCTCGGAGTGGATATTCACATGCAAACTACTAACACAAAAGCCTGTGTTTTGAGAAATTACTTTTGAGAAAATTCAGCCACTGCTATGTCATATGAAAAAGTGGCGATTCACACTTGTGCATATATAAAAAGAAAAAAGAAGGTAGGGGAAAGGTCTGAAATCCTGGTTGTTGCACCAAAATGTAATATGCAAACTAAAATGGGAACTGAAGGTTGCCGCTGTGCATGAGAGGACCGAATGAAAATAATACACTACTGATATGGTTTTGCTATGTGAAAAACAGCACTGTGAAGATTCCACAAAACACAGAAGAAATTATATAGGACTGATACAAGTCAGGTCAAATGAAGTCAAGATACATTTTATTTGTACAGCACTTTTCATATTCAGTCACATTCAGTCAGAAATGACCGTACAGCACCAGAGGGTTAGGCTGCATATGGTCCACTTATCTCCATGTTGTTTTCTCCCTGCAGGACGACGGGTCTGGCGTTACTCTGGCTCTGATCTGGACCCTGGATTCCCCATGAAGAGCCGTGATCTGGGTTTGCCGAATCATCCTGACTGTGCTTTCTTCTACCAGCCGCTGGAACGCATGGTGATCTTCAGAGGATCCCGATACTACGTTCTGAACCTGGAGTCTCTCAGCGTGGAGCCGTACTACCCTCGTGCCCTGCGGGACTGGAAGGGGCTTCCCCGCGGACTTAACGGGGCCTTGACCCGGCTGGACGGAAAGCTGTATTTCTTTAAAGATAAGCAGTACTGGAGGTTTGATCCTGGAAAGCTGCGGATCACTGCAAATGGACGGTGGACACAGAGACTGCCGTGGATCGGCTGCCACGCAGCGCCATCATTACAGGGTAATGACATACTCTGACCAGCAGAGGAAGACAAACATCATTCACAATAATATACAAAGGAAATCTCTACAAATCTACCAATGCAACCAGAAATGTTTTATGCTGATTGCCAGTGAGTACCTCAATGTCCACGTTTCATATTAACATAAAGACATTGCATTTTTGCAAAACAAATCACAGTGTTAAGTACATTTAAGCAGCTGAAAAGTATCTTAAGTATCTTTTTTTTATGTTATCAGAAAGGTAACAATCAAATATCTAAATACTTAGTCTATGTATGTAAAGAATTTATAATAGCTTTAGCCAAATAACTCAAGCGCTGGGTTGACTACCAATACCAACATCTATCTCATATGAAATATGATCCTAATCAAATGCATCAATTGCCATCTTAGCTGTATTATATCCCTAAATTAAATCTAGTGCTAGAAACACACTGGGAATGTCATAAAAGCTTTTGTTTGCACAGAATTGTATGGCAAGGTTTACTATATCCATGAAAATTGATTATATATTTGTTTATTTATTTAGAATGCTAACTAAAATAATGTGAACTACATAATTTAATATATACTTTGACTTGGGCTAATTTGTGTTTTAATAAAGCATAATGTTACTGTTGTCTTATTATAATAGGCATTGT
This sequence comes from Labeo catla, assembly GCA_012976165.1. NCBI lineage: Eukaryota > Metazoa > Chordata > Actinopteri > Cypriniformes > Cyprinidae > Labeo > Labeo catla. Next base: position 147,149 of record VONZ01000742.1, read on the forward strand.
CCATTTATTCATTTAATACATCATGTGTCTAGAGATTACCATTACATAAAAAGCAGTAATATTGTGAAATATTTTTACTATGTAAAATAATCATTTTCTCTTTGAATATCTGTTAAAATGTAATTTATTCCTGTGATCAAAGCTGAATTTTCAGCATCATTACTCCAGTCTTCAGTGTCACACGATCCTTCAGAAATCATTCTAATATGCTGATTTGCTGCTCAATAAACATTTTTTTAAATTATTATTATTATCAATATTTAAAACAGCTGAGTACATTTTTATTCAAGATTCTTTGATGAATAAAAAGAACCAAAGATTAGCATTTATCGGAAATAAAAAGCTTTTGTAACATTATACAGTAAGAATTAATACTTATATTTGGCATGGATTAATTTCATCAAAGAAACCTGAAAATAATAATAATAATGATAAATGTTTTTTGAGCAGCAAACCATAATATTAGAAAGATTTCAGAATCAGAATCAGAAAGAGCTTTATTGCCAAGTGCGCTTACACACACACACACACACAAGGAATTTGTTTTGGTGACAGAAGCTTCCAGTGCACAGACAGGATCACAAGTGACAAGACACAGATAACAAATAAACAAGTGATTAGAATAAATATATGAAAAGACACAAACAATAGACAAATAAATGAGTGATTAGAATAAATATGTGAAAGACAATACACAATAGACAATATTATAATTGTCTATAAAATACAATAAAATAATTGTATAATATAATAATAAAATATATAAAATGTCTATAAAATAATAATTGTCTATAAAATGCACAATAGACAATATAATTCTGAAGCATCATGTGATTGGAGTAATGATGTCAATGAAATGAAATTTTAAAATACATTCAAATAGAAATCTGTTATTCTAAATAGTAAAAATACTTTAATATTTTACTGTTTTTGCTGTACTTGATATATTTGAAATAAATGAAGGCTTGATGAGCAGAAGAGGTTCTTTAAAAAAAAAAATATTAAAATAAAACATAAAAATTATAGTTTTGTGTAGACTGGTAGTATATCATTTTTTTTAAATGTCAGGCTAAACTAAATTATAATAATGCTGCCTTTGCAACTAGCTGAATTAAAACGATTTGTGTATTTTACTTCAGTTAATGTATAATTTATTTAAAGTAATAAATGCTTTTTGTTAATTTTAGTTTTTTTTTAGTTTTAGTTTTAGTTAACTATAATAAACCCTGCAATTAAATGAATTTGAAATAAGGTTTTTAAGTGATTTAATATGCAAGTGTGAGCGGAACACTCATGTACTCAGGTTTTAATTTCAGTGCTTATTAAAAGACAACATAAAATGTGAAGTGGGGAAATGTATCAAACTGGTCAGAAACAGCCCTGCTTCTGAGACTTCTAAATTCATTTACAACAAAACAAAACAATGTCTAGGTAATAAATGAAGACACAGAGAGTCTGTTAAAAAGAACGACACTCCTCCGATTTATTTCAGACATCCTTCTTCATATGACTGCATAATTATTAAATTAATTTATTACCAACCTACATTATTTTACAAGTAATAACTGTAAAAACAAAGTACTATGTATTTAATACATTTCATAAAAATACATTGTCAAAATGCTGAGTCTGAGCTGAGATTTTAAGTGTTAATAATTTAGTGGAAATACAACAAACAGTTCTGAGACAAATACAGTGCTTTCCCAGTGGGCAACTTGATATCAATTTGACGTCAAATATTAGTCACGACTTGATCAAGATGCTGTAACATCATTTTAAATTTAGTTTGGATGGCAATTTCATTTCAACATTAATAGCCCACTGGTTGTGTCTGGAATAACATATTAACCTGCTTAGTGTTTACCAGCTTCATTACTAAACTTATTTGCCTTTGCACAGTGCCTGTTTACAATATACTGTATAACATATTCATCATTTGACTCATGTGCTACATTGTAGGAGAATGTGTGTTCACCAGAATACAGTTCTAGCAGTACATCTATTTCTGCAGGTGTGCTGGAGATTTACTTTAAACAGTATGCAAACCGTGTGTATGTATGTATGGAGCACCAGCTTGATCTACTGCGTTTGGCAGAATGTGTTGAAGCAGCCAGTAAGCAGTACTACAGCAGTATTCCTAGTACTAGTATTTCTATTCTGAACACAGCCTGCCTGTTCGAACAGAACATCACATTTCTCAATGTGTGTTGTGATTTAAAATGCCTTTATCCGAGCATTGCATCATCAGAAAATTCCAATGTCACTAAAGCACTTAACAAAATTCTCATTTGCTAATATTTCATTAAACACTTATGGCGCTTTTATATGGTAAGCACTAAATATACCTCCCGACTGATCTGCAGAGTGAATTATCTGAGCCCGACTCATTCACTTGCACTCAATTAAAAGACAATCATTGTTTTACACTAGTAAACTCTACTGTAATAAATTGTATTCTGACAGAAGTGTTGTAGCTCACTAGCCTTTCAGTCGTGGTTAGTTTTTTCTTCAAAAAAACTTTACAGTTTGATTTATAGAAACTAAGATATTTTATGGAATGAGGTCCAGAAGTCCAGGTTCAAACTCTGATATAAAAAAAGCACATTTTAGTGAATAGTGAAAAAAAAAAAAGTAAAAAAGCAAAAGAGTGTAATGACAAAATTACATTAAATATATAATTAAGATGGTGGGTTATTTTTAGGTTGCTAGTCCAATACTAGTCAAATTTGACACACTGAGTGCATGCTGGGATAATTCAACCAACAATAAAAATTAGCTGAAGATTCCCTCACCTTCAAACCAGATGCTGATGAGTTTGTTTGCTCATCAGATTTGTAGAAATGTGTCATTGCATCACTTGCTCACCAAACGATCCCCGGCAGTGAATGGGTGCCGTCAGAATGAGAGTCCAAACAGCTGATAAAAACATCACAATAATCCACAAGTAATCCACACCACTCCAGTCCATCAGTTCACATCTTAAGAAGACAAAAGCTGAAATAAATCCATCAAGGAGTTTTTAAGTAAAATTCGCTTTAAACACTATTTTAAAAGCTTCCTTCAGTGAAAAAGTCCATCTCCTATTGTCTCTCACATTAAAATCATTCACTGGAGGAAGTGTTATTATAGATTATGGACTCATATTTTAGTTAAAAACTAAAATGGATACTTGTGGATTATTGTGATGTTTTTATCAGCTGTTTGAACTCTCCCTCTGATGGCACCCATTCACTGCAGAGAAAATCCATTGTTAAGACAGTCATGGCATGACACATTTATTCAAATCAGATAAAGAACTCTTCTTGGATGACATGAGGGTTAATACATCAGCAAATTTTCATCTTTGAATGGACTAATCCTTTAAAGCTGAACGGGAACCCTTTTTTTTCAGAAATGTGCTGCAAAATCCCTAATTCAATTAAATTACGTTGATCATAGAATTGTATTGAAAATGGTGGATTAAAATGCAAGAGGTACTTCATTTTATTTTGAACCTCTCTGTATATCCTATGCAAAAGATAAAATGCATTTTCAATTATTTATGCATCATTTATTACGATTACATAACTATGCGAGTGGACAATCATATTTGAAAGTGACAGTATTGCTGTTTGATTCCCAGGGAATGCATGAACTGATACAATGTGAATGCACTGTAAGCAGCTTTACCATGTATGTACATGTAAATGTGTGCTGCTTTTCCAAATGAATAAGTGTGAACGGTCAGATGAAGAACTCATCTACTTGTGCATGTTGATGTTGTGAAGCCTGTGTCTCTTCTAGGACGCTCTTTGTGCTCTCGTCAGCCGTCCATCCCGCCTCATCCAGGCCTTGTTTCAGATCTCTATACAGAGTCTCTAGAGCAGATGCTCCTAAAGTGGCCTGCGGCTTCACAGCACAACCCGTGTCCACGTTTGTCTCTGGCTCCTCCTCTTCCAATCGGAGGTGAGATAGGAAGGTTTCAGAGGTGATCGCGGACTCGTACCAGTTGACGGACAAGCCTGCGGGGCTGCTCCGCTGGGACGAGTAACAGGAGCTTCCTGGAGGAGAGCTGCAAGTGCCGTCTGATCCAGTGCTCTCCCTGCCGCACGCGCCTGACCTCACGCCGCGGGGACAGCGGTCCTCAGCCTGATCCTTCAGATGGGACGCTCTCCAGCAGGGAGAGGTGGAAGGGGGTCTGGCAGCTGCACAGCTCCTCAGCAGCATTTTGGGACAGCTCAGAGGAAATGCAGACCTCAGGAAGCCCGGGGCTTGTGCTGGAGCTTTAACCTGCAGAGAAAATCCATGCTTTATCATTACTGCAACCTTAATTGAATACATTTAAGACAATTATATTAAAAATGGTGTTACAGTTGTTAAAACAAAAAGTCTCCATCAAAACCACCAGTCTCCCCTAGTATGCATAGCAATGATCAGTCATTTTGAGAAGAATAATTTTTTTCAGTTTTAGAAGTTCGTTTTGGAATTTGGGAAGGAAGGAAGTTTGTTCAGGTGTTTGTTTGTTTGAAAGGGAAGAAGTTCATTCGGGGGGAAGGAAGGAAGTTCATTTGGAAGTTCATTCAGTCAAAAGGACGGAAGTTCATTTAGACGTTTGTTCATAAGGAAGGAAAGAATTTTATCTTACAATTCCAACTTTTTTTTTGCCAGAATTGCAAGTTTAAAAAAAAAAAGTCTAAATTGTAAAATATAAACTTAAAATTGCAGCAAAAAAGTCAAAAGTTCAGAAGTTCATTTGTTCATCCGAAAGGAGGGAAGTTCGGAAGCAAGTTAATTTGGACAGAAGTTTGGAAGGTAGTTCAGAAGTTTGGATGGAGGGAAGGAAGTTAATTCAGAAGTTCATTCAAAATAAGTCCAGAACGAAGGAAGTTCGGAAGTTGGAAGTTTGTTCTGAAGTTTGGAAGGAAGGAAGAAAGGAAGTTATATCAGAAGTTTGTTCTGAATAAGTTCAGAAAGAAGGAAGTTTGGAAAGAAGAAAGTTGGAAGTTTGTTCCAAAGTTTGGAATAAAGGAAGTTCGAAGGAAGGAAGTTTTTTTCGTTCTGAAGTAAGTTTATTCAGAAGGAAGGAAGTTTGGAAGTAAGTTCGGAAGTAAGTTCAGAAGGATGGAAGGGAGGAAGGAAGCAAGTTTGGAAGGAAGAAAGAAAATTTGGAAGTAAGGAAGGAAGGATGGAAGTTTGTCCATTTGTAAGGAAGGAAGTAATTCACAATTCCAACTGTTCCTTCCCAGAATTGCAAGTTAAAAAAAATCAAAATTTTACGATATAAACTCTTAATTGCAGCAAAAAAAGATATAAGATTGTGAGATATAAAGTTGGTAAGGAAGAAAGGAAGGAAGTTAGTTAGAAGGAAGTATGGAAGGAAGTTCGTTAGTTTGTTCAAAAGTATGTTCAGAATAAGTTCAAAGAGAAGAAAGTACATTTGGAAGTTAGTTCACTTGGAAGGATGGTGATTCAGATGGAAGGAAAGAAAGGAAGGAAAGAAGGAAGTTTGTTCCTTCGTTAGTTCGGAAGTAAGGAAATTCAGTCGGAAGAAAGGACGTTTGGAAGTTCAGAAGGAAGTTTGTTCGTTCATAGGAAAGGAAGGAAGTTTATCTCACAATTCAAACTTTTCCCGGAGTTTCAAGTCAGAGTTGTAAGATTTAAACTCACAATTGCAGCATAAAAGTCATAATTGTGTGATAAAAAGTCACGTTTTATTTTTAGTGGAAATGGACTTCCATAAATTTATGCTTCTTTTTACTTTAAAAAATATTGTATAAAAAGATAAATTCACAGTATGGCATCCAACTCATGCTAACGCCTGTAGCCAACGATGATGTTCATATTAACATGTTTACATTCACACTAGCTCTCATGTTTTAGCAAACTCTAAACAACGATCTGCTCAAAACCCCTGATGAATATTAAAGAGATGCCGGTTATGTCTGCTGAATGCAGTTGAACTGCTATTAGATGCAGGATCTGGAGAAACACTCTGTGGCTGGTTCTCAGATTCCAGCAGTGTGGTGGAAAGTCATGCGGTGGAAAAGATGCAGTCATCTCCTCCAGAAACATATGGAGGTCTAACACAGACACGTCATATGAACATGACCCTTCCAGTGGAGCTGTCGCTACAAGATCAGGAGATATTAAAGCTGCCATCTCTCCATGATCACTCCATCAGAGACATCAAGACAGACATCACGGAGTTGTGTGGCATAACACTGAACACACATCTGAACAACACAAATCTGTGTTGACGTGCGGAAAATAAAATAATAAGGGGATTATTATTTTATATGGGCCATTCTGGAAAAAGTCTTGGGGGGAAAAAAAAATGTCTTCCACATTGTTTTTATGGAAATTGTATAATATCCAAGGCACACATTTCTAGTAATTGTGCATTGTGCAGTTAATTCTCATATTGTAGTTTCAGAAAGTTTTGGAATATTTGTCCTCTCTCCAAATTTGTTACTATTGAAACACAGTAATATATAATTTAATAGGAAGGGTAATATTGACCTAAGATTTTGCTTACATTTTCCTTGTAAATATTTTTTTTTTCTATTTTATTAAACGTTTTCAGAGGTAAAGCAATTCCAATCAATTTCAAATGTAATTTATGAGATTTGTTGTGTTTTGAATCACTTTTTTTGGGGGGGGAAATAGTTGATCATACTGATTTCAGAGTTAAGGATTCATTACTTTGAATTACTTTCATTACTCCTATCTTAGTTGATCTTAGTTTTGACAAAACATCCCATATTTCAGTAGTGACAGTAATACCTTACAGAATTTTAACCCACATACTAAAACACTAAAACATACTGAAATACTAAAAATTTGCATAACTATACTAAAATTTTGTTTATTTTCCCAAAATAAAGGATTATGTGTTGCTTTTTCTCTTTACCAAAACAGTGATGACATGTTTTGGTAGTGACAATTCTATGGAATAACACTCTAAAAAACAAAGATGTCACTACTGAAACTCCACCAAATTACAATTTTAGACACTTCTAAACCTAGCTCAAAGATGCTGATCAGCACATGGTTAGCTAGCACAGTTCTGAATAGTGGTACACATGTTATTTTCCTGTTTACTTCTGTGAAGCTGCATTGTATAAAGTGCTGTAGAAATAAAGGTGAATCAACTCATCTAATATGTAAAAGTTTGAATTACAAAAAAACAATATTTGCCTGACCAAATTACACAAATTTCATGCAAAATGGCTTCACAGCCTATTTATATGTCATAGTCATATTTCATAAACCATATGGTTTAAAAGTGTAAAACAACACTCATATAATTTTATTTGTCCAGTGTATGCAGAGTTTTTGCTGGTTTTGTGAAGGTAAAGTAAGACTTTTTTTTTTCCTAAGATCAATTAAACTTAAGTAATTAATGGAAGAGGAAACAAATAAAATTGATCAAAATGTGCTTGTGAGTAAAAGAAGAACAAATATTTGTCAGTGGGGTCAGAAAAACATAGTTGTTTTCCTTTTGAAAAGGTAATTTGTTCGTTTTAATCATAAACTCACTTCATTTTGCATCTCAAGTAAATGTATTGTGACGAACGCCTCCGGACTCATCAGTGTCGCCCTGGCAACAAACACAACTCACCTGCACGTCCTCACCGCGGGCTGATCGGTCACAGCTGCCATCAATCAGCCCACAGCCATAAAGACTGCAACCGCTGAACATCAGACAGACTCTGGTCTCAAGCCGCATATTTTGCTTGATTAACGTATCTCTCTGTTCCCCCAGACAGCAGCGAGTGACTGACATCCCACGATTCTTTTGGAGCACGTTTTGGACACCCACTATCTGGACGTTGAGCACGGAAGAGCACCTACCACGTCAAGCACCATTTACCGGCTTCACTTCTTTCACTTTTTTTCATTGTAAATAAAAATCCACCGTCTGGGGAATTGTTTCACTAAGCCTGCCTTGTCGAGTGGTTCTTCACCCCGTGACAGTGGTGGAGAATGCGGGCAGATTTGTGAAGAATCACCGGCAAGTTCACCGTTCTACCCCCTTTTGGATGAAATCACCGCTATCCGCATCTCCGCCGCCCAGCACGTTCCGCTGCCTGACCCCCGCACTCAAGCGACCTGCCTACTGCTGAAGATGACGGCTGATGACGAGGTGGAAGCGTATTTGCAAGTCTTTGAAAATACCACCACACGTGAGGGGTGGCCAGTGGAGGACTGGGCACTGGCGCTGGCACCCCTTCTCACAGGGGAAGCACAACGGGCGTACTTCTCACTTCCGCTCGCTGCCGCCAAAAACTATGACGAGGTAAAAAGGGAAATTCTGGCAAGACTCGGCCTCTCACCTATATGTGCTGCCCAACAGTTTCACGAGTAGGAGTTTAAACCTTGCGTGCCAGCCCGTGCCCAGGCAGCCAAACTCAGCCGCATCGCTCAGCATTGGCTCTTGGAGGGAAATCCCACCGCAGCTCAGGTAGCGGAACGGGTGGTCGTCGATCGCCTCCTCCGCGCCCTGCCCCGATCTCACCGACGGGCGGTAGGAATGAGGAACCCCGCCAGCACCCTGGAGCTTGTGGAGGTGATCGAGCTGGCGGATGCCGTCAATCAGCGCGAGGCAGGGGATCGAGCGCCGCCATTTCCTCGGAGGGTGGTCCAGGAGCGACGCCCGCTGGAGAGCACCTCGCAAGTCAGGAGGCCGACGGTTTCCCCGCTGCGGGATGAACCCATGCCCAGCGCTGAGCCCATCACACCCCCGCGGACTTGGCTGGCAGGCTGCATAGTTCATCAACGCGTGCCAGTGGGAGCCCCTGAAGTGGACGTAACGATCAAGGGAAAACCTTTTCGGGCCCTTCTGGACTCAGGCAGTACGCCCCAGAGTGACCATTTCGACGGCTCAGAGCGCCTGGCCTGTGGAGGCTGGCCTGGTGAAAGACCTACCCGTGGCCGTACTGCTTGGAAGAGACTGGCCCGGATTCGACCAGCTCCTCACCGCCGCCACCCAGCCTGCCAGCCCTGGAGGGAACCGTTGAAGACGGAGACGGCCACGTGGACCCCGCCGCCAACCAGCCCTCCTGGCCTCTGACAGCGGGAGAGATGGTGAGTCCCCCTCCCAAAATACTAATCTTTTTTTTGATCTGTTCCAACAGGCCGCGGGAGGGGGCTCATTTGCCAAGGAACAGCGGGAGGACGACCGCCTCAAGCATTGCTGGACCCAAGTGCGAGTCGTGGATGGAAAGGACGTCCTCCCCCGGCCCCATCCTCTCCCGCATTTTGTTGTTGAGAATGGTCTGCTGTACTGTGTCGCTCAGTGAAGGGGGGAGGAAAAAAAGTTACTCGTGGTTCCTCGGACCAAGACAGAGACCGTCCTGGAACTTGCCCATTCCCATCCCATGGCAGGTCATCTCGGGGCAGCCAATTCCACCCAGCACATCCGCGACCGCTTCCACTGGCCTGGCTTGGAGGCTGAAGTGAAGTGGTTCTGCCAAGCCTGCCCGACCTGCCAGGCCACTGCACCCAGGACTCCTCCCCCCAGCCCACTCATTCCGCTGCCCATCATCGAGGTGCCCTTTGAGCGGATTGGAATGGATATCGTGGGGCCGTTGCCTAAGTCTGCCCGAGGGCATGAACACATCCTGGTGATAGTCGACTACGCCACCCGGTACCCAGAAGCAGTCCCCCTACGGAAGGCCACCGCGAAGAACATCGCCCAGGAACTGTTTCTGCTGGCCAGCCGAGTCGGCATCCCAACCGAAATCCTGACTGACCAGGGAACCCCGTTCATGTCCCGGCTGATGGCGGATCTCTGCAGGCTGCTGCGGGTGAAACAGTTGAGGACCACGGTCTACCATCCACAGACGGACGGCCTCGTAGATTCAACCAAACCCTCAAACAGATGCTGAGATGAGTGGCGGCAGAGGATAAGTGGGATTGGGACCTCATGATCCCCTACGTGCTCTTCGGCATCCGCGAAGTGCCCCAGGCCTCAACTGGTTTCACCCCCTTTGAGTTTCACCCCCTCCTAGACATCGCCAGGGAAGCTTAAGAGCAGCAGCCTGCCCCTCATCGCACGGTAATCGAGCACGTACGCCAGATGAGGGAACGGATAAATCGAGTGATGCCGTTAGTCCGGGAGCACCTCAGCAAGGCCCAACAGGCGCAGCAACGCCAGTATGACCGGGCAGCCCAACCACGGGAGTTCCAGCCGGGAGACCACGTCATGGTCCTGGTCCCCAGCTCCGCCTGCAAGTTTCTGGCCTCCTGGCAGGGGCCATACACAGTGTTGGAAAAACTCGGTCCCGTCACTTACCGTCTGAGGCAGCCTGGAAGAAGGCAAACGGAGCAACTGTACCATATAAACTTCCTGAAGAAATGGGTGGGGACCCGGGACCAGGTCGCCGCCCTCAGTCTCACCGAACCCGTGGTTGTTGACGTCAACCCCCACCTCTCGGCTGCCCAGAAGACGGAGCTGCAGCAGTCAGTTCGAGGATGTGTTCTCCTCTCAACCCGGGCAGACCAACATCGTCCAGCACGACATCCGAACACCTCCTGGAGTCATCGTTAGGCAGCGGCCCTACCGTGTCCCGGAAGCTCGTCAGCAGGCTATTGAGGAAGAGGTCCAACAAATGCTGAAGTTGGGGGTAATTGAACTATCCCTGGTCCATCCCTGGTCCAGTCGGCAGGCTATTGAGGAAGAGGTCCAACAAATGCTGAAGTTGGGGGTAATTGAACCATCCCTGGAACCATCCCTGGTCCAGCCCCATTGTAATGGTACCAAAGCCGGATGGCACCCTCCGCTTCTGCAACGACTTCCGCCGCCTGAACGAAGTCTCCGAGTTCGACGGCTACCCCATGCCTCGAGTTGACGAGCTGCTGGACCGCCTGGGGAGGGCCCGGTACATCACTACCCTGGACCTTACAAAGGGCTACTGGCAAGTACCTCTTTCTGAAACCGCTAAACCAAAAACTGCGTTCTCTACCCCTAGTGGCCACTGGCAATACCGGACCCTCCCCTTCGGCCTCCACGGGGCCCCCGCAACGTTCCAGAGGATGATGGACATCGTCTTGCGGCCCCACCAGGCCTATGCGGCCGTCTACCTGGACGACGTGGTGGTCCATTCCGAGGCATGGGAGGAACATCTGGATCGTCTGCGGAGGGTGCTCTCGGAGCTCCGGCGGGCTGGACTCACCGCCAACCCCCGCAAATGCCACCTAGCGTTTTCTGAGGCCAAGTACCTGGGTTTCCAAGTCGGACGGGGCCTCATCCAACCACAAGAGAAAAAGGTCGAAGCCATCCACAACGCTCCCAGACCTCAAACGAAGACCCAGGTACGAGCTTTTTTGGGGTTGGCGGGGTATTACCGTTGTTTTATCCCCAACTTCTCCTCTTTAGCCGCCCCTCTGACAGACCTGACCAGGAAGGGGCAGCCGGAGAAGGTATGTTGGATGGCCACAACGGAGGAGGCTTTCGTCCGGATGGGGTTGAAATGTGACGAACGCCTCCGGACTCATCAGTGTCGCCCTGGCAACAAAAACAACTCACCTGCACGTCCTCACCGTGGGCTGATCGGTCACAGCTGCCATCAACCAGCCCACAGCCATAAAGACTGCAACCGCTGAACATCAGACAGACTCTGGTCTCAGGCCGTATGTTTTGCTTGACTAACGTATCTCTGTTCCCCCAGACAGCAGCGAGTGACCGACAGCCCACGATTCTTTTGGAGCACGTTTTGATGTTCATACTAGAAAGCAAGAATAATACTGAGGAAGATTTTTTTTTATGTAATTTAATTTAGTTTTTTTTTTTCTTCATTTATATATATTTTTTGATGTATTTATTTATTTTGGCAGTGCATGCAACTTTTAATGCCATGACTTTTTGGATTTTAGACTTTCCTATTTAACACCTTTTTTAAGGCCTTGATTTGTAAAGGGTGAAGTGACTTTTTAAGACTTTACTAACCCAGCAGGCACCTGGATATCAAATTTGAAGATCAAATATTAGTCAAGACTTGATCAAGATGCTGTAAACTCATTTTAGACTCAGTTCAGAATGAAAATAGGAGGTTAATCCCACACTGAAATATGTTTGACTTTACATCAAATCAACGTCATGTCAAGTTTTTGACATCAGTTTGATTTGCATATTTGACCTGAGTTTTCAACATAAATTGCCCACTGGTAAGACCAAGTAAACAAAGTCTAAGGGATAAATGGAAGGGGAGACAAATAAATGATCAAAATGAAGTGAGTTTATGATTTTAACATATATCTACCAATAGGGTCAGAAAAATTACCTTTTTTTTGGAAGGGAAAACATGTTTATATCTCTAACCCTAGATATTTGTTGTTTTAAGCATCTTGCTTCATTTTCAAAGAAAACAAGATATCATATCTTTATTTTGCATCTCATGTAAATGTATCTTGATTTAAGGATGTTCAGATATTTACTAGAAAAGAAAACAAAAATAATAAAAAGACATTTTTTTTTTTTTTTTGGTAATGCATGCAACATGCAATGCCATCACTTTATACATTTTAGACTAAAACTTACTTTTAAGGCCTTAATTTGTGGAAGGGTGAAATTGACACTTTAAAGACCTTTTTAAGACCAAGTAAGGGGACACAAAGAAATTCAGTAAAATGAAGTAAGTTCGTGAATAAAGCAAGAACAAATGTCTGTGAATAGGGTCAGAAAAATACAAAAATACTGAGTAAAATAATTTTGCATTGCATGCAACATTTAATGGCATGACTTTGAGAATTTAAGACCTTCTGCTCTGATTTGTTGAATTTGTGGAAGGGCAAATTAATACTTTTGAAGACCTGCAGAAACTACTATGATTGTACATTAAAAGTGCACATAGAAACCAGAGCATGTTTCCTGTGACCTACTTGAAAGAGGATCTTGTTGCCGTCCAGATCTTCGGTGTGCCATCGGGTGGCGCTGATGGGTGAGCAGGTGTTGGGCAGTAAGGGCACAAGCTGTCCAATCTCCCCCACCCTAAACTGCAGCACAGTGGAGTAACACGGCTCCACCCGCACCCCGGGCGCGAGCTGCTTGATGGCCAGCTGCAGACTGAAGCCTGCTTCTGTGAGCAGCGTGAACCAGCAAAAGCCTGTCTTCTGCTCCTCCGCCCTCCTCTGCAGCACCGTCTCATATAAACGCACCGTGTCCTCAAAGTTATCATAGGTGCTGTGTAAAGTCACCCGCACCACCTCCCCTCCATAGTGCACCGGCCGTATGCCCCACACTGGCATCCCAGCACCCAGGCTGTAGAAGTCCCGGCTGGGCAGGAGGTAGGGCCTCAGTAGGGCGCTGGACGGGGTGCTCAGCTCTCCGGCACCACAGCTGTCCGTATGGTGATACTGCCACGGCGGACACTGCAGGAAGTCCAGTACTCGGAGAATGCGCTCCTCTCCGTAGGACTCGTGTAAGAATATGGTGACGGCGTGTGAGGGGTGGCCAGCCGCGGGGCGTTGGTTAGCTCTGGCGTAGTCATGAAGGGGACAGGCCCGCTCGGACACGTGGAAGAGGCGCAGGCCGGGACGGACCCACTTGAGAAGACGGTCCAGAGTGTGCTGGAGCAGCAGCGAGGCACCGGGGTTGGTGAGCAGGTGCATGGTGAGCAGAAGGAGCTCCTGACCCGGGACGCCCGAGAGGTCAGCTGAACAAAGGGCAGAGAAAATGACACAGACGGGGTGGTGAGGAAAATGTCAAATCACAGATGGCAAAACAAGCCTAACTGTTGACAATACATGAATTAGGGAAAATGGACTTACTGCTACTGCAGGACATTTTACTGCAGTCAGATCTACAGGAAAAAAAAAACTGGGTTATTATAATGGATGTTATATATATATATATATATATATATATATATATATATATATATAAATGTTATCCATCTATCAGCAAATGACAAATATTTTTGATACATTTTTATAAATAAAAAACTGAGGTTTTAAAATAGCACACAGAATTTACCTTCCTGAAGATTTATTTGAACATTTCAAATTAGAGATGAAAAACACTGAAATTTGCAATAGAATCTGTTTTTTTTTTTTTTTAAATGTGTATATTCAAAAAAATATTTTGGATGGACTGGATGACTGGATGGACATCTCTAACTTAATTTCTATGATGTTTGGAACATTATATATATATATATGACATCATACCATTGATACCATATGATGATGCACAATTTCTTTTTATTTTACTTAGATATCACATTCATGTTAAGACAAACAACAAGCAATATATAAAAGAAGTTGTTAGAAATATGACTTTTCATATGTCTGTGTCAGGTCATTTGAATCAAAAAAAATTTACAAAAAGTTTTTATATATTTATATATACAGTTGAAGTCAAACTTTTTACATACACCTTGCAGAATCTGCAAAATGTTAATTATTTTACAAAAATAAAAGGGATTAAAAAAATGTCATTTTTATTTAGTACTGAGCTGAATAAGATATTTCACATAAAAGACGTATACATATAGTCTGCAACAGAAAATAATGGTTGAATTTATAAAAATTACCCCATTCAAAAGTTTACATACACTTATTCTTGATATACTAAATAAAACATAACATGCATTTTGTATGATCCCTGTTATTTTGGTAAAATAATTAACATTTTGCAGATTCTGCAATGTGATTAATATAGGGCTGTTGGATTCCGAAAATTTTGGAATCGCGTCCGATTTTGATTCCTGGTCAGGGAATCAATGAGATTCGATTCCAAGAATCAATTCCTCACTGTTGTTTTTGATTCTTTTCTATTCTTGTTTTTTTATAGAGCGGAGGAACCTAATTTTGCCATGACTGTAGGATATAAAGGTCTTAAAAAGTAGCCTAATCATAACAAGAAGCTTTATTTGAAAAAACTAGATGATACATTTCTGTATTTAAATTGTAATTTTGTCTTCATTGCACATTGCACAATTAGTCAAATCCCACAGCGCAGCAGTGTTAAAACTTTTATATACATAAAAAGCATAACAAATGCAAGTGAAGTGTCTGCTTTAATGGTTCAAATAACTTTTGTGAAAATAAAATGTCAGAATATGGGTTAAATAATGTTCCACTGTCATTCATTTTATAAATTATTTAAAAAACAATAAATAAATAAATAAAAACAACATGCTTATTCTGACCTATACTTATTAAAATATATAAAACAATAAGTGATCAAATTAAATGTTATATTTTAAAATATTAAAAACTTCTTCTTGACAAATGGGTAAAACCTTGTGGTGACTTAATTAGTATTTTGTAGGAAACTGCCAGGCTGTGTGATTCTCAAATAGAGTATTTAATATCTTTTAATGATTCTTGTTGTAAATATACCTGATTTTTTAAGCATCAGCATGACCTATCCTATAAGCAAAAGTACTATTGTAACCTAAACATCCTCAAACTTCTTGTTTTTATCAACGTGCCTAAAGAGTAACCAGTCAAGCCGAGTTAAAAACGCTCAAGTTTAATTCAATGGTCCTGGTCCTTCAACACTAGGTAGGTTACATACGAATGAATAATAAATAGTCGTCTGATTTAGATTAAGTACCTCAATCCACATTAGGCTGCGCGTATTTGAAGATCAAACGTTGTTTGTAATGTTACAGTGTATCGTTTGTTGCTGACGTCATAAAGCATTCGGCACTCACTGTCCGTTACTGTGTTTCTCCCGCTTGGAGACGCAAACAAAAGTGAGCTGATGTTTAGCTTTCTCCGCTAACTCACCCCGCGGTCTCCGCGCCCGAGTCCGCCGTCTCATCCTCCGTCCTGCTGCTCGTGAAGCGAAGCGGTTGTCGGAGCATAATCTGCCTTTACTCGAGGGCAAAAAGTGCTTTGAACATGCTTAAGATCTTTGTGCTTTGACTCGCGGTATAAACCCCGTTTGCGTTCGCAGGAGTCCAGTTGACGCTGACGTCACTTCAGCCTCTATAATTTATGATGATGATGATCAGAGGGAGTCTAACTAAGAATCTGAAACAGCAACGAAAAAGCTCTTTTAGATCGATTCTAGATGTGTCTTTCGGGAACACAGCTCAAAAAATGAGGAGTCGGGGGAAGGGCTTTTCTTCCCTCTCCAAAGCAGACAATAAGCATCGAGGGGGCCTGAACCCCAGCAGATGGCTGTCATCAGACCAAACACACACTTTTAACAAGCATCTTCTCAAGTAGTATGCAGTCCTGAACAATGGAGATTTTGCATGTGCCAAAACTGAGGAATGTGTATTGCATCCTTATATGTTAATTATTTATCAGTCATAAAAATTAGTTCTGTGTCAACACAAAGCACAATCCTTTCTAACAGGTTTGTGTTTTACTGGCATTTTTGAAAGGACAAATCTTCATGCTGTACTACACAATATTAAATTTAACCCTTTGTTAGGGAAATTTCTGTCTGTCTGTCTTTCTTTCTTTTGGGAAAAATGTGCATTGTAATTTAATATTAATATTATTAATATTTCCCTCCATACATTTATTCTGCTCTAGGTACAAAAAAATAGTTACACTAAGGACTTCATTAACAAAAATGTTGCATTAAAACTCATTACACAATATTTAAACTTTATTGAAACTCATGTTGCAATATTTAATCTCAGTGCCATTTAAGAATGAAGTCATGCATTCTTTTCTCAACATCCTCTCAACATTTATACTATTTATAAAATGTTTAAAATTGTTACTGTTTTCTACCTGTTTTCTAAATTTTTTTTGAGCTTTGGCCTTTGGAGGAAAACAAAACAAAACAAAATTATAAGATATAAACTTAAAATTCTGAGATATAAACTCAGAATTTAGAGAGTTTAGATCTCACAATTCTGCTTTTTTGTTTCCACAATGGAATTAAAATAATAATAATAATAAATATATAAATCAAATAAAAATGCGTATTGCAACTTTTTTTTCCCTTAAAATTGTGTTTATATCTTACAATTTGGATTTTTATTTTTACAATGTGAAATGAGTTTTGTGAGAAAAAAATTGTAAAACAAAAAATTGCAATTACATTTGTATTTATTATTATTATTATTATTATTTTGTTGCAGAAGCTGGCTTCCATCAGTGCTTAATGCAAAATATCATAACATATATTACTGGTTTTTGTGGAAGCTCAAACGTGTTTGTGGGACACTGACAGAATGTCTCAGTTTACACATGTAACCATGGATCCCTGAGAAGAGGAATGAGACACTGCATCCTCTAGTGGACACTATGGGGTATGCCTCCGGTGTCTGAAGCATGTGTCTAAACATGACAATAAACTTGATGGTGGCCAGTGACAGCCTATGATGTCAGTACTAGTGCGACCATAAGTAAAAAAGGGCACTGCTGAATACATCATCCACTTTATGTCTGAATGAGATGTGCACAAATCTTGTTCCCTTTATGAGGAAACCATGACTACATGAATAACCTGAGACGTTCCATTTTGAATGGGAACTTGCACTGCATCCTCTGATGTGTCTTCATCATTTAACATACCTGATTCAACTCAACTGCTCATTAATAGATTCTGCAAGACTTGAACTGGGTGTGGCACACAATGTGCCGTGGTTGGGGGTCCCTAGAACAGATTTAAAAAGCACTGCTTTAGAGGACACTGTGGGGAACAAATAACCACACTGCCACGCTGAAGGGATGGGTGCCTTATCGGCTGACAATGAAGTCAAAGACTCTAAAGCAGTCCCAGTCCCTCAGGTACGCACATGCAACTGTTGTGTCTTAATTCTCTACAGCCAAAGCCCAAGATACACACCTTATCAGGGCCAAGTAAAAAGAAGCTTGGCCCACAGGCAGAGCTCAAAGGTTTAGTATTCCAGATTCTAAACACCTTTAAGGGAATATCATCACTTGCTGGAGTTCTGAGAAAGAAGGCCTCAAAAGGTCTAGCTATGTCTGATGCTCAGGACAGCTTCCCAAGAGGGCTCACAAAGAGCCTAATGACTCAGAACTGCTACCCAGGCAGAGATCCAAGGAGTGGAAACCTTAGCAGAGCGACTTTCTAGAGCAAGAGAAGGCCTAACAATGCTCACAATTTAAAGGCGAATCCCAGGGAGGCTAACAGAGAGCCTAGCAACCTTGCCCTTAATTGAGCTCAAAGGATGGAGGCCTCAGGCAGGACAACTTTTTATAACAAGCAAAGGACTAGCTACATCCTATGCCTATCAAAGAGGCTCCTAAAGGGCCTTAAAATGTTTATTAACCAGGCAGAGCAGAGGAGAGCAGACGCCTCAGGGGGACAACTCTCTGTAAAGAGAGGAGGCCTAAAAACACCCTAAACAAGAAGTAGGGAGAAGGATCACAAAGAGCTTACAACAGAGTACCATTGCCTAGCCAGGCTATAAAAACGGAGACCTCAGCATGGCGAGAGGAAACCTAACTACATTCAATACTCAGGACAGCTTCAAGGAGGCTAATAAACTGGCAAACCTATATCAATATCCAAAAACAGAGGCCTCAAACATAGTTCTTCAAAGCGAAAGAAGACCTAACAATGTCCTATGAGAGATGAATCCTATTGAATCTACTGAGATTAAAATATTAATCCTATTGATCTACTGAGAGATTAAAATAATAATCCTATTGTTCTATTGAGATTAAAATATGAATCCTTTTGATCTATTGAGAGATTAAAAGTATTAATCCTATTGTCCTATTGAGAGATTATTCATATTGTTCTCCTGAGATACTTTAATTAAAGTCTTAAAGAAGAAGTCCACTTCCAGAACAACAATTTTTTAAATAATTTACTCAACCCTTGTCATCCAAGATGTTCATGTCTTTCTGTCTTCAGTCATGAAGAAATTATGGTTTTTGAGGAAAACATTTCAGGATTTTTCTCCATATAATGAACTTATATGCCCCGATTTTGAACTTCTAAAATGTAGTTTAAATGCAACTTCAAAGGGCTCTAAACAATCCCAGCCAAGGAAGAAGGGTCTTATCTAGCGAAACGATCAGCCATTTTTTTTTTTTTTTCTCTGGGATGAACATCTTGGATGACAAGGGGGTGAGTAAATTATTTGGAAACTGTTATTCTGGAAGTGGAGTTCTCCTTTAATCCTATTGTTCCATTGAGAGATTAAAGTGTTAATCCTATTATTCTATTGAGAGAATAAACTATTAATCATATTATTCCATTGAGAGATTATAGTATTAATCCTATTGTTCCCTTGAGAGATTAAAGTATTAATCCTATTATTTCATTGAGAGATTAAAGTATTAATCCTATTATTCCACTGAGAGATTAAAGTATTAATCCTATTATTCCAGTGAGAGATTAAAGTATTAATCCTATTATTCCATTGAGAGATTAAAGTATTAATCCTATTATTTCATTGAGAGATTAAAGTATTAATCCTGTTATTCCACTGAGAGATTAAAGTATTAATCCTATTATTATTACTGAGAGATTAAAGTATTAATCCTATTATTCCCTTGAGAGATTAAAGTATTAATCCTATTATTCCACTGAGAGATTAAAATATTAATACTATTTTTCTATTGAGAGATTAAAGTATTAATCCTATTGATCTATTGAGAGATTAATAATATTGTTCTACTGAGAGATGAAAATATGAATCCTGTTGTTCTGTTAAAACAATACAATATGATTAATCTCTCAATAGAACAATAGGAGGAAGCAAAACTACGTTCAATACTCAAGACAGCTTCAAATAATAATAACCTGGCATACCTAGAGCGATATCTAAGAACGGAGGCCTCAACATAATTCGAAAGGATTACCTAGCAATGCCCTATGCCATAAAGAGGGCACACAGAGCAATTAAAAACTCAATAATGCTGCCCAGGTGGAGCTCTGAGAAACCAAGGAAGCTCACAAAGAGTCTGACAAATTAGTACTATTGTCTGTAGTACAAGCAGAACTCAGGGCCCTAGGACAAAAAGGAGACCTAGCGATGCCCCCTGAAGGGCGGGCTCCAGGAACGGAGGTCCCAATAAAAATACCTCTCAACCGAGAGGAGGCCTAGCTTTGTTCAAGGTAAGTTTCAAAACCTCACAATCAAACTCCTGTGCCAAACCAATCTGAAAGGCCAATTAGATCTAAATCATCACAGGTCCAGACCCCAGGGTCTGATGTAAGACGTGTTGGAAGCTTATAAATGTGCACCCTACCCAACCTCAGCTGAGAGTGTTTACTCTGGATCACTTCCCGTCAAGTCCTGTTTCCTCCTCCTGGCATCACATATCCTCCTTGAAGGAGCTGGAGCGTGAGTGGCAATACTCATGTTCAGACCAAGACAGGCCAGGTCCCCTAGAGACTCAGGGCACAGACCTAGACTGGCAAGGTCTAAAGGTAGGAGGATTATGTCCAGACAGAAATTACTCGTCCAATCAACTGCCAGCAACACCTCGTATGTGGGACAGCCAAGCTGTGAAGACGCGGCAATATCTTCACATAGCACTTTTCCTGGCTTGAGGCCAGAAGCCCGATATCTGCTGGATCAGAGGATGTAAAAGACAGTACATCCTCAGCACCCACCAATAAATGAGAAAGATTCATACCTCAAATTCCTTGGAACGATCCACCTGCGAGCCCCATGTCTTCAGCCGTACTCACCTCAGCTGTAGCAAGTCCTGATTCTTGAGTTGAGGAAGGCTGTCTGAATTCTTGTGACAAAAGGGACAAGTGACAGAACACTAGAATGCATGCATTCAGCCCCCTCAAAGGACTGAGGGTGCATGCTTCACGCCCATGCAAATAACATACAGGTCATGTGAATCATCAAATGCCAAATACCGACACAGAGGTCACAGATGAAAACGCTACCTGAAACACTTAGCACTAATGCTATCCATAGGTGCTTGCCTAGACATGCCAAAAATAAACACCTCCTGATGTCAAAAAAGTGGATGATGTGTTCAAGAGGTGTCCTTTCATACTCACGGTTGCAATAGTAGTGGTGTCATATGCGGTCACTGGCCAATGTCAAGTTCAGGTCGTGTTTAGACACATGCTTCAAACACCAATCATGCCAGATGCCTTCCCCATAGTGTCCACTAGATCAGTGGTTCTCAACCCCAGTTCTCGGGGCCCACTGCTCTGTACATTTTGTATGTCTCCCTCATTTATCGCACCTGATTCAGATCATCGGCTTGTTAGAAGAAAGATCCATGAACTGAACTGAGTGTGTCAGATTCAGAAACATACAAAATGTGCAGAGCAGTGGGCCCCGAGGACTGGAGTTGAGAAGCACTGCACTAGACGACAGTGCAAGTTCCCAATCGAAAGGGAACAAATGTCACTAGGTGTTTCATGTCAAACAAGCGTGTTTGAGCTGTCATTTACTGTTTATCAGACATGCTCTATGTATGTACATTGTTCAATGTTTTATGTGAATAAAAAGTTACAAAACAGTTGAAAATTCAGTTGCTATGCATAATTTCACACTGCTATCACTGCTTGAGATTTGATATCCTACCTACGGGGTGTCCAGTCCTGCTCCTGGAGGACCACTGTCCTGCAGAGTTTAGCTACAAGCCCAGTTAAACACACCTGAACCAGCTAATCAAGCTCTTACTAGGCATACTAGAAACATCCAAGCAGGTGTTCCGAGGCAAGAGCTAAACACTGCAAAACACCGACCTTCCAGGACCGAGTTTGGATACCCCTGTCCTACCTATCAGGGTTCTTCATTGGAGAAATCAGAACAAGACAAACAGTCTGACCCAAAACGGCCAATCCTTTTATTTTTTTTTTTTCTGTATTTTTCTACATTTAATGATGAAAACAAGGCCCTGTACAGTTCACTTCAGCATTGAGTACAATAACAATTATTTTACAATTTATACACATTGAAATATAATAATGCTGAAAACACAAACTGTGCCCCATCCCTGTTTAAACTGCTTTCAAAGGACCCATCAAAATAAAACGGTTTTAAGTAATCTTTTACAATTGGCCATGTTAGACATGAAAAAAAAGAAAAAAAAAAAAAAAAAAACAGCAAGGGGAAAAAAAAGACAGCCAAACCACCATATTATATGCTGTGTAAGTGTTACTCCATCAGTCTTCTGTAAAAGCATGCTTTGAATCAAACCTCTGTCACTCAGATACACATTTAACAACCTTACAGGTAAAGCGCTGATGGCAAAAACCTGTACATCCAATAATGTGCCACAGAGACACAAACACACTTACACAGATATAAGAAAATAAATCAGAGGGTATTTCATGATATGGTTGTAAAGATATCCAATATTGGGAACTTGTGTGGCTTACTGTATTAATTCTGCTGTGGGATTGTGAGGACACACATACACACACACACACACAAAAATCACTTCTCTCATAGAGATCAAGACCTTCTGTAAAAGTGTTGAATCTAATCCAGTGGAAAGCCTTGTGGGAATCGAAAAGAACAATTTAAAACAAGTTCATTAGAAGATGAGAGGTTTCTTCTCAGTTTATTCCCAGTACGAATGACAACAAAGGCAAAAAGGGCATAAAATAAAATAACATCCCATGTGAGGTGTGTAACAAAGTCCCAAATCATCGCTTGCTCACTCACGCTCACGCTCACTCTCACTCGCTCTTTCATGCCAGATTTAATTGCGCTCCTTGTTCATGCTACGTATGTGTACACTTTGCGATCTTCTGGTGTTCTTGCCAAGTATTCTCTCTCGATAAGTCCTTCAATACGCTTTTTAATGACCACAGGACTGGGGAGGAATCGTGCCCTCAGCTGCTGGGTTACCTAAAGACAAAAACACACAGGATCAAACTAAAGCTCTATAAACAATTGTCCAAAGAAAAACATTCGTAAATAAACTGATATTGATTCATTTTTAAGTGGCACTCCTAACACCACTATTATAGGTGAACTACATAGACAAATGCAATTTTTTTTAAACACTTAAACTATTTCCACAAAATATAAATCTCACACCTCTGCTACTAGAACATTGTGCTGCATCTTCTTTCTGGACTTCATGATCCGAACGATGGCCGCCTCAATCTCATGTTTCCTGTCATCATCCACTTTCTGTCGCGTCTCCTTCCTCTCAGGGTCTGATTCTCCCTGTTTGGCTGCAACTGCAAGGATGTAAAACACAGAGGTTAGAGAAAAACACAGTCCAAATGTTTAACGAGGAGGACTGTTGAAAAGTAGCACGAGTGTAACTAGAGGTCGACCGATGTATCGGTTTTGCCAATTAATCGACACCGGCAGTTGACTGGCGGAACTATCGGCAAAAATCCATGCCGACAGTTTTTTTCTGGGTTTTAAATTTTAGTTGCTTTTGTTAACATTAATGAACAATGAACTAACTGTAATGATCAATATATAATTAATGTTAATATTTTTATTCATTTACAAAGTATGGTTCAGCAGGCTACTTTTTTTTTTTTTTTAAATAGTAGAGCACTATTTATTTTCCGTTCAGTATCCATTTGAAAAAAAACTATTGGTCGGTTAATCGGTATCAGCCAGTGTGGTCCAACCTAGTTATCGGTATCTGTAAAATCCAATATCAGTCGACCTCTAAGTGTAACCCTAAACGTTGTGTAATTTGCAAGTACATGTCTACTAACTCTCAGAGCAGACTGTTAAGTTAGGTTTAGTAGAATAAGTTGACATACATTTGCTTTAGAAGTTTAGAAAGCAGACAGTCTACTAATACTCTAATGACTAGTTGACATGCAGTTGCAAAGTTACTTACTGTTAGTAGAATGTCTAAAGTGGGCTATCAAAAAGTGTTACTCTTATTCTTTCATAAAAGGTCTTCAAAGTTGTGTTTTGGGTCATTATGCTTTGGCACAGTACCTGTCAAATGAACTAAAACCAAAAGCAAAATATGGCTTAATCACTTCATCAAGTCTGTTTTCGCTGTGAATTTCAAAGCAAAGTGCACACATTGCACTTTTCTGCCTGACCTGCCCAACTCAATCCGAACAGCTGAGCCCTCAGCCATCTTCAAGAATCTGCTGAAAACACACCTCTTCCATCTTTATTTGACCTACTCCAGCACTCTCTATTCTTTATAAAGAGTTATATTCTTTAAAAAAAAAAAAAAAAAAAAACTTGCCCTTTTAGACTTGTACTCTACTCACTCAGGCTAACTGAGACTTGTAAATATCACGTGCATGTTATTGTTTTTTTGTTGATTTTGATTGCTTCCATTGTCCTCTTTTGTAAGTTGGATAAAAACATCTGTTGTATGTCTAAATGTAAATGTTCTGCACCACAGATCATCTCCATTCACAGTGAATGAATGCGGTGAACTCATTTATTGTATGAACTGTGAGATTAAAGCGTGTCTGGAAATGCATCGGCCACCAGTTATACTTTATTTTTGCGGCAGATGATTACAGCACTTCACTAGATTTGTAGTGAGATGCATTTTTGTAAGCCTGTTTATACTGAAGCTGGAGCCGGACTTTCCATCAATATAAAAGCTCTACTGCCATTTCTGTCTAAATAAAAGCTTGAAAGTGCAGTACAAAACACTGACAGCTAACAGTTTAAATGAGTAAAGTTACTGCAGTCCACATTCAAAATATCTTTTAAAGTGTAGAAATTAGGAAGATGTATTGTCATTTTCCTGCAGTAGTGTAGAGCAAAAATAATATACCTATGAAATATTCATTTTCATTTATTTTACAGTGCAATCGTTTTACCATATATGGCTATTACTGTCATTGTTGTTATTATTATTATTATATTCTAATTTGTTTGGCTTCCTAAAACACCAGCGAGAATGTAATTTAGACTGACACAGTACACCACAATTAAAAAGAGGTTTGAATCCCCTTTAAAGTTCAGGTTCAAGTTAATTCACTGACTTTTTTCCTGACGTACGTTTTCTTAGGAACATGGGTTGGAACTCTTAATCTTGAACTTTGAAAGTGCATTAGATAGAAGAATTTCACTTTAAAATGTACAACATTTTTAAAAAATTTTTCCAATTCTTCATTTGCTTTTTTTTTTTGTGTCACAACAAATATAATATTGTGGACTTCATGTCGCGATTCTTTGTATCATGAGATTGTAATATTGTTACATCCCTACTAAAGATGAAATATGTATCAACGGAATAAACAATTAGAACATTTAGAATTTTAAATAATGTTAAATAAAGGTACTTGTAACAAAAATCATCAACAAATAGTGCTTTCACACCAAGAAAGAAGCAAATATGTGTCAGGCTGAAAGAAATGCAAATTCACGCTTGTACAACAGAGGGCGCAAGATCAACATCAGAAGCTGCATTCTGGATATCAGAAGAACAGGATGCTGGAGAATCAAGTTCAACACTGTAGAAATCAGTCTGTCTGCTGTCTGTATTTAAAAAGCATTATACACATGCATTATCCAAATGAATTCCTTCTGAATCCTTCTTTTCATTAATCTGACTGGACGCTCTGAGGAAGAAATAGCCAGCATTTTCAAAATCATGGACATTCCAAATAAATAAAACAAATAAAAAAAGCCTTTTCTAAACTTTCCAATCTCGAAGAACCCTTGAAAGTGATTTCTGTAGGATCATGTGACACTTGCCATTATAAGAATAAATAAACATGTAAAATATATGAAAAAGTTATTTTTAATCTGCAGTAATATTCGAAATATTATTGTTTTTGGCTACATTTTTTATTTTAATCAAATATAGGCAGCCATAGTGTTGGGGAGTCTCTAAAAATGTCTATATAGAGGTCCAAGGTAATCGCTTCTAGAGATGGCTTTATTTAAATTGAAAACTATTTCAAAGATGAATGCTGAATTGTATTTGTATGGGGTTTCATTATTGCTAAATGTGTCATTTTGGCTTAAGTTTTACAGCATCAGTCAAGCTGACAGTTACCTGTTTGAATCTTGACTCTGTGCAGTCTGGAGGTGAACTGGTCATTGACAGTGAAGACGTGGCCGTTCTCGATCTCTTTAGACTTGGGTTCTTTCGTGAGGACTCGCTGTGTGGGCTTTCCACAGGCCAGAGACTGCAACGCCCGCACCAGCTCTCTTTCCGGGATATCCGTCTCCTGCTGAATCTCCTGTCAAGAGTGGAAAAACAAGATGCCAATTTAATTCAATGTTCAGGCTGATAACTATAAGTGAAGACCAGTAAAACTGCCTATTCTGGTGCAGACACTTTTATTAAATGTTTTTTTTTTTTTATTTCTGGGGAATTATAGCCATTCAACATGATAGTACACTCTCAGAAAAAAGGTACAAATTAGGGCTGCACAATTAATCAAATTTCTAATCGTGATAACAATTACAGATGGCACAAATATGTAATCATTCAAAGGTACAATTACAAAACAAACAAACAAAAAAAAAAAATACACTTACAGTATCCCGTTTTTTTAAGTTGTGTGGGTGTGTATTTTTCCTACAGGCTATCTTACTTTTTTTTTTCTTTTACTTTTTTTATATTTAAAGAAAATACTATATATAAAAATGTGTCATGCAGTTGCTTCAAACAATGGTATAAAGCTATCATTCAACGTAAACTGTGATAATAATATATAATCACAATTACAATTTCAAGGGAATAATCGACAATTTTGATTTTTGTCATTATCGTGCAGCCCTGTCACTGAGGCAGTACCTTTGAAAAAGGAACACCTTTATATCTTATTTCCCCCTAAAGAGTGCATTTTGGTAGCTAAAGTATACATGTTAGTACTTAAATGATACATTTTCATACCTTTTGAAAAGGTACCACCTCAGTAACAACTTACTGTACCTTTTGTCTGAATATATAATTGAAAGCCAGTCCTAAACTGTAAAGTATCAACAATTTTCAATTTGTTGAATTTGTTTTTCAATCAACTTTAAGAAAGCTATCAGTTATTTCTCCCCACTTTAAAGTGCTCCTATTATGCCTTTTCAAATATGACATTTCATGCGTTGTGTCATGTAGCTGTATCTGACCATAAACTATCTGCAAGTTGGCTCATAATCGCCTTATTCTGTTATGGCTATATGTCACGAAGTAACACATTTGCATAACGTCCGCCCACGTTCTACATCGCAAACAACTTGCCCGCCTACAAACACAGTAACATTTTCATGTGGTTTACGTCATGTCGAGAAGACGCTGCATCCTATGCTGTGAGAGTAAATTTGTTTTATATTCACTGCCAAAAGATGAATCTACAAAGATTGTATTTTCTAGCGAAAAGTGGTAGGCAAACAAAAAACACTTTTGTTTTCTCCAATAATAATAATAATAATAATAATAATAATAATAATAATAATAATAATAATTCCAAAACATTTTTTAGATAATATACTGATAAAGAAAATGGTACAAGTAATGTACAGCACATGCAATGACAGCTTTAAATTATGGGATCACTTTTGCCCAGAAATTGCCCAAGCTTTGCAAAATGTGGCACAAGTACAGTACCTCAAACGTGGATTTCTCTCGGTTGTTGAAAAGCATGAGGATTGTCATCTGGAATGTGGAAACCTGCAGGATGTGTTTCCTGGTATTTGAGCCTGTAACCTGAGCCCCACCGACCATATCTGAGCCATCCTCCTGCAGAAACACAAATCAGATTGTCACAGATTAGATAAGGTAAGATAACTAAAATGTCTTGACAGTCTGTGACAGCTTCTTACCTTTTTGATTGGCCCATAGAAGGTGGCATTGAGGTCTGCTGAACCCATGTGATGCTGCAATGTGAGCTGCCTACCACTGTGCTTGGCTAAATAAAATCTGCAAAGAGTCAAGGGCGGCCGTGAGCACGCACAAAACCTCAGGAGTGACTCTGAAAGTCAAAGTTATTCCCAAACTACTGCAAAATACAACAATCAACACCTTCTAAAGACCTCGAAAGCATGTCTTGGTGAAGGGGGGATGTTACATTTGGGAGTCGCTGACTGTGTTGGCCAGTATCCTGTCGTTAGCACCCTCACTGTGAGGTCGACACCACCTAAAGACACCTGAGAAGAAAACCAACACCATTCAAACGGTCCACTCTAATCACAATTTGCAGCAGTAACTGAGTGGCAAAAGACTTGTTCTGGTTGAGTACCATCTGCTTCTCACCCCAGTCGACGTAAGGTGCTGCCGAAACTCATCCATGGTTGTGTTTGAGATGCTCATGTCCCTGAACATGCCTTCCAGTTTAGATGTGAACTGACAGCCACACTCCGTCTGTGGGACAAGAAACATCAAACATTAGACACATACAGCATTACTGCACACTAGTGTTGCAGGATATACCGGTACTTAAAAAGTATAGTTATACCCTGCTTTTAAAAACAGTACGATTCCGCATTTTACTAGTACCAGCACTTTAAGAATACATTTTAATAAGAGACGTATTTCTGCGTGTCTGTGTTAGCGAATGGCGCACACGCGCAGTTTTGTTTACTACAAAATACGCGTGACGCTCGCAGTGTTTTCAGTCT
The DNA here is from genome assembly GCA_012976165.1 of Labeo catla. Taxonomy (NCBI): domain Eukaryota; kingdom Metazoa; phylum Chordata; class Actinopteri; order Cypriniformes; family Cyprinidae; genus Labeo; species Labeo catla. Next base: position 175,522 of record VONZ01000742.1, read on the forward strand.
CTGCCGCCTCAATATATGAGTACATGAACATCATCTCTAGAACTGCTCACTTCATGAGCATTTTACCGTTTCTTTTGCAGAAAACTACTGTCATATAATGAAGACCCGTCAAAATAAAAGTTTGATTTAACTTGACAGTCAGAAATATATTAATACATTACTTAATGTAAAGATAGTACTACTACTACTACTACTAATACAAATATTATTAAAACAATGTTTAAGGAATATTTACCAGAAAAATATTTACCAGAAAATAACACAACACAGTATTTCTGAAAAAAAGAAATAAATAGCCTATAATAAATTAATTCTTTATCAAATCTAATTATCCTTTATAAATTCATTAGACATTAATGAAACGAGAAATAATAAAAAGTATTTCATAGGGCCTTAAAAACATGTAATTTTTGTTATTTTTTAACAAATTGCTGTTAAGTTTCATGATTTTAATTAATTAGACATGCTTTCTGATAAATATTTGTTTCACTGTAACCATTAAAATAGAGTCTAGAAAAATTTAAATGGAATTTAGAGAAAAATAAAACAGATTTTATAGGGCCCTCTTTATTTCATTTGTGTCTTTGTTTTAATGTAGTTGTCCTTTAGTTCGTTACTTGCATCTAGATTTTTTTTATTAATAACAAAGATAACATAAAAAAACATACATCATGATATAAATTATTGCTGTGAAATAAAATTACTATATCATGAAAGAAGATTTGGCTTTATCCTTTAAGCTAACTTACCAATATAGCAAAGATCTCGTAGTTGTTCACCATTAACCTGTGTAGTGGCACTGGCATGTGATTATTATTATTTTATTAATTTTTTTTAAAGGGGGGATGAAATGCTTTGTTTTAATGGATAAAATAACCACGATCTCCATTTGGATCATCTATTATTCAATTACTTTTCCAGTTGTTCTATGGTTTTTTTTTTTTTTTTTTATTGGTATTGGTTCAGTACTAGTATTGTATCGAAGTCAAAATTTTGGTATCGCAACAACACTATTGCACACTAAGTCTCCACTCTGTCCAGCAGCAGATCTTGCCTTCAGCTTCGAGATCATGTTTTTCTCTGAGTCATCAGACACGCTCTTGTTGGTGAGGAGTCTTCTGGCCAGGTGCTGCTTGTAGTAGCGTTCAAACACATCCTTCTCCTGCATGAACCTGAACAGCACCATGGCTTTATCCAAGATCGACTCCACCTCTTGCTCCGTCAGCTAAACCAGAGACAGACAACAGACAAACGCCTTAGATTTACTACTGACTTCCTACATATATTCTTGATTTAACATCGACAAACAATTAAAAACTGACATACACTAACGATTTTAAAGAATGGCATGGAATAATCAGGATGGTGTAATATTTAACTACTAATAATGTTTAAAACACATCCTTCCTGAACTGATAATGAATTGCACAATTGAAGATTGAAAACAGATAAATATTCTTAGCCCTGTATTTTTATATAGGCAAGATTCCTATTTTGGAAAGCATCCACTAATCATGTGACTAGAGAAAATGACTCACCCCTTTCACTCCTTTTTTCAGCTTATCGTCAATGAAGAGCGAGAGATACTCGGGTGAACGAGAGTTCAGATTCAAGAAATACTCAAAGTCCCCTGCAATGGTCTGTTTGAATAAACGGTCGTTGTTAAAGGACTCTTGCAAGAAGCGATCAAACCGTGACTTCAGATCCAAAAGACCCTAAGGAAAAGTAGAGAGAAAGAGAGAGGTTTGGACATAAAGGTCTTTCCCACATCTCATGTGTTCTGTAAGTTGGCTATGGTTTTATTTCTCAGTACTTGGTACCTGGATGTAGTCAACGGGGTTCTTGCCTTCTCCCTCCTCAGACACCAGAGCTTTGCCCTGCTCCCTCAGATAGGAGCTCATACACTCACACATTGTCTTCAGGCCGTTCGGCACCCTGCTGAACAACTTGTACATGCAGGCCAGATCTGCACACACAGATAAACACACACAAGTGTGAATATTATCTCTATAATATCATGGAAAAGCTTCCAAACCACTCATGTCAATTCCTATTAATCTTCTATTTAATGTTTATTGAAATGTTTCACTTTGAATTTAGGAACAAAATGAAACATAGTTTATAGCTTTTTTTATTTGCTTGTGATAAATCACAATTTCTTTTGAACTTTTATAATGAATACATATTAGGCTGCAAGTTCTTTCAGAAACGTGTTTTTGCAAAGTCACAGCTATGAATACATTCACATGTGACTCGTCAGTATTTAGTGTTCTGCCTAGTGTAAAAGTACGGTCACATTAGCAGACTAAAAAAGGTCCATTGTGAATAGTGTAGTGATGCATGAAGCACTGCTCACACTGAAATCACTTTCAAACTAGGGCTGGGTGATTTTATCAATGAAGTATTATATTTATCATTATTTTTATCACTGAAAAACACAAGGCAGTGGAATGGGAACAATTATGAGACTAGCTGAACTTTTAACTTAAGTGCCGCATATTGTAAAAAGATGCAAGATGCGAGCATGACGTGCAAACACATCTGTCAAGAGCATGTTTACATTAAAAAAAAAAAATGAAATAAAGACATGCAGTGAATTTCAAAAACCTGTAAAGAACTACTGCTAAACGTTTGACATTTCATGTTCACATGACGGCCACAGGCTGAAATCTACATTTAAACATTTAATTTTGAATTTGCTTAACTTTGAGTTGATCTCTAAAACTCAAATGTCTACATTTTGGCTAAGAAATATTCAGCATTTTTTATGTATTACATAATTTTTGAACATACAGGATATGTTCTAGGCAAGCTTGGACAGTACTTGTCTTCATATTTTATGCAGATATTATAAAGATATTTAATGACTGAATTTGTTTTAAATTTACACCAGGGTTGGACATTAATGAGAAAAAATGAACAAAAAAAAAAAAGAACAAAAATGCCCCATAAATTCAAGAAAAAGGGGCAAAAAAAATTGACCTGCACAATTAAACAATGTATTACGGCTGTCACTAGTAAAATTAAATTTGAAAATGAATATAAAGTGTCAATTCGAGAAATTACATTGAGATTCGCTCACACTGCATCAGATTGCTGTTTTGTGCAGCGTTGAGCCTTATACCCAATCAAACACATTTCTGTTGAACTTAGGAATACACTGGCCAATCAGATGTGCTTAGATTACTCAGCGCTAAAAACACAGACGCATCATAAACAGCACAGTGCAGATACGATAAAAATAAAAGATTAATTTCATAGCTTTAGTGATTATAACAGGAGTTTTTGCATAATTTTTATTTTGTTTATATTGTTTTCTATATTGATATTAATAATCACTGATATAAAGAGCAAAAAACTACAATGATTTTTGTCATAATATTGCAGCCCTGTAAGCTCCTGTTTTTTTTTTTTTACATGCATAATTTAGATACAATTTTAATCAGTCTTAAAGACATTAAAGACTACACAGTATGGTTTTTTTATAATAATACAGTGATTATAAAAATTGCCCTCACAAATGTAAAAAGCCCCAGAGGCAAACATTGCCCCTTAATGGAAAAGTTCATTTCTCCCCCTGGTTTACACCATGTTATGTATGTGATGCACTTGGAATAGAACTTACTTTAACTAAATGGTTAATAAAGAGAATGTTACCTATATCAGTGGTTTTCAAACCAGTCCTGGAAGCACTGGTCCTGGTCCTGTTAGATGAGGGAGACATACAAAATGTGCAGGGCAGAGGTGCTTCCAGGACCGGTTTGAAAACCACAGTCCTATATCGTTTTATAAGTTAAGTTTCAGTAAAAAAAACCAAAACAAAACAACAACAACAACAACAACAAAAAAAAAAACCAAATCATTATCTTTCATGTTCTGAAAAAGAAAATTGTTTAACAGTCATAACTAATTGACAACTAACATCATAAGAGGACCTCAACTAGTTTTTAGGTGTCTCAACTTAAGTCCAGCTCATGAACCACTAAGCTACAGTACTGATGTAAACAACAGTAATACTGAATGAGATGAGGATAGCGCACCTTCTGTCTTTCCATTCTTGAGCATGTGCACCAGGCCCGAGTTCTCCATCTCTACGATGGTCTTCATGTGTTTGGAGATCAGCTCTCTCTCCACCACCTTCACAATCGGCTCCTCCGTCGATTTATCCAGGCAGTGTATCACTCGCTCGATCTCCTCGTTTATCCGTGCCTCAACTTTCTTTATGTACACGCTCGCGCTGTTCTCGGCTAAAAACTTTTGACTTTCCATCTATAAAGATTCATATATATTAAAAATAAAACAAATTAACAGGGTTAAACCAAAACAAACAAACAAAAAAATGCTCAGAAGAAAACATCAAATTCATGCTCAAATTAAAAATTCTGTTATTATTTACTTCAGCTGATAGAGAAATATTAATGCAATAAAGTGTAATCTAGCTTCACAAACCTGAAAGAATTCAGCAGACATTTCTAAGAATGGGACCTCGAAATCCTCTTCATAAACAGACCGTCCTTCCAAGCCCAAAATCATTAACATTTGACACGCATTGCGAATGGCACCCCTGAATGAAGACAAACACTTATTACAACATACGCCAAGAAATAGGGGTGAGAATCTTTCACGAACCATTTCAAATCAATTCTTGGGGTCACGATTCGATTAGAAATCGATTCATTAATTTTAATCACGATTTACAATCTTTCATCAATTTTCAAACATAACAGTATTTTAATACAAAAACACAACAGTCTATGGATAGTCCTGACTCAAGAAATCAGTGTTTCCAAATATAAAATTTTAACCTCCTAATAAATCCAAAATATTTTACACTTATTTACACTTACACCATTAGGGATGTGTCCAAATCCCACCTTACTGAGAAGCTACTTTTTTTTTTTTTTACTATCAATGAGCAGCAAATTAGGAGAAAGACTGAAAGGTTAATAGGTTAATAGTCTTACATGTGTACCCTAATCTAAAATGTTACCAATGATTTATTTTTTTTTTATTTTTTTTTTAAGGCTTTTTAAATTAGACATAATATCAATTAAATGACAGTGGTGTTTGTTCCATTCAAGGGACAGTTCACCAAAAAAGTAAGTTGCTTCTGTTTAGGGCTGTCACAAACGATTATTTTGGTAATCAAGTAATTGGTCAATTATTCAGACGATTAATCGTGGAAATTTTTTTTTTTTTTTGTAGTAATAAAAATAGACCTAAGTGAACAATAGCCTTTAAAAATATCTAAAATACATATATTATAGCAAAGAGGCAATAAAAATGAGTTCAAATAAAGCATCAAAAGCAAGTAATCATTTGACTAAACAACATTTAGTTCAAATGTCCAATTAATCTTTAATATTTGGTTATTTCTTTATGACAGAAATGCTACAGCCATTGTGATTTCCTGAATATGTGGACATCAAAATGTGTAAACTCAGAGTGAGGGTTTAAATTTTTAACAGTTAGCACACTGAGAAAAATACAAATATGATTAAATGGTGTTCCCAGATGAACGGTATAATAAACCCAATAAATAACATGCAGAGATAGTGTTTAAGATACTCCACACATGTAAATGATAACAGTATGTGTGTAAAGGAGCTGCTCTGACACTCATGTACATAACATTTAATCATGTAAATAATTAAAGTGCATATATTAAACCTGCGTTGCATATATTTATTTATTTAAATTAATTGTAGCGTTTGTGAATTTACAATAGCATTATGCTTTCTCATTTTTAAACGGGTTTAATATATTAAGCAGCCTTGGAAAGCTGTCTAATAATGCGTTTCATAGATTCTTGTCCACACTTCTGGTATTTTGCCGGTTACTCGACGTGCAACATGCAATCAAGGATTTTTTAAAATCGAATACTCAAACTGAATCGAATAATCGCGACAGCCCTACTTCTGTTATTTATTCACTCTCATGTTGGTCCAAACCTTTATGACTTACTTTATTCTGTGAAACATAAAAGAAGATATTTTGAGAGACGTCTTAAGTGTTTTTGGTAATGTTTAGGTGTGGGGTAGGGTTAATGGCTTTAGAATACAGTCATGCATTAATATGTGCTTAAAGTACTAATAAACAGCCAATGTGCTAACAACATGCATGCTAATAAGTAACTAGTTAACAGTAAATAGGGCCCTATGAAATCCGTTTTATTTTTTCCCAAATTCCGTTTTATTTTTTCTCAACTCCTGTTCAATGGTAATTTTTATTAATCAAAGAGCATGTCTAATTAATTAAAATTATGAAACTTATACAATTTCACATCAATTTAATAAAGGTTTAACAAAAATGACATGTTTAGGGCCCTAAGAAATGTTTTATTTTTTTCTCACCATATGTTTTATTATTATCAAATCCTGCATGTCTTAGCATGTCTAATTATTTGAATGCATACTTAATTTATTCAAATTTATTCTTAAAATAGCCTTATGAAAGGTTTTGTACCCTCAGAAATTCTGTGTTGTGTATTTAAAATGTTCTGGTTATTAAATGAAGGCATAAAACATTAATTTCATTTATCTTTTAATTATTGAAAATCGAGCAAACTTTTTTTGGCAAACAAAGGGGAATTTACTATTAAAATTAAAACATGGAAGAAATGTTGTGTGATTATACCCTAAAAATAATGTTTGTTTCATTTTAGTAGTAGTAGTAATAGTAGTAATATATCTGGCACAATGTCTTCAAGTTAAACCGTACTTTTATTTTGACGGGTTGCCGTGTCTATTTCTGTGTGTATATGATATAACACTAGTTTTCCTAAAATGGAATGGTCAAATGTTCGTGAAGTGACTCTCAGCAGATATATTTCTCATGTATTTATGTCCTTGTTTAGTGAGACAACAGACGCTGAAATCACCACTAGCGTCACGCACGCTTCAGTGTGTGTAGTAAACAAAAGCGCTGGTCAGCTCAATTCATTACAACAGAGACACGCAGAACATGCAGGATTCACATTTAAATGGTATTTTTGCTGCGTAATATTTACAGATACTAGTCCATATTGCGGTTTGATTTAAGTGTAATGACCTACTTTTGATTCATTCATTCAAACTTTGACAAATTCCGTGACATTCCGCGTTACTCTGTAAATTTTTATGACTGGATTCCACGATTCCGTCCACATTTTCTGCATCGCGGAAATTCATAAGCCCCTAAGTAAACAGTGTTTCCTAATCCAATGTGACCAAATCATTAAGTGCAATTAAAGGTAGACACTTTTTTTCTACTTTCACTCAAGCATGTCATTAGCTAGTTTGACTTTTGATAGAGTAAATTAAATTGACATGACTTTCACATAGAATTTCTTAGTGCTTTCTACACTCCAGCTTATTCAAAACTCAAATTTTGCTGGCTAGAGGGGCTCATGTACTGTTGTGTTTCCACAAACAAAGGAACTAAATTGTGCTCACAAAAACAGTCATATTGTTAAGATGAATCACAAAGTCTTTAGATCTGCTATGCTCCTGAAACAAAACAAAGACACCCACCTGTCCACCACCTCTCCTTTCCTCTCACGGGCAATCATGTCTAGTAAGGTCTGCTTTAAATGGTCCCGAATGCAGCCATAACGAACCACCTGATCTCTGAAGATGATGAGACCTAGATTATAGACGTTCTCTACGTTATTCTGCTGGACATACACCCGGTCCTGTGCAAAGACAGAAGGGGAAAGAGAAGGATGAAGCTAATAAAGAAGATGAAGCTCTTCTTCCCCAAGCAACAGTCCATTTGATTGGAAACATAATACACAACTATCTAGAAGAAAAAAACAAAACAAAACAAAAAAAAAAAACTAAAATATATTTGAATACCCTTAAAGAAATATCAGTGCTTGCAAGGCTTTTCTTGCAAAAGAAAAGCTAAAGTTTTAGGCATTAGTTCTCCAAAGAATATTATACAACACTTGATGGTAACTTGTTGCTTAGTTTAATCAAAATATATACATACATATACACATGAATGAATGAATGAATGCTGTCAACGGTGGGGAAAGAGTTAACAGTGATTTAGGCAAATGCAATGTACCACTTAGCATCCAAGTTTGTTTTCAAGTTTATGTTTTCAAAAGAATCTTCCTAACAATATAAATATGATTCAGTGCATAACTGCATCAATTTCATAACTAAAACAGCATACAATGAATGTTGTCACATTTGGCTTATTTAAAATGTTTGTTAAGTGTTTAAACCCTTAAACCTAGGGCTGCACGATTAAGACAAAAATTGATAATAATTACGATTATCACAATTTACATTGAATTATGTTTTGAATAGTTTTATACCATAATTTGAAGCAACTGCATGCCACATTTTTATAGATAGCTTCTTTTTTAAATTTAAAAAAATTAAAAAAAATTAAAACAGTGAGAAAAAAAAAAACTTAAAGTAACCTGTAGGAAAAATACACACTCACACTCACTCACTCACTCTCACTCTCACAACCACCCACACATCTTAAGAAAGCAGAATAATGTAAGTGGATTTTTTTTTTTTTTTGTAATTGTGCCTTTTAATGATTACACATTTGTGGCATCTGTAATTATAATCATGCTTAGAAAATTGATTAATTGTGCAGCCCCACTTAAACTCTTTTGTAAAATACACAAATTCAAGAAATAAGCAAACATTTAGGTAGACAACTGTAATGAGAGTCAGCTAACGAGGAAACTCTTCAGATTTCGCAAAATGTTTTGTGCATTCCAAAGAAGAAAGCCATTAAGTTTTGAAATTACATAAGAGTGAGAAAATGATGACATAATTTGTATTTTATGTGAACTATTCCTTTAACACTCCCCTGCTAAATGCTGCAGATGCACTCACTGACCTCCAAATCTCCAGCAACTATATAAATGGGAATTATAACTGAAAACGCAGCTAACCAAAATGATTGAGCTCTATCAACACAGCGGTGCCTTGCAAGCCCTGTAATAAGCTACCACTCAAAAAAAAAAAAAAAATTCAATCAACATACAATGAAAAGCTTGCCATAAGGACTCACCATGTACATCAGGATGTCTCTGATCATCACCATAGCTGTCTGGTGGTCATTCCATGCTTGATTCAGTGTTTGCAGAAAGTTGTTATTCAGGGAGTTTAGCACATCCTCTCGTACCTTTTAACAGACAAAAACTGGACGTAAGTACAAAATAAACAACGCTTCCTCTTCCAGCTAATTCAGATCAAACCAGAAAGCAGAAACCCAGCTTGGTACAATCTGTTAACAAAGTATTTGTTATATAAACTATGTGTTAAGGCCTATTCACACCAAGACAAATGTAAAGATATTCATTTAAAGGAATGGCTGTGCAGTCCAACACAGACATTCACGTCAGTGCAAGTTTTTTTTTTTCTAATCTCTTTTTTGTTTTGTTTCTTGTCTCTGTACTATTTGTTTGATCTGAACTGCTGACCTGCTATTTGAAAACATTTAAGTGAATGTCAGAAGGGATGCTATCTGCCAACACTGGTAGTTTGGTTGTAATGCCTTGAGATGTTATGCTGTATGATTGAATTTTTCTTATGGTGTTAAATGCTCAAGCTACAGTACAGACAGTGTGATAACAGTCTCAGTAAATATTACAACATACAGTATTACATTTGATGCACTACTGATTCATTTGTAAATCTTTCTGGTCGGCCTAGATGTCAGTTTTTTCGTATGGAAAAAAAAAATCTCTCACAACCGATGCAGTTCAATTGAACATAACACTTGTCAAGACAAAAACCTGTCTTCATGTCAGATGTATTCAAACATACACAAATAATGAACAGTAAATAAGCTCCTCTAGTGTTTTTCTTTTATAGCTAACTAACCAAATGTGGACACTGGACTTCTTTCCTAAGGTAAATGTAATGTCAAGTGACTTATTGTTAATAAGCTGTTTTAGGCGTTGAAACTACTGAAACACTGATTGAGTGATTACATGAGACATGATACATCTCAGTAAGTGTACTGTATCTCTCATACTATTCAGTAACGTTTATTTCGTGCTATACAGGTAAGGTTATTTCGTGCTATACATCATCGATATATCGATGATGATAATTATCGCGCAATATGAATTTCCTCGATAAACGATAACAAGAGTTCGGTAACTGTTCGATATAATGTTTATGCGGCAAAGGCGGAACAAAAGAGCGCTAGTCAAAGCGCGCCACTCAGACCGTTTATCTGCTCGGATCAAAGTTCAAACAGCGGCACGGTGCAAACTTACTCGAACAGATGTGTTCATCTTGGTCCCGAATTCAGTGAAGAACACAAATGACTCAGCTTAAAACCAGATGAAACAGCACTGACAAACAGAAGAAACACTGACCAACGAGACAGTCAGAAGGCTTTTTAATCTACAAATAACCATCATTTAACATAGATGTACTGTAGTAGCACTAACTGCACAGTGGTCAGAAATGTGAGTATATTTGTGTTGAATTTTATAAATGTAGACATGTATTAAATGTATTGAACGAGGAGTAATGGAATATAATTTGCAATTAGGGTATTGCGTTTATGCATTTATACTAAATATATTTAGACTACTGTTTTCATACAAATACTTAGGAATCATATTACATTTTTACCTTGCTATTGAGGTGCTATATTTGTGGTTTTAACTGTTATTATGGTCTATGGATGATACTAGGGAAGAGCCATCAGAATAATTAAATTTCACCATATAAAAATGAGGTTGCTACAATTTTTTACAGATATTACTGATTTTGTTAATGAACATAAATCTATATCTGCCTAACTCAAGCTACTATCAAAAGTGTTTCTAAGAGACAAAACATGTTTTATTATTATTAATTTTATCAGGTAACAAACTGTTTCTTGATTTGAAAAAAAATATTACTCATTAAAGCATGCAAAACTAAGAATGTTTTTAAGATATTTATTTTGTTAAGGAAAATGACTTGTGAAGAATTAAAAAAACATGAAGTGTTTGTCATGTTTTGACCATAAATAATATTTTAAAGCCACTTTAACTGTCTGGTTTACTTTCACATTGTAGCAAAAATCTGCCTTGAAAGAAATAAAAATGTGACATTTTATGAAAAAAATATGAAAATGACTGTGATAATTTTTTGGCCATATCGCCCAGCCTTAACTACAGGTGACTCATAGGGTCAAACAGAACCTGCGTTACCAGCACTGTTTTTAAGAAGTGTTAAAGTGAGATTGCATGAATGTGTTATTACTGCTTTATTATTACCTAATTTAACATAAGAGGCATTTTCTTTATATATAGTATTGTATCGCATACAGTCTGACATGTTTTTCTGTCCCCTTTTGATTGACAGGATACAATCAGGTATCATTTGTTGATTTAAACAATTGTCCAGTTGCGACGGATACACTGGTGCACCCCGATTTGAAACAAAAAGTTGTGTGTCTACGGTCAGTCAGTGAACTTTTTATTCAGCCCATCTCCCTTTTTTCGTATTTGTCTAAACCAGTGGTGCCCAATTAGACACACCTGAACCAGCTAATCAAGCCCTTACTAGGCATACTAGAAACTTCCTGGCAGGTGTGTTGAGGCAAGTTGGAGCTAAACTCTGCAGGACACCGTCCCTCCAGGACCAAGTTTGGGCACCCCTGGTCTAAACAGACCAGCTGCATGAGAAAATCTGGGAAAATTTTTGTCCTGAGCATTCATGTTGGTACGAACCGGCCTTTACTTAAAATCACCTCCACACATTACTTTTTACCATCTGATATCCCTGTCCACTGAACTGGTGTTGAATCATACTGTAGCTAAGCAGCAGAACATTGCATTAGCAACGTCAAGTTCACAGGACATAATTTGTCTACCAAATGCATAAATGTACATGTAACGTATCGGCTCTTGTGCCAGATCTGGTACTCAGCCAACTGTGGAAACGCACAGAGTGGTTCCAGGTTAGAGTCCGTCACCCTCACTGTGAAGAAGAGGCAAAACAGAGACGTGTGGCTCTTACTTTGTTGATGAGATGTTCTGTGACCACTTCCCTTAGGCCTGTGTAGAGCTTCTCTCCGTGCTTGTGCAGTACCATGGTGTAGGCATTCCTGTAGAGCTCCTCAAAGCTCAGCCCACTGTTGTTTTTCCTCTGAATCTCCTGGATGGCATTCTTCAAGAGGTCCCAGATGTTGTTGACATACTTCTCATCCATGGTCATCTGAGATAAAACAGAGCAGAAAGGAGAAACCATTAAGGGGGAAAAAGTGATACATGAAGCTCCCAACTGTTTGGCATAAGAAAGGTTACCCAAATTTAAAAGTTATGCACTCTTTTTACCATAGCATCAGTGCATGTTGGCTTACAGAAGCAGTACTTTCCCCTTAAGGACTGTTCACAGGGAAGTGTACCTAACTATAGCAGTAGCAACACAGAATACATCACTTTTTTTTCAGCTAATAAACAATAAAAACACTGACAAATCAGATTCCATGCTGCTTTAAAGATGACTAAACTACAGCTCTTATAATAAACAAAATGTTGTGTGCATTTGTGCGGATGCTAATATAGTTAGCATTCTTGGTATGAATGGTTATTAAAACTTTATAGCTATAATTACAGTTATCATCCTTGGTAGGAACAGGCTTTTACTGTGGCTCAGCATAACCTTGAACTACAAACTGGTTAGATTGGTTAGATTATCAATCTAACGTAAATTACACATTACACTAAGCCACCCTGAAAAAAAAAAGTGTGAATGTGATTTCCTTACATAAGAGATATCGGACAATGTGTGATCTTAAAGATAGACAGCGCAAACACCCTTTTCAAACAAAACATTGCACAAAAGAAATATTAGCTTTGAAATGAAATAAAATCAACAGCTATACCAGCTAAAATGCAGACAGAAATTACTGTGCAATTCCATGCTTATCATTCGGCCATGGTTAATATGACATACTCTGCAAGCACACCTGTGTGAACTTTGGGGGAACTGCCAACAGCAGCTGAAGGCTCAAAAAGTTAGTTCTAAGAAAATTTACAGTATCATTCAGTATTTGATTGATCGGACAACATTTGATTTTTTATGACACTCATACACCGCATCTTACTATATCCCTAGTCTACTGAGGCAAAGCAATTTAAACAGTACGTAATAAAATGGAGTTGTCTTATTTTTGAGCATCTTAAACAAAACGCTTATCCTGGCTTGTTTTGGGTGGTCTATATTTGCTTGGCATAAAACTGTTAAGAAAACCATGCAGCCCAACAGATGTGATTCAGTGCAAGAGTTGCCAGATGGTAGGAATGATTCATCATTTTCTCAAGAGTCCCGTTTTCCACAAATACCCCACCATCTGACGTCACTCTCAGAGATGGTCCTGATTTTACAGCTGACATGCGAATCTCAATGCATTTTGGTTTTACAGTATATTGGCCGTTCAGATCAGGGCAACTATAACGTTATATATCCACATCAGCATTAGTGCTACTGAACTCGGCAATAACTTAACGTGTCATGTGTGACATAAACATACAAACAGTACATGTATGACGCAAAACGTCGTCATAGACCAACCGACCTCCCACAAACAACGTTACTAGAACAAATGTTTTGATCAGTGACAATTTTACTGTTGATTGTATATGCTCACTGAGGAAACCACTGCAGTAAAATCAGTGTATTTGGGTCACTGCGCATTATTTGTGCTCATCTGCTGCTGTTATAAACAGGTTAGCCAGCTAGCAGGCTCGCTGACTTGTCATTAGAAATCAGCTTGAGGTAAAACGAACGCAAGACTTCTAAACACAGACCAAAACGGCTAGTCCTCTCATGATGGCTATTTGCTTATTTGTGGGATTTGGGAAAACACAGAGGCGGTGTGACGGGATTTGTCCACACAGGCCTGTCTGCTCGAATCCCCGGAGCTCGAGTGACTGTCTCCCCGGCTCTGAGCGCTCATACTCACAGGAAAGGCTCGTATCCTCATCTTGGTGTCTTTTTTAGTGCCCCCTTTGCTGAGATTGGACATGTCTGGCTTATTCCCCGCCGTTGTCTCCTTTCACATGAAAGTCTTCTCTGACAAAAGACGGGGAACACGTATAATGAGGCAGTGCTGAGCCCCCGCTTGACCTTCTTTATGAGTCTCACTCTTCGGACTTGTTGACAAGCGCTTCGCGTACTGCTACTTTTCGGGCTCCAAGAGATGGCGGACGCGCAAATCTCACAGACTCTCAACACTGAGCTAACTCACGCGAGATCTTATACATCATATATACAGAATCTTAAATATGCTACAGACTATATTAAATATATTCAGCTACGAATACTTCAGAAACGAGTAACTTGGTGAATAGCCGTGCGGCTGATAAAGTAAATGTTATTGGCTAATAACTGTTTCCTGTACGTCAAAAAGTCTTCCTGAAGGAGGCGCTTGGCGGCTCGGGGGCCTAACCCTCCGTTGAGTCATATATTGAAATGTAATGACATTTTGTCTTATTCGAGAGGTTGGTACACATCTATTATTTCTGCTATGGGAATTAAATTCTTCCCGTCATCAATAGCTATTAAATTAATTAATGACATGTCTAGTCTATTAACACAAACGACTGTGATTGGTCCACGCGGACCTACGCTGAGAAAAGTAACAAGTATCACGTGACAGTTTATCATCAGTGACGGTAATAAATATTGTTACTAAAAAACTTTAATAGCCATTAAATTGAGAACACAGTGAAATAGGGGGATTATTCTTCTTATTATTATAATTATTATAAATTATTATAAATATTATTAACACATCAATGCTGACCAATCAGAGAAAACGTCCGGGCTGCTAGCCTTACCCATTTTTTTTTTCACCCTGGAATTTTTTTTTTATTTGCTTCAATGTACCCTGGAAATGTCAATATACTTCTGCTTGTTACGTTACTTGTTGTACATTTGATGCAAACAAAAATATTCAAATCAGTTATCATATCACACATCTTTTGTTTTTCCTCTCAAGGAACAAGACGTTGTTCTGTCAAGGTTAGATACAGGTTAGATGAACCTTCGTAGTACAAATAAATTACTGGGAGAGGTGAGACACAATAAAAGATAACCGGCCTACTAAATGCTCCCATTAAGATAATAATATATAATAAATAAACCAGTGACACTACAATGAAATATATTTTAAATAATTATTATAAAATACATTTTATTTTTTTTTTATTTAGAAAATAAAACAATTAAGGTATGAAGGTACTGATAGATCCACGAAAATAAAATAAAATAAAATAAAAATATAAACAACCTTCTTTATCTTCTGTTTACACAAACACTTTAGGTCCGCGACTGACTGACAGATTGAGTCTGGAACAAAACAGCGCCCACTACTGCCAGTCGAACCCAACCGTACCAACAATAACCACTGACAGGTGGCGCCACAATAAACTCAATAAGGCAAAGAAAGAACATAAAATAAAAATATATAACGTAATTGATAATTCTTTGTCCTTCATTTATACATACAGTACCTTTCTAAAGTTATTTAGTAAAATATAATTTATTCTTGTGATGCAAAGCTACATTTTCAGCATCATTACTCCAGTTTTCATTCTGGTGCTTGTGTTAACATGCTGTAAAGTGAGGATGTTTTCAAAAAGAGTTACAAATAGATTTTATTTATCATTTAACTTCTATATGATCCACCCGTTGTGTTTAAAACAGCTTTTGTCCTTTAGATACACTTGCACATTACACTTTTTTTTTCTTTGGTAGCTTTTAACTATTAATATAAATGAATAAACTAAGCTTATTCATAACTAAGAAAGCTTGAAAGAAAACACAAATTTAGACAGTTTTAAAAGCTTTATATAGTCCATTTATATGCATGTATTTTTTAAGTAATTACGTATGCAGTGGCGTTGCGAGGGGGGGGCTTTGGGGGCTTAAGCCCCTGATGTATTGTCAAAAGCCCCTGATCTTTTGGAATATGTTGCACTTAAAATAAAATAGGTTGTATAACATTTATTTTGTTATCCAAGTACTTAAAATTTGCCTGTCCATAATGAAAAGCAGTCTGGTTGTGATAGATTACTGCTTACATCACGCGCATTCCACTTAACGCAGCTTTTGTGTCGGGTATTTAAATAGTCAGCTGTTCAGCAGTACCTGTTTCTACCGGCAGGTGGGACTGTTGTCAGACGGCAAGTGTTAAAAAAATCCCGCCACTGCACTGTCGTCATTCATTCATTGTTTTGAGGAGCAGATGAGGTAATAATACAACTGTTCCGCGAAACTGAATAGTTGATGAAGCTTAATATTTGTTTTCACAGTCTAAAATGTGTGTAGTTTTGGTGAAATAAAATAACTGTAATCAATAAATTGTGCGTCATATTAATGTAAATACCGCGCATTATTCAGAAAAACGTAAATTGTACTAGCTTGCTAGATATGATATAGATATCTAGACATATTTATGTAGATATGATATAGTCAGTCACATCTGTTACTGTAATAGTTAAATCAGAAATGGTTGGCTTAGGCTATAGCTTGCTACACCTCATTAGCGTTGTCAAAAATTTAGATTTTTCGATAGGCCTGTTAGGGCTGGGCGATAAATCGATTTTATCGATTAACTCGAATGTGTAGTTTACATCGATTTGTTTGAATGAAAATCGGTTTTCTCTTTAATATCCGCCGACGCTCCCCTCTGGGCTCCAGCAGTTCTGAATGGGCTCAGCCCTCCCCCCACGCATTAACCATATTACAAATACACTAATATATATTTGTATTCAGAAAGGCAAGGAAAACAAATAACGCGTTAGAGTACTGATAATAAGAACTGTGTTTTGTTCATAAATGCAGCGTACCATATGTATTGGTTTGTTATTTATTAATCATTTATAAAATAATGTAACTGCCTTGCAAATAATCTATGAGTTGGTGGGAGGCAGCGGGGTGAAGTAGGGCTGTTTTTTGGTACTTCTTAGGGGCTAAGCCCCTTATCTCTTCTGACCCTAGCAACGCCCCTGTGCGTATGTGTCAGTTTAATCCATCACTTTACTCGCATTTGATTGGTCCATATCTTTTAGCCAGAATAAAACCTGCATGGCACATTTTAATGAGCAAAAGCTAATTTAAAATTGAAAAATTTATTACGAACAGATTTTTTTGCAGCGAGGCACCAGAGGGTCTTTAGTCTCTCAGAAGGGTCACGAGTTGTCATTCATGCTGTCGTGTGGCTCGTGCTGCTTCTCCTGTAACTCTGCAGCGGACATTTCGGGTCCTGCATGCTTGGGACTCCTGAGATATCATTTTGAAAATCGTCGATCGTCGATGTTGTTGCTGGATGGAGCGGTATTGTTGTTTTTTATGAAGCATGATGTTCGTGGAGGTGGGTGGTTTATTCATGGAATATAAAAAGAGACAATAATTCAACTTTCACATGCCCAAGGAAAACAACCTGACAGAGAAATGGTAAGCAAATGGCAATTTTATTTAACTAAATGCTCTGTATTTTGCATTTTTATTGGTGTGTATACAGTTGAGTGCATAATAACAATCCACCATCCTCACAAGGTGTAACTGAAAATACGGAGAAAACACCTGTGAAAAATCAATTCCTTCATATTAACATTAACACTGGACCTATTTTTTTTTTACGATTAATTAATTAATTAATTAATTAATTAACAGGTACATTGACAATAATAATAATAATAATAATAATAATAATAATTATAATTATTATTTTGCCTGTTTACAAAAGTTTACATCCCCATGGCTTTTAATAATTGTGTATGACTCTCTTGGTTGTTTGAGAAGAGCTCTAATGTGCAGAATATGCTGAAAAAAATATGCAGAGGATTTTTCTTGAGAACAATGAACAGCTTCACTCATGAAAAAATGGGGACTAATGCACAGCTCACAGAACATACAAACAATCACTGATTATTGAGGAAGCTACAAGTTATAACAAAAACCAATGGGATCTAAACACTCCAGGTTACTAATATAACCTCGGTTCCCTGAGATAAGGGAATGAGCGTTGCGTTGTACACTTATGGGGTAACTCCTGTTTACTCTGAATACTGAAACCTGATTTGTTCACATTCATGTGGCTACACAAACATATGACACTTTGGCCCACCAAAAAGGCTGGGGCCGCCATTTCGTCAGAATCTTTAGCGACAGTCATCGACTCGGGTGTAGCCTTATAGCACACCCGCTTACGCAATGCTCATTCCCTTTTCTCTGGGAACTGAAGTTACGTTAGTAACCAGACCGTTCTCTTTCGAAAGGTCTCTTCCTTTGCATTGTATGCTTATGGGGAATGCATCCAATAGTGGTGTGCTATAAGCAAGTGCAGAACGAATCCGTTCTGCGAGCCCAGCTCTGGAGCGCCTGTAATGAGGGCTCCTATAAGCATGAGCCAATTATGAGACCCAAGCCACTAGGCTGGGGTCTACATAACAAGACCTTTTTTACTTACAGAGAGAATTAGGTAAATTAGGGAGACAAAATCCATGCCTAGAGGGCAGGGACATCTAAGTAATAAAGCCTGTTGAAAGTAGATGGCAAGACTAGGGGTGTTTTCACACCTGCCTCATTTAGTTCGGTTGAATCGCTTTGTTTTCCCTCTTGGTGTGGTTCGTTTGGGCAGGTGTGAATGTAGCAATCGAACTCGAGTGCGCACCAAAAGCGGACCAAAGGAGCGTACCAAGACCTCCTTAAAGAGGTGGTCTCGGTACGTTTTCAAACGAACACTGGAGCGGTTCGGTTGTAGTGAGAAAGCAATCCGATCCAATGGACCAACGAACCAGGCTTTATCACACTGTATAATGGGTAATTACAGTTCCATGAACAGCAGTAGCGTTGTTGTTTTGCTAATACCGCTTAAAATGAACCTGTGTCTGTCTGCGCCATTCAAAATCAAAGCGCGCCTTTTCATTTATAATGCCGTCTTATTGCTCTGTTTGTAGTAGGTGTGTTTTAAAAATGTTTTCCTTATGAATCCTGGACTCCTGCTCAAAATTATAAATTAATATCACCATACCTAAAAAAAAAAAAAATAAATAAAAACTGAAATAAAACAATAAGCCCGCAAAGCTGTTGTTGTTCCATCCTGATAGATGACAGCTGAGCAGAATTTCGGAAAAAAACGTGGAACTTTGACCAATGAGGGGACAGTTTATTCGCGCATGACTTGTATTAACACATTTGGTCCGTTTAGAAACGTTGCTGTGTGAAAGCGAACCGCACCATGAATAAAAAGCAACATTGTAATAATTTTAACGCCTGTTTCGGAACAAAGCAATCGATCTACAGGTGTGAAAGCACCCTAGGGCTGGGTATCGAGTTTGATACCTTTTAGGCACTGAGCGAAATGCCTCAATACCATAGAGTATCGAAAAACCTCTTGTCGTTCGGTGCCAAACTTCAATACCTAAGGGGTTAATATCATCAAGATCAGTGTGCCAATAAGCCTGCAGCACTAGGTGTGTTCGGCTACAAGCAGCGCAGCGCAGATTGGCAGCTTTCACAATGAATGCAGAATGCGCTGAATGCAACTAATTTGAACTTTGAGCGCGGCTGGTGCGTCACACTGGTGCATTTTTGTTTAAAAATTAAAACAGTCCTCATCCATACTGGCATTTCAGAAAAGATATCTGTCCATACTACATGACCGAAAGTAAGCGTTACGTGATCATTCACAAACACTGTAGCATGATGCTACATAAGACAATGAATAAGATTTATATTCTGCTTTTACTCAAAACTCATTTTTAAACCACCAGCGAGTGTTTGTAATAACTTCCATTTGCCGTCGAATATGTGTTTTGGCCATGTAATGTTGTTGAAATATGTTATGTCCTTTGAGTCAGAACAGTGATTGCAGAAGAGAGAAGGCATATAACGTTATACATACCGACAGACAGTGCTGGAAGGTGCTAGTGCTTCTCAGTAAATTAGTGGAAAATTAATAGAAATTATGATTCTGTCTGAGGTATGCATTTTAAAACGAACATGTACTAGTGTGATGAAGCCTAACAGATGTGTAAACTGAAAACATTTTGAGCTGTATTAAAATTATTTTCACTAATTTATTGTGTTGGATTTATTTTGTTCCTTTGTGCAGTGTCTCGGGAGTCTTTGAATCTGTATAAACATCAATAAGCTGAAAAAAATATTTTGAGATAATGTAATCTTGTTAAAATTGAATTCAGAAATTTGGTATTGAAAAAAGTATTGTTAAGGAACCGGTATTGAAGTCAATGTATTTTTGAACAATACCCAGCACTAGCAAAGACCATCCGGAAGCAGCACAGATATTACCAATAGAAATGCAGCTGGACCAAGCCCTGGAGGAGGCCATTCCCGTAATGGAATGGGCTCTCACTCAAGCAGGACACTGTAAGCACACTGAGACATAAGCCAGGGCTATTGCATCAACTATCCAGGGGCCATAATTTGGCTGCCTAGAGTGGCTCAAAGGGAGGGCCTCATAGGGCCCTAAGGACTATAGATAAGTCCCGTGTTGGCTCAGTGAGCTCCCCTCAGAAACATAACGACAGACTGGCCAGGCACGAGAGCGTGATTCGTTGCGATGGCTGCAGTATAAACTTTGAGCATGGAAAGCGATCATCCCTTGTCCAGGACCTCTTGCAGAAACGTTAGCACGGATGACACATCACAAGAGGACGTGTCCTTGTTCCATGCTGCACACCAGTCAGAAAAGACTGACCATTAAAGGGTGTAGAGGTGTCTTGTAGTTGGCCAAGGGGCTGCCGATAGCAGCTGGATCGATTCGGTGAACCACGTCTGATTCCTCCAGAGTGGGGCGACCGGGAGGATCGAGCACCTGACTTCCCAGATCTGTCTGATGACCTGAGGGAGCAGGACAATCAAAGGGAAGGCATACAGGCGAGTACTGGGCCATTCGTTGGCCAGAGCATTCTACTCCCTCGAGAAATACGTTGGACAGTAAGAGCTGTCTTCTGAGGCGAAGAGGTCTACCTCTGCCTGTTTGAAACAGATGCCAAGATGCCAGCTCTGATGCAGAGGTGGTTCACCTTGAGGAAAAGGCTTTCCAGGTGCCAAGCCTGAGACGTCCCAAGCCAAAATTGGAGGGACCACATATGAAGTAGGCCCAACAGAATCACAGAGGAGGTGGCTGACATGAGGCAGAGGATCCTCTGGAAAAGGGGACGAGAAGTCCAGAATAGGAATGATACCACTAGCCCCTGAATTGTCAGTAAGCGTTGTGGCATAATCCTTTGAAGCGAGGGGGTCTGCAACCAAACTAGAGCAAGTTCCAACTGGAACCTCGTTCCACAGTCTGCAGGACTCAGTTTAACATGCCCAGGATGATTTTCCAAGGCTGGAGTTGGGTTGCAAGTGTTCAGAGTCTTTCAATTGGTAAGCTGTCACAAGGAGGCAGAGAACTGACATCCTTGGTAATAAAACAGGAGATCTCCAGCGTCCTTGAAGTTTAAACAAAGGTGGTGCTCCAGCCAGGTCAGGCTCCTGGAAGGCAACAAACGGGAGAGCTGACAGGGGAGGACCATTTTCATGAAATAAGGCAATCCACAAGCAAAACAGGGTTCCCTGTATGACAGGGCTGTCCCTGCGGTGCAACAATTAAAACGTTGCTGGAAATTTTGCCGGATGGCCACAGCACTGATAAGAGGCGATCTTCCGCTGCCGGGGCTGTTCTATGGTGAGTAGCAAGCTTTGAGCTTCTTCAGAGTCCAGCGAGGAGATGATCTCGCTGAAGGAGAAGATTCCTGCAATGTGACACTTAGAGCCGACAGAGCCAAGTTCCCAACCCTTTTGGCAGGCTTAAGTGCCATTTGTTCATGCAGCTACATGAATATGAACAAATCAGGTTTCAGTATTCAGACTAAAGGGTACCTTCCCCGTAAGTGTACAATGCAACAGGAGACACCATTCAAAAGGGAACTTAGAACATGACAGTTTATGTAAATTCAGTTATTACTTACGTGAACTAAATCAGGGCAGTAAATAACAAGTAAAATGCACTAAGGTCAATGGTATTTTTAGATGATTCTGCGATGGGTATGCAAACTTATGCACCCAACAGTATATAAAAATAAAATACCTGTCCGAACTTGACATTATGGAAACTTTGTAAAAAATAGAGTCTGAGTCTACCTTGATTACAGTTAACCATTCTCTGAATATGACGTGCCATTTGTTGAAGACAAATTATTCTAATTTAACAAGTTTTGAAGATAAATGTTTGAAATCAACATACAAAACCACTTGCAGAGAAATAATGCATTGTGTAACAGAATTTTTGATTAAATATAGCCAAAGCTTAAATATAGCCCTTGTGACAACTACCATGGGTCTTATGAATTACTGTTACAAATGTTAAAGGTGCAATAGGTGATTGTCTTCAGAAACATTTTTTGTTATGCTGGTTAAAAGTCTCTTCACATCCTGATAGCAATCATTAAGTTAAGTGGTCTAAATGTATTTATATGTATTAAAAAAATTCTGTGGAAGGCGTAGGACCAAGAAATGTTCGTCCGATCAAAATGTTCGGTCCGAACATAACGATAGGCTGTCCTACCTGCCTGTCAACATATGTGTTTGCATACCTCTGTTCGCGCAGACAGCATACATCATCAGCGCGTTCACGTACACTTTTCAGAAAGAGTGAGAATGGCAGGCAAACATCAAAAGCCTGATCTTCTTTTCTGGTATTGTAATGCTTTTACTAACTTAACTATAAAATGTTTTCACGGTTGATGACATATGATGTTGTCGCTCGATCCTTATGTATGTGAACGAGTGTGTCGGCACGTGAAGCATTTTATTAAACTCGGGAAAAATCCGCCATCTCCCGTGCATTATTAGCGCCACGCAGTTTTCCTATTTTGGGCCGTTGAACATTTCAACTCTGTGTTACAGTATATTATAGTAATGTTGTCTCTGGTCGTCTAGTCTGTGTGCGTAGATGCACTAGAGGACAGTGGTTTTGGATGGCGATTTGCAGGGAGAGTTGGATGTTCACTTTCTTTGCTATCAGGCTAAAGTTAACATTTTCCAAGATCTCCTATTGCACCATTAATTCAATATTCAATATTAGCTACAAAACAAATCAAATGGCTAAATGCGTTTAACTCTAATCTCCAGTATGGATTCATCAACACATGTTTGAAGTCTCTGGTGATTGACAGATTTGGAGAAGAGACGTGGGACAAACTCAGGTGAGAATCCATAAGACTTCTATTAATTGCTTGATCATTTTATGCAGATTTTCCAAGAGATGGTGTTAATATCTGTGAAACTGCTTTGGAAAATGGTTGCATTTTTTTGCAGGGATGCAGCAAGGGTTCAAGACACTTTCATGACTTATGAAGTGTACACAGATAACATCACCATGCAGTTGGTGACAGAGGCCTGCAAGATGCTTGGTAAAGCACTTTCACTTCTTAAGTCTTTGGTTTGATTTTGAGCGGCCAGTATTTATTAAAAGTGCTTTGGTTATTCTTTATTAATGTGCAATTTCTTTGTTTATCCAAAGAGCTTGAGCAAAGTGTGGTGTTGGGGCAGTTTGGAGAATATTTTTTTGAATTCTGCAAAAGGGCTGGATATGATCATATGTTGCGCACCCTTGGAGGAAATCTGTTTGAGTTTATGGAGAATCTGGACGCACTGCATGGCTATCTCTCTCTTTCCTACAAGGTTGAGTGAGCAGGACATTATTATTCTCATAATCATCTTGAGGAGAATTTCGATCAAAGACTCTGTTTCATAATTTATTTGTTAACCCAGAATGAATAACACAGTTTTGATGTGCAGGATAAGACCTTTTTTCTCACTCAATAATACTTTTTTTGAATTTGTCATTCATTCATTCATTCATTCATGCATTCAGAATAATTTTCAAGTATTTATCTGTCATATGCACAGACAAAATGTGCAAAATTTATATAGCAAATCTGTGCTGTCTTCATTTTATTTTAGGAAATGAATGCGCCATCGTTCCGTGTAGAAAAAAACAACAACGACACCTTGCTGTTACACTACTACTCAGACCGACGAGGACTTTATCATATCGTCCCTGGTAAACAATTGCTGATCTATGTATATATCTATGTATATATCTGTATATCTATCTATGTGGATACACATATAAATATAATCAATCATATATATAGTAAACATTTTTATCATAATGCTTTAGGTATCATCAGAGCTGTAGCCAAAGACTTCTTCAACAGCAAGATAAAGATGGAAATTGTGAACCAGATCGAAGAAGTTGAGAGGATGGGAAAAAAAGAGCATATTGTTTTCCTCATCACCCAGAGCCCAGTGTTTTTAGACAAAGTATGCACTAGAAAAATCTTTCTCACAATCTCTACACAACCAGGGGTGCGTTTCCTAAAAGCATCGTTAGCCAACTATGGTCGCAAGTTCCGTCATTACCAACATTGTTCAAATGAACATTTGCAAACCGCGTCACAAACTACAGCTCTCGACCTGTGGTTAGAAGCATAGTTTCTTGTTAGTAAGACATATGGGCTCAATAAATTATGCTCTTGGGCACAATAAGCAAGCTACCATGCAGTATAATCGTCCAATCAATCTAAATAAAAATACATTATATTTCATGTATTTTTTGCATCCTTTATAAGTGCCGTTTTTGAATAGTGCGCATGTGCGTTAATGTATGACATAAGAGAGAACCTGCGATGAATCAAAAATGACAGGAAACAAAAAAATGTAAATTAGTCATCAGGTGCCATGTTCAGTATAGCTACATTTTATAAATCTCTAATTAGTTAAATAGCAGAAGTTAGAAGATTCTACATTGTTGAGCTAATGTGGTTCAAACGACAGAAGCTGTGTCTCATTTCGAAGGATGCGCTCTCCGGAGATCGTATCCTTTGGAGGTCACATCCTCTGTAGGATGCGTATGCGAAGTGTCCTCAAGCCTAGAATTAAATGAGACAGACTTCATAGAATGGACGAAAAGGAAACAGGAAGTATCACTTTGCTATAACACATTAACAGTCTACACTGGACTTGACAGTTGTTGTGTCGTGCCGCGGCTGCCTTGTTGCACTATAACACTAAATAAATAAAGGAAAATTATTTCTAAAGTAATTTGAAAATAAACTGTTTTTACTTGTTTTATTTTATTGCATATTTGAGGAGCTGCAGCATAAGCACAACTGACATCTGTTACAAAAAAAGGAGGACAAAAAACTTTTGTTTTACTTTTTTATATTTAAACACCAAATCTTCGCATGTGTTTACATCTGCTGGCGCCACAGTTTTTTTTAAATGAAAAGACGGTTGTTTACGGCAACACAAAGAATTGTGGGTTATCTGTAGCAGCGAAGGATACACCTCATGCATCCTCTGAATTCTGGTGAAAGAAGGTCATTCGAAGGTCGCATTTGGAGTGTCCTACTTGCTTTTCTGAAATGAGACAGCCTCTATGACCTTTGCAGCCTTGGAATGTGATCTTCGGAGGGCGCTTCCTTCATGAGACACAGCTAAAGATGCGACTATGTTTGGGAAACAGACTCGCGACTGGCTAGTTCGTTTCCACAACAATGCATCGTACTATGGAGGTTAATCAGTGATTTACATCGTTGTACGGCAAACGCATCCCAGGTTATTTTTGGGTACGTCATCATTACTTTCATGATTTCACAGTTAAATATTGCATTATAGACTGTTAAGTATTAGGGTTTTGCTTGGGTTTATGCAATTCAGTGGAAAATACACCTACACTGTTTTCTTTCCAGGACTTTTCTGAAAGGTCTCTGCAGAAGAAATCTTTAAATCATGTAGAGAAACACCACTGGGGCACAGTCAGAAACTCTGTACATCCAGAAGAAGGTAAGATTATTGTATATGTTGTATATTTGATAGTTATAAATTGAATTCTGCAGTTAAATATAACTGAGCATTATTTTTATTCAATGACCAGAGCATGTAATCTGGATTATATAATCAGACTCCAAAAATTAAGTACAAGAGTAATTAGAGTAAGTAACATTTTAAAATACTCATAATCAGACTACAGTTACTTGTTTTTTTATTTTTTTTTTACTAATTATGTGATTACATATTATAGCAATAAACTATTATTCCTCATTTATTGATTCTCTCTAACTCCTCTTTTTTATCTTTTAAATTTTCCTTTCTAAAATAGTCTACCGCTTATATACACTCAAAAAGTCCAGTTTTGTGGACATTCACACAGACTACTCATTAGTCAGGTGCCAACACAGCATTTGATCAATGGATTTACAAAAACCATTTCAGGTTTAAGAAGTGTTCAACATTGCATCAACTACTGATGAATTCATTTTTATTTGAATTATCACTAAGTTGGTTATTAAACTATGTATTGTTATGTATTATTGAAAGGTGTTTGTCTTTCAAACTTATTAAAATGCAAAGATTCTCATTATTTCTTATTTGCAGACATTCTCAAACATTTTGTCATCTGAACCTTATTTACCTAATAAATTTATAGGGGGAGTCAATCAGCAATTCTGTAAAAGACAAGATCTCCATTTGCATCGAACTTTGAGTGTCGTAACTTTGCAAATCAACATTAAACTAAATGTTAAAAAAAATTAAATAATCAACAACACCTTTAAGTACCCCTGAGATTTTGAAATAAATATTTTAATTATTAAATATCACATTTAGTAATTAAATTCTCTGACATTGGTTAATCATCATATGGCGTGCAGGTAAACATAAAATATTTCTTCTTTTTTAGTGAATTATTTTGATTGTTATTTTAAAATGATTTATTTTAATTTTACATTTTTATGATTTAATTACTTGTTAGCCTTTTATTAAACGCACCAACTCCCTTTAGTTTCGTTATGAACCCCAGTTTGGCAAACTTTAATTTTGTAATGTTTAATTACAATGAAATTAATATATTTCTTAGTATTAATTCTTAGTATTTTTATATCATTATGGTACAAGATTATCCTGTTTAAATCAATGTGATAAACAAGTTAGGTCAAAAGTAATCTGATTATATTACCTAAAATGTGTAATCTAATGGATTACATTACTAACTACAATTTTTGTCATGTAATTCGGAATTACAAGCGGATTATGGATTACAATTTGTAAGTAATTTACCCAGCTCTGTCACTCTGACTTAGCTCAGTTATTTTCTCATGTGGTCTGTATGACATTGTTATATTTTCTAAACAATTACCATATATTCAGTTCTTCCTGAGATTAATTTTAGAGAAAACTTGATTTTAAAATGTGGTACGTCTGGGTGTTTGTACTGGGGATTCATTTGATTTTTCTTTCCACATCAGGTAAAACTTCAAAGGGATTTGAGCCTGTGTATCCAGATAGTCTGTGCATCGATCTGAAGACATTTTGCAATGCCTTCCCTTTCCACATTGTTTTTGATGAAGAAGTAAGGGGTGAATGTGGATAAGATATTGTTTCATCAAATTAATTATTTGAAATCTTTACATTTACTGCATACTTAAATGTGTAAAGTTGCCAGTTGTGGCAGACGTATTAATGATATGAGTGAGAACAAACCCCTCTGCTTTCAGATAGTTTAAAATAATTGTATTTAATTTTTTTTTTTGCTTTTCTGAGTGCTGAATATTTCAAACATTGTTACATCATCACTCCTTTCTTCTTTTACTCAATGCATCCATTCAGCTCCAGGTCAGACAGGCAGGGGTGACTGTTCAGAGAATAGTACCAGGGTTACAGACCAGGTGTAGCCAGCTGGATCAGTATTTCACCATCCAGCATCCACAGGTGACTTTCAACATCTGTAGCATCCGCAAGTTCATTAATAGCCATTTTGTTTTGCGGACACAAAGAGACAGAATACCTGTGGCCTGGAGAGAGAGACCCATGCTAGAACTGAGAGGTGAGAATATCTTAAAAAGGTGATGATTTAATGTATGTGTTTATTGATCATGTATATTATGTATTTTATGTCTTTTATTATTCTTAATTCTATATTTCACCATTCTGTCTAAAACTGTATTTTTCCTCTATGCATTCATCTATATATGTAATATGAGCAGTATATATATTCATTACAATTATAGTGGTGTGGGAAATACTGTGTGGCTTAGCAAATCCTTGACCCTGTTCCTGAAGCCTCCCCAACACTGTACATTATAAATGTCTTCAGGTCTTCGAATCTCTAACATGTGTGTTTGATTAGGGAGACATACAAAATGTGCACAGTTGGGGGAGCTCCAGGAACAGACTTAACAATGCATTCTGAACTAGCTTTCTGAATAGTAGCATAGATGCCTTTTAGATCAACCCTACATACTGTACAGTCTGTATATTTTATTATTTTATCTCATATTTATGTTCCAGATTTACAGTATATATGCCAAACATTTTGCATTCATTAATTCTCAGTGCCATGTCTTTAGGGAATTTAAAATGAGCCTCTGTAATGACTGTGCGCTTTAGTAACTTTAAAATGCTGTGTCTAACTCTTATCTGAAATATCAGACTTGCAGCTAGACCCATATTTAACATTCTTAGCATCCCGCTTTATATTTGCCTCTATACCGCTTTTCTTGTCTGTGTCTCTCAGGACAAATGTTATGGATGCCTCCATTGCGTTGCATGCTGTACCTAGCTTCACCATTACTTCGCAGCTTGCAGGAGCTGGAGGAGCACTGCATGCACCTCTCAGATATTGCTCCACACGATGCTACACGTGACCTGATCCTGCTCAACCAGCAGCGACTGGCGGAGATGGAGCTCTCCAACCAGCTAGAACGGAAAAAGGAAGAACTGCATCAGCTCTCAAAACACCTTGAGGAGGAAAAGAAGAAGACAGAGAATCTGCTCTATGCCATGCTGCCCAAACATGTGGCCAACCAGCTGAAAGAGGGCAAGAGAGTGGAGGCAGGTGAATCAAATTGAAGGAGAAATGGTTAGGAGTGCAGACAATGCATTGAGTATGCTTTTTGTAAGACAATAAAATGTCTCACGCTGCACTAGTTAAATATTGTCAAGAAAAGCTAGGAAGTCATTCCATTTAAATTCTTATGCCAGTTGTATATTTTGGCCATCTGCATTGCGCAGTGGTCTGCGCACTGTCTGCTTGATGTCACTGTGGTTGTCCATGCAAATGTTTACATGCAGCCCAATTTTTGTGTCCACATGCACTGTAAAAAACAAAAAAACACAATTTGTTGAGTCAGCTTAAAATAATTTGTTACCCTGCTGCCTTAAAATTTTAAGCTCAGTCAACGCAAATAAGTTTAGTCAACTTGAAATGTTAAGTTGTACTAAGTGACAACTTAGATATTTGTGTTTGTTAAACTTAAAAGCAAGGTAAGTAACCCAGCTGCCTTAAAAATTTAAGTTGAATCAACTCAAGTATCTAAATTGTCACTTAGTACAGCTTAACATTTCAAGTTGAATAAACCTTTTTTTTTACTTAAACCTTCTTTGAACTTAAAATTTTAAGGCAGCCAGGTAACAAATTATTTTAAGTTGACTCAACAAATAGTTTTTTACAGTGTGGATGATGTGCTTACAACAACCCATGCGCAAGGTAAATGAAAGGAAAATGAAGTATAGCAAGGCCAGGGCTGGGCAACTTCGGTCTTGGAGGGTAACTGACCTGCAGAGTTTAGCTCCTACCCTAATCAAACACACCTGAAAAAGATAATCAATATCTTCAAGATTACTAGAAAGCAGGAATCAAGAGAAGAGTTGAGGCATGGGTCTACTAGCAGATTTATTAAGACAGGAAGATAATCCAGGGATCCAGTCATCCAATTGTAAATGTGACAACTTAAAAAAGACACAGCAAGACATCTGACCTTAGCCTAAAAAAGGTAGGCTAAGAATATGCAGAGAAAATGAGAAACTAAACAAGAAACAGGTGAGAACTAAGGTTTACGGTTCTTTACTGTCACATACACATTACTTACGTGTGATGTCTTGGGCCATGGTGCCCCCAAACCAGGCAGTGATGCTCCATGTGAGAGGATTCTCCATGGCCCCAGTATAGAAAGCCCTCAGCACTCTGTGGAAGACCTTGAACCAGGTCAGGTGTCATATGTGGTAGAGATGCAACAAACTGTTTGTGTGTTGTTGAGGAGAGATCTTCTGTGAGATGGACCTCTAACGTATTTGAAACTGTTCACCTTCTCAGCTGTGGCCATATTTATCATCTGAGGTCTGTAATTTGTAGTTTGTCTGTAGTCATCTGCTTTCTCCCATAACTGATGACATTCTTGTTGACATTCTGGGGTGAGATTGTTCGTGTTAAGAGGATGTGATATTGTCAGAGTTTATTTTTTTCATTACTTGTTGGAGCCAAGGATTAGTTATTTGTTGAAGGAGTTAATGTCATAGAGGAAGTAAAGCAGAGGACTGAGGACACAGCCCTGTGGGGCTCCAATGCTGAGAGTAGGGATGAAGGAGATGTGGTTTCCCATTCTGACTAACCGGGGTCATCCAGTCAGGAAGTCTAGGATCCAGTGGCAGATGTGAGGGTTCAGTGCAAAGTGGAGCTTTTTGAAAAGGTATGAAGGGATGATGAAGTTAAAAGCAGTGCTGTAATCAACAAACCACATCCTTTTCTCTGATCCAGGTAGGAGAGGGCAGTGTGTTGGGTGTGGATGATGATGGCATCTGTGGACTTGTTGGATCAGTGTGCAGACTGTAAGGGGTTGGGACACCTGGGGAGGAAGGAGCAGATGTAGGCTTCAATCAGATTTTTCGAAGCACTTCATCATTATAGAAGTGAGTGCTGCAGGACAACAGTTGTTCAGATAGAAAGAGGAAGAAATTAGAGCTCGAGGTAAGCAGTTTTAAGCTTTAGCGCCATGTCACTTTGATTTCATGTGCCATTTTATTGGCTGGTCAGTAAACGTGGGTGGTGGCAGCAAACACATTGTGCGATGATCAGGCTGAATTTCTGACACCGCCAAAAAATATTTCTCACGGTATGACAAAGGATCACAGATTAGGAGCCACGATCACAGAAATCGCCACAATTGTTTTACAATGCCAATCTTTCGTCTGGTACAGACGAATTGTGCAGTGTGTTTCGGGCTTTACAAGGGATCACACAGTTAAATCTTGACTCTACTGTGCTTTTCTTCTAGGTGAGTTTGAAGAGTGCACCATCCTTTTCAGTGATGTGGTGACCTTCACCAACATCTGCTCTGACTGCGAACCCATCCAGATTGTCTCCATGCTCAATTCCATGTACCTGAAGTTTGACCGTCTTACTACTGTACACAATGTTTACAAGGTTAGCCTCAGTCTTGAGGATTTTTCTTGTATAAAATGTAATACAGTTGATTTTAATATGTGTCATAACATGTTCTGCAGGTTGAGACAATTGGAGATGCTTACATGGTTGTAGGCGGTGTGCCAATCCCAATGTCAAGTCACACCGAGCGTGTGGCTAACTTCGCCCTGGGCATGATCATAGCTGCAAAAGAGGTCACTAACCCTGTCACTGGTGGCCCTATTCAGGTGATCTTTGAGAGGCTATCTTTGATTAATACTTAAGCATTGAGTTCAGTGTTTCAGCCTGCAACCTCAAAATGTACCTCCTTTCCTGAAATTGCCATTCCCAGCTGTTTTGAGGTCTTAGAAAAGAGTTTGAATTGATTTTTGGAGTTTTGTGTCCCAGATCCGGGTGGGCCTGCACAGTGGACCGGTTTTGGCAGGGGTGGTTGGTGAGAAGATGCCTCGGTACTGTTTATTTGGAGACACAGTTAACACAGCATCCCGAATGGAGAGTCATGGACTGCCTGACAAAATCCACCTCAGTCCCACTGTTTATCAGTGAGAAGCATGAAAAATGTCCTCTGTCTCAGTTACTGCTGTTTGGCACTATAAATCTACATTATACTATATATAAACATTATGTTGACTTTAGATCAGGATCTTGACTTAAATCTCTCTGGCTGTTTTCTTGTAAACAGTGCTCTAAGAAATAAAGGCTATCAGATGGAGGAGCGTGGAGAGATAGAGGTAAAAGGTAAAGGAAGGATGCGCACCTACTTCCTGCAGAGGAACCTAAAAGTCACAGAGAGTGAGATCATGGGGCTTCTGGTGCACCACGCTGACAATGACAGGAACATGAATCATTCTACACAAGATTGTGCTTCACAGCTACCTCACTACAGGCCAGCA
This sequence comes from Labeo catla, assembly GCA_012976165.1. NCBI lineage: Eukaryota > Metazoa > Chordata > Actinopteri > Cypriniformes > Cyprinidae > Labeo > Labeo catla. The sequence continues at coordinate 207,660 of VONZ01000742.1, forward strand.
TTAAAAGGTCTGTTGAATGTCTCTTCATTATTTGGTTATCAGTCATAAGCAACGGCATGTATTAGTGTCCCACTATACATTCTTAAGCCCTTACTGTTTTTTTTTATATATATAATTGTTCTCTGTTTTCTGCCCCCCTCTCTTAAAGTTACCCAGAGACTACAGAAAAGAGAGAGTTTTCCATTGGTACCAATGAAATATGGCGATAGTCCAACAGAGAGCAAGCCTCCCACACAATTTGCTGAACCTCAGCACAGCACTATTACAGGTATCATCGAGCAGTAGAGGTGCACGGGGCACAAACTAACACGGGGTTAATCGTAACACATTAAATAATTAAATATTTCCATGCACCCTAGCATAACCAAATTTACGGTATTTACTAGTCGCCATAGCAACACTATACAGAGAAAAAAGTGTGCCAAAATTCAAAAGCCTTTTGATGATATCGCTGAATATATATTTTACCATAGTAAAAGTAAATTTCTGGCTGAAGTAAAATTTTCTTCTCAGTTTTTAGTATTCATCTAAAATGAGACAAATCTGCCATTATTTTAATCGCCAATCTGTTATTTATCAGTTTAGATAGTTTATTAATGCTTCGCAAACCAGCAGAAGCAACAAACCACTTTTATATTCCAGTTGCTCTGATGGGTAAAGTTGTACCACTGCGTTACAATCTGCCCCGCTATTATTAAACTATGCTATTCTATGACATTAGCAATGTAATTTTCACTATTTACTGTAATGGATTTTAAAAAGAAACCACAAGAAATCGGTGAATAAAGACTGACAATCCATATTTAATGTTGAGAAATTATTATTTCAAGAAATGTAAAGCATTTTGGCTCATTTATGTGTCTCGTGTTCTATGAGAGCTGTGTTTGGAGGAAGGGAAGTGTTTTTTTTGAATGTCTGAATGTGTTTCTTACAAATGTTATTTGCGCACGTTGGGGCTCATTCATGAAACTTGCGTAAATATCTGAGTAAATTCTGAGTAATTTGCACGTAAATCAGACATTCCCAAAAACTCTCCTCCGGATTCACAAAGGATTTGATAGTTAAATGTGTATGTTAATGAATTCCAATCATTCGTAAATAAGGCGCTCATGCATGCTCATTCACAATTAGCATAATCCCCATCTATGAATTACAGTTATGCAAATTGCGTGTCCAGGAACACAGTAGAATTATCTGGTCTACTTTCTCAGGTTTGACTCCAGTATATTGCACAAATGCAAAAAAGACTAATAGGCCATATAACAATAAATATTCAATAACCTGTGTCCACCAATGAGTTTTTAGCCAGTTGAAAAAATGTCTTCTTAAAATGACCAGCTGGTGGAGCTTAAAAACGCCTTGGTGACAGTGTTTTTCCAGCTGAGATGCTTTAGTTGCTGTGATTTGGAATAGGCTATGTACGGCGGCAACGTTACTAGTATCTCATTTTAAAGAATTTTACTTAATATAAAAAAGCAGCAACCAGTAATATTTATTCTTCATTGTTGTAGACAGTCATTGTACAAGTAGGATGGTTGGTCGGTATTTGTCCTGCCCCCCCCTCTATTTACTGCTGGGCAAATAGTGACAGTGATGAGTGCTGTGTTTTACAGTTATCAACACAGCTACAAAAACATCCAAAAGAGGGCAAGGGCAAATGAACTTGTAATTATTATAATGGTGCATCAAAATACAGTGTCATCAGTTTGCCAAAAAGAACACAGGACGTTTTACGCACCATTTACACGTGGTAGGGAGCAAGTGTACATTTCGTTTGTACCAACTAACATTTTGAAAAAACAAACATTTTCATGAATTCGAAAATTTATGTTAGAACGGCTTTACGAACGATTTCCACAGAAATTTGTTCTGCTCCTGTTTCATAAATGAGGCCCATTGTTTTGAACTATACTGGATAGCTGTGTTTTGCGATCAGGGCCGTCCCACGCATGGTTGAGATGTGTTCATTGTGAACCTCAAAAATTAGATTTTCTTTTTAATTCTTAAAAAACGCCATTATTTTATTTGAGAAGGTGAATCATTTTATTTTATTGACAAACTATTTAGTTTGTCGTGTATATTTTTTTCATTCGATCAGATAACATTTTAAGCTGTCATATGGTCATGTTACAACGTGCCCCTCACATGTTACAATGTACCCCACCTACGGGACATGTTGTCACATTTCACTCCCTTTCTTTTAATGTAAATAATGAAAAACGTATACACTGTAATTATGAAACAAAGCAACATATTTGTAAGTGTAAAATTAACGTGGATAAAAAAATATACTCTGAACATCACGTGGATTTACACAAACTGAGATATTCAAAAAGTGTCAGGTTGTGTCCCACGCTCCCCTACAGTAGAAATTAAAAATGCAATGCAAGCTTTTTTTAAGTAAGGTTTATTTATAACAAATGCGTGCACTGACATAGCTTATACCACTGACTGCTTTATTCACTAACAGGTAAACCACGAGATTCAGAGAGTTACGGGAGTCTTTACAGTGAGGACGAGCCCTCTGAGCTCACAAAGGACAGCACACCCAACAAGCCTGAGAATAAGAAACCTTCAGCTGATAAACGCAGACATGTTCACACCAGGTTCTGTTTGTTATTCTGACCTTTTTCTTGAGCCCAGATGTATTCAGTATGTTACACTGTAACTATACAGTTTAATATTATTACATGAGCTGTCAAGAGGAGACACTACAGACCCTGTTAAGTGTTTCTTTTATAGCACTTTATCTATTTGTGTCAATAGATTTCAATTACAATACATATTTTTAAAGGCCGTTTTCTCAAAATTTGTTTTTTTTTTCCTACACTGAGCCATAAATCTCCACTTCAGTAGCACTTACACACACCAGAATGTACATTTTTATTTCTGACTGTATCCTGAAGTTTTTTTTAAAGAGGTTTTTTGTCATATATAATTTGCTTGATTTTATACAACATTTCCCCCCCCCCCAAAAAAACTGCAAAAATATATTGTTTTCTGTCTTTTGAACTACGAAGTGACAAAATGAGATACCCAAAAATTCCCTCTGTAAAAACATGTGACTCTAATATATAAAAAAATTAAACAAGAATTTTGAAGCTGTCTTTATTCAGTGTTTAGATTTTTGTACTAGAAGTTTATGCAACTTAGTGCATATTTTGCACTAATGCCTCATTTGCATATTTAAACAATATTTTAGAAAACTTGTAATACAAATTTTGTTTTTGCAATTATCAGTGTAATCAATCAACTGGGTAAGTAGGTAATAACTATTAGCTGATGTTGTTGTTTTTTTTTTTTTTTTAACCTATTTTCACCTGCAGTGTCACGCCTTAATATGTTAAATGGCTGTCTGAGACAAGCTAATGGTCATGTACTAAACTATTCCTCATACAGTCTATGAGGTGTATATATATATATATATATATATATTATCTGTAAATATCTTCTCTTAACTATTTTTTTTTTGTTTTACCTTCAAGTAAAACAGGGTAGTGAAAAATAAAATAATTGTCAACCCCTGAGCAATAACTATTTCAGGAGTGTAAAAAAAAGATTTTCAGGACTGCAGCCTCAAAGTCTCTGATATATTGTGCAGATTTGTCCTAATTCTTAACTGAATAATAATAATAATAATAATAATAATAATAATAATAAGTAAACCTTCCTTTGGCTTCTTTCTCTTTCTTGTAGCAAAAGTGTCACTGCATTGATACATTTTAAAAATATTTAATAACATTTCTACAGGTTTTTAGTTAACAGTTCACTCAAAAAAAAAGAAAATTCTGTCATCATGTACTCTGCCTCAAGCTGTTCCAAGCCTGTATAAGTTTCTTTCTTCTGTTGAACATAAAAGAAGATATTTTAGAAGATGTGGGTAACCAAACACAGTAGCTGAAACACTTTTCAAAATATCTTTCTTTGGTTTGGAACAACTTAAGAATGAGTAAATTATAAGAGAATTTTCATCTTCACTTTTGGGTAAACTATCACTTTAAATATGTTTATAAATAAACACTGAATAAAATAGTTGGAGATTTCGTGGAAAGGTAAAAACAAACTGATGTAAATAAGTAATGTTTATCATTTAAAGTGCTATGAACTAACAATTACACCAAACTCAGTATAGTGAGCAGGAAGCGCACATCTCCACCGGTTCTTCACACAAGCAGACACCCGATCCGAGCGCCAAAGCGAGACTGACAGGTCATCGGACGAGACCGTGGGATGACTTGAGTTTCTTCAGCTGGATGAATTTGAGAAACCAAATCTGTAACAGGAGTCAAGGCGTTGAGGTCAGGTGTGGGTATTAATTCACCACAAGACTCAACTGAAAATGTGTCAGGACGGGACCGCGTTACTGCACTTCCTCTTTGTCAGCTGCACAAGCGTCCGTTTTGCGGGTGTCTGTTTTTCCCACCGTTACTTTGGAATTCACGAGTCTGTTTCCTCTATCGCTTGAAGTTCACAGGTGCTTTTTTCCGACAGGTGCTCACCCAGTACAGGTCGATTGGTGTAAATGTCATCCACTGGCAACAGGAAAGTTACCGTCTTGACTTTGGCTCTAAAATGTTAAACATAAGGATTAGCATGCGATTCATTAAATGGCAATTTCATACTGACTAAATCCTAACTCGCCTGTTTTTGTTGACATACTCCTGAAGGGAATGTCTGTTGGTTAATTTTTCCATGTCTGGTTTAGCATAGGTACTAGAAGGACGCCCGTGTGAACCATCATGTAGTTTTGTCCATTTATTGTTGTTCACAGTCTCCTCGTATCGTCTCGGCTTGTGCAAAATCTCGTTCTTTCGAGAGTTTCCGTTCATGGAGTTTGAGGATATGGAGTATCTTCTCACTGTCATAATAATGTTTTCTGCAGGAATAAAGCAAAAAGGCATGCATTATATTTGGTTTTTGATCAGTTGTAACCAATACTTGACTGAGAATGACTGTTTAGAAAAAGATAGATGCATCAATCTCTGCACCATTCTAGTTTTTTTTTTTCATTGATGCATTTGTCATGAATGGGCAGGGCTGGACATCTCTGTCCCCCGATGTCTACTGTCCCTACAGAGTTTAGCTACAACCCTGTTCAAGCACACCTGAATCTAACCATAGTCTTCTGGATTGCTTAAAAATTACAGGCAGGTGTGTTTAATTAGGGCTGGAGCTATAGGGCTATGTTTACACCACTCCATATACATTTGAAAATGCATTTTTTCCCTTTACGTTTTGTCCTTCTGTCCACACAGAGACAGCATTTTTGTCCTGTGAAAATTAAATTCTTTCTGAAGATGCTCTCCCAAATAAATAAATGTAATGTTTTCACATTGTAGTGTGATCTGTGAAAACTTAAGTATTTGAGAATTATGACGCATGTTTAGTCATGTTATACATTCTGTACCCATAGATATCTATGCCATTATGAAAATTAACCATGGTTACTACAAATAAAACCAAAAAATCATGGTTAATATACTTAAACTACAAATTGACCATGGTTTTGGTAGTTCAACCATAGTTTAACCATGGTATTTGTAGTAAAGTTTTTACAAATGGCAATAAATACATAAAAACAACAACAACAACAACAACAAAACATGATTACTACACTTTTACTATAATAAAACCATTGTTATTTTTCGTAACAGCATGATTATACTGGTATGAGCCTATTATGTGCTCCTCACTTTAAATGTGATACAAAAGATACAATCTTCATATTACTTTCCTGCATAGATGACATGAGAATTACATTTTTGGACCAAACATCCCTATTAAAAAAAGAAATATATTTAAAATGTATGTATTTTATACTAAGTATAATTTAAATGTATTAACATATTGTCACACCCCTGTGGACTGTTTTGTTGGTTTTTCCCTCCTGTGTCCTTATTTGGTCTTTCCTGTTCCGTTTCTTGTTAATGTCGTCATTGGTTAATCACTTACACCTGTCCTTGTCTCATTAGCGTTCTTATATAAGTTTGATTCAGTTCCTTGTTCAGTGTCCGTTCTTATAATGTAATTTATGTTAGTTTCATCGTGTTGGATTGTGTTTTCCCTGCTGTTCCAGTTTGTTCCTGTTCCCGTTTGGATTATCTCATTAAAGCACATTTTGCATGATTTCCTCGTCCGTGCTCCTCCTTCCCACACATGACCCTGATGCATATTTATTGACATATCGCTTGAGACTTCCTGATATATATAAATTGTAATTAAACTTTATTATGCACAGTGCACATTTCCTAATATTAAGTCTGTTAAGCCTAAAATGTGTTTTAATGTCACTATTAATTAGGATTGTATGATCTTTGAACAATATCGGTATTTAAATGTCAAATATTTAAAGTGTAGTTCCACAATACTCAAGTATATCTTTAGTTGGATTTCAGCACTACTTCCACACAATTAACCCTTTAACTGTCACTCCCATTTTTGAACATGGACTTGATAATGCATCCAAACTTATATTTTTATAATTCATGAACAAAAACCTTTTGTAATATGATTTTGATGTACATTTTCCATGGTAATGCAATGTCTGATTTTAAAATGGTTTTCAACGGATGAATTTTGAGATTTTAAGTTTTCAATATAATTTCTTATGATTTCTAAAGTGTGATAGGGAAAAAGGCAACAAGGAAAGTCTTAGTGACAAAAACTCCTGCTATGATGTAGGTTTTAGAGATGCTTGTCATAAATTAATCTATTACTTTTCCTACATAATCCGTAACACAAAACAGTGGAAAAGTATCTATTTAGGAGTCGTAGACCTTTACAACGATATATAGTTTGTCTCGATTATATTAGCATTTATTTGTAATATGGTGAAGTAAACCTAGGCGTCCCACTGAGGGGATGGGTGACAGTTAAATGGTTAAGTATATAAATAGTGAATGTATTTGTAGTATACTTAGCATAAAATAAATGTCATTGAAAGGGGTCATCAGATGGGTCTTAATGAAAAGTCTATAATATACTTTGGATAAAAATTCTCAATGGTTGTGTAAAACAACATCCTTTTTACTTTGCCAAAATCAGCTCTGCAAAAATCATCCTGTTCTGGTCGAGGCTGCTTTAAATGCAAATGAGCTCTGCTCACCCCGCCCCTCTCCTCTCTCTGTGGAGTGACGAGCCTGTTTACTTTAGCTGCATTTAGCCGCTAAACTTACTTTCTTTAACTTACATCCCTGCTCCAGCATCAAAACAATGGAGGTCAGACTGTTACAACTCGTCTGAGGTAAGATGCTCATGTCAATCAACTATTGTGGGAGTGGCCTCTGTCTGTGTGACGCAACAACGACAGGCATCTGTTAATGGCTCGATTTGAAAAAGGGGAAATTATTTTTACAGATTAATTAAAAACCACTGCATGGATTTTTATCATTATAGGGTACATTTGTACATACACTGCCAACACACATTAATGTTCAAACAACATGAAAAAGTGAACTTTGCATCCGATGACCCTTTTAAATACATTTTAGTATATTTATTTTTTACTAGGGATGGCATGCCGATTGAGTGTGACATGGACGCACTAGTACATGGTGAGATGTTTTGCTAATAAAATGATCATATAACAGCATGAAAACGTAATTGCTTCTGGTCTCTCAGTATCATTCCTGTTTATGCATGATGTTTTACACAAGTGCAGTACGATGATTTTAGCATTTTCTAATGTTTTTGTGGGATGAGAAAGCTTTGGAAAATGCTTGAAAACATATCTAGAACAATGCATAAAAATATACAGTTATTAAAAATGACTTTATTATTAGTTAACATTGAGTTTTTTAAGGGACATTCTGAATATAAGTAACTTTGCAACTACATGTAAACTTATTCTAACCCAAACCCTGACCTTACAGTGTACTAACTGTCTAATGAGAGTTAGCTGACATGTTGTTAAAAAGTTATTTATAGTCAACAGAATTTCTGAAGGGAACTATCAAAATAAAGTTTAACCCTTTTATAGTCAGATTGCTTATTTGCATTTCAGAGAATTGGAATCTGGCACATGCTTATTAAATCTTGAGTAACACAAGATATTTACTGTAACACTTTAGTGTAGGGACCAATTCTCACTATTAACTAGTTGCTAATTAGCATGCATATAACTAGCATATTGGTTGTTTATTAGTACTTATAAAGCACATACTGATGCCTTATTTTGCATGACCATATTATGCATCATCAACCCTACCCCATACCTAAACTTAACAGTGACCTTACTAACTATATAAGCAGTAATTAGGAGTTTATTAAGGTAAAAGTCATAGTTAATAGTGAGAACTTGACCTTAAAATAAAGTGTGTCCTTATTTACCTTTGTACTGTCCTTCAAGTTGTGGTGCGGACACGTTTCGTCTCAGGCTGGCGTGGCTCGAGCTGTCCTGTGACCCGTCCTTCTGCTTCACTGAGTCCAGGGCTGAAGCGGGCCGGTCGAGCTGGCCGCGGAGTGCTTTGTTTTCGCTCTCCAGCTTTCTGATCTCATTCTGCATTTCTGAGATGACCTGCGCAAAGCTCCGTCCGCTCTCCATGCTTCCAGACTATCCGTCCATTCGAGTGAAGCGTGAAGAGTCCTCTTTCAAGCCCTTATACCGGACCTCTCCCACAGCGTCTTTCAATCTCAGTCCAAATCTTGTCCCGGGGAGATTATGTCGCCTTTCACCACTTATACAGCTGAAAGCGTTCAGGCGGTTGGCCCTTTGGGTCTCAGTACGATGTTTTATTTATCACAGACAGAGTGTTGAGTTTCCTTCGTTAGCTTTACCCGGAATAGTGCATACAGAGGTAAAATAACCATACAATTTAAACAAAATAGACACAGAGCACTTGGCTGCAAGAACATCTTGATTAATTTTCTTTCTCTGAGAGGACAAATGCAATTTAGTTGTCATCGGACAGAGATGAAGATGTGCGATAGATTCAGTGGTAACTGATGCGCCTCCCTAGGAGCTTAAAAAATTCATCAGGTCAGTCAACAAGAAGCAACAAATCTAGGATGGAAAAGTTCCCCATAAGCATGTCCTTATTACATGTCGTCTTCATGTCTCTCTGAAAAGTAGAAGTAACATTTGATCATGTTGCCATTTGATAATGGCTTAAATAACTAATATTTATACTAACTTCCCATTCATGTTGGTGTCATCAGATGTGATCCTTTTCACATACTGTCTAAAAAGGTTTCAGCATTGTGCATATAGAATAAACTTACACATTTATTACAACTAAATCAGTCAGTATCTAAATATGTTTATTCAAACTCATTCTGTTTACAGTTCCAGGAGAATTGCCAATATCAGTACCACAATAAGGATTTAGCAACAGAAATGTTGTACACCTCTGAAAAGAGAGGTAGAGGCAATCAATGAAAACCAACCACAATCATTGAGTAATTACCTGTAATTAGCACCCTTAAAGAAATGTTTGTGTTATTTATACACCATTATCCAGTGTCATTATGAGCTTCGATGAATATGCATTTAGCACAGCAGCATGAAACAGAGGTTAAGGATATTGCCCTTTAGTTATAGCACAGCCACAAGAATAAAGACTACGGTGTTTGAGTCTAACAAAGAGTTCATTCTAACGAATACACATCAAATACAAGTGCACAACAGAACATACAATAGGGAAAATTACAGAAAATTGCCCTAATATACATAAGCACAAAATATCTAAGCTCAGTATGCAGTTGTTGCTGCTTTAATGTTTTTTTTTTTTCCTTTTCACACTACTGTGATCACAGTTTAATCAAAGACAACATAAGGTAGTTTAGAACATTTCCATATTTTACAAACAAGAAATGCTGTACTTATTTCTCTGTTCTTTTTGAACACAAACTAATACATAACATTATAATATAGCAATGAAGTGTAAAACTATAATCTTCATTTTATCCATTATGAGATAAACGAGGTCAAAATTATTTTCATTTTCAAAATTATTTTAAAAAGTATGATTTAGATGTTTTTGTTTCTTCCTTGCAATAGTGCCAGAACCACAGACATATATGTTTGATATTGAATACCAAAACATTGTCTCTGTGTTGTTAACAGAAATGAGCCATCTGATTCTCCAGTGTGCACACTAGACTCTGAATCATGCATGAGGCTGTCTGTGTGGGAGAGAAACCCTATCACCCAAACACTGATATCCATGACTTGAAATGTGTGCAATGGTTGTGATGACAACAGCTGATTATTGGGAGGCAGCCATTCAAAACAAAATTAAAATTTGCACCATCTGTAGAGTGACATTTTATCTTTTGTAATATTATTATTTATTTTACAGTAAATAAATCCAAACCACACATAAATTACCTTTTTACAACTCTAAAAAATATGTTTAAAAATATATATAAATATATTTTTATAAATATACAAAAATACTTCTACAACTCCAGTTATGCTTGCTACTCTTTGCTATGATGGGGCCTGAAACATAAATCTGTGATGCTGTTGTATCGGTTTCTACATTCAACAACTGTATTTCTGATATTTTGTATTTTATCACTTTAAAAAAAAGATCATGAGGTCATTACTAAGCAGCTCTGTAATATTCGGTCTGGGGTGATTATTTGTGATTATTTTGTCATCTTAGATTTATAAGGTTCTATCTGCATTCTGAGCACTTTTGAGATATTGAGCTTCAAAGTTTTTGCATTCAATAGACTTCTGTAGATAGAAACATATTTTTTATTTTCTAAAAAAAGGCAGAAAATGTACACAGCTTACAAAAAAAACATCACATAATGTAAATGAGTTGTCACTTAATAAGAATATGTGAATAACACAATTTTGACAAAAATGTCAAATAGAACCATATAATTCTAAGGTGATGATTTGTTAAACTTACCACTGCACTAAATAATAACCTAGGATTGTTTGGGGTATTTTTGCAAAGATACTTGGACCTGGCATCTTTTCAAGTCTGTCTATAATGAGACATAATGTCCTTCCACGCACTTCTGAAAACCTCTAAATTATTATTTTATCAATTATTAAATTTGGTCAAGGTTACAGGTTTTTTCTTGAGAGCAGGAGTATGACTGTTTCAGGATGTTTCTCTTTAACCTTTTTTAACCTGATGGGAGCAACAGTATCTTTCCATGCAATGTGAAATACCTTTAGTTCTATCATGACAACTCTCGGAGGGATTGGCATGGTAATGTACATAACAATGTTAATGTATTTGGTCTTGGCAGAATAGATCTGCTACGCTGCTGCTGCTGTGACAGAGCAGGTACCGAGACTCGCTACTGGCAATACAGCCACACATGCTGCTGTGAGCATGTAAGAAATATAACATAACACATATGAATAACCCCCATAGCATACATGATCACCCTGTAGCACAGGAATAGGCAATGTCGGTCCTGGAGTGCTGCTGTCCTGCGGGGGTTTAGCTCCAACCCTACACTGTAAAAAAAAAAAAAAAAAAATCAGTAAAAGTTATGGTAAAAAACAAACAAACAAACAAACCAAAAAAACGGCAGCTGTGGTTGCCAGAATTTTACCATAAAAAATACAGTAGCAACATTTTAGGTTTAAATTTACATTTAAATACCGTAATTTCATCAACTGATATGATGTTAATATACCCACCTGTTGAAGTACTGAAATCTGTTTTGTACCTTTATAATACACTGATAACCACCAAAAGCAGGGGGTGATGAGAAAGTCACATAATGAACCAAAGCCAATCACAAACAGCTTTTAAATATTAACATATATAGAAGGTGCACGGTGTCATTTACACAAACACTAAACACCATCATGGTAACACACATGGAACTGAAATAATGCAATAAACATTAATTTAACAACATTAGATGTAACATACAACTTTAGTGTTTACATTAATCTCTATAAGCAATAAACAGTATTACAGCTTACCTATCACAGAATCCGTAAAGTGTGATATCCACGATTGTTGACGGACACTGCCGTATTAGCAAAGACCTAGCCCTGAATGATCTGCACACAATCCGCCATAAATGCTAAAGCATTTAAAACAAAGTCTTTGTTTAAAATCAGCATTGAAGTACGAAATGCTGTCTTATTACAGCTATAGAAGTTGTTCAGTCCAGAGCAGTGATTGATTTTCTGCTTTTAATTTATTGTTTGGGTCATATCAACAGTCTAGACCCAAACAGCACTATAGGTACCAGTGCTGGGGGTGACGCAAGTTACGTAATATTATTACTTTTTCCAAGCAACTAGTAAAGTAACGCATTGCTTTTTAATTGACAAGAAAATAGTTACTTTTTCAAATAAGTAACGCCAGTTACTTTTCACCCCATTTATTGATTAAAAGCTCTCCTGTCCCCATGTTGAGAGAAATCGGGACTAAGATGTTAGTTTTAGAATAAATGTGAACATGCATTAATTCATCTCACTCACAAAAAACAGATTCAGTATTCCTCAAAATGAATAAAAACAGTGAAATTCAACTCAGAATATAACGCAAACCTTCAATAATTAAATATGTGAAATAATACAAATATCCTTTATGCATTTAATACCATTTTATTAACCAATTTCTTTGCTGCCGACTTTCGATGATCCAATTCAACCGTACTAATAAGCAAAACTTACTCAAGATAATCTAACATTTGTTTTCCTTTTTTTATTGCTGAAGAGTTGATATTTTTTCTTCTGCGGTCTACTGTACGGATGTGAATTCACTTTTCTCATAGCCTGATGCTTTTGTTGTGAAACGTCTCGGTTACATCTGTAACCCTCGTTCCCTGAAGGAGGGAACGGAGACGTTACGTCATAACTGACATATTTGGGGTCTCCCTTGGGAGGCCAATCACCTCTGAGTTAACTGGAAAAAGCCAATGAAAATTGGCAAGTGGATTTTGCATGCCAAGCCACTCCCCCGTACATACGGGTATATAAGATGGCGGCGCGCATCCACTCATTCAGATTTAAGCTGAGGAGCTGAGCCAAAACCGAGCCCCCCAGCGCAGTCCCGAATTGTGGCAGGAGGACGTCTCCGTTCCCTCCTTCAGGGAACGAGGGTTACAGATGTAACCGAGATGTTCCCCTTCAGTCGTTCTCTACGACGTTACGTCATAACTGACGTATTTGGGGTCTCCTCTGGAAAACGGCACAATTCTGAACTGCGTTAAGTGATTTGAGATACAAATGCTGACAAGCAAGCGAGTCAGAACAGATGAATCTCAACACGTAACCTTCCCAACGCCCTGAAGGCCAGAAACCGGGCCTACCAGGGGTGCCAGGTAACTGAAGCAAGCGTTGGGGGGGGCGGAGACACTTGATAAGGTCAAGTGGAAGAGGGTGAATAGAAGAGAGAATATGGGGAACTTATAGAAAGATAAGGCCACAGCTGGGAGGGGTGAAGGAGCCCCCTACCGGACACAGTCTAGAAACTCCGCACTAATCCGAACTGAGGGGGCCAGGAGGACCCAGAGTTCACAAGGGAATAAATGGGAATAGCGCATGGATCCAGTAGGAATGGCGCAGCAAGCCGACACCGAGCCGTCCACCCGCAAATTACCTGATGTTACCTAACACACGGGAGGAACCGGCTCAACGCGGAGGTTGTAAACCCGCAAGGTGTCTGGTGTCGCCCAGCCCGCAGCTCTACAGATGTCTGGTAGAGAGGCGCCGTGCGCCAACGCATAGGAGGAGGCGACACTCCGGGTGGAGTGGGCTCGAACTCCCAGGGGGCACGGCTCACCCTGACACTGGTAAGCCAGGGTGATGGCATCAACCACCCAATGAGCCAACCTCTGCTTGGAGACAGCATTCCCCATCTGCTGCCCTCCGAAACAAACGTCTGAAGCTCTGGGTGTGGTCCACGTAAGTGCGCAGGGCACAAACGGGACACAGCAACGACAAGGCCGGGACGTGAGCGCGATCAGGAGCGATGTCTTTAAGACAGATATTTCAGCTCAACTGATGCAAGCGGCTCAAAGGGGGCCCTCCGAAGGCCTAATAGCACAACGGAGAGGTCCCAAGAGGGGATGAGGTGCGAGCGAGGAGATTTAGCCTCCTGCACCTCTTCAGGAACCTGACGATCAGGTGATGCTTCCTAAGGGACAGGCCATCGACCGCATCATGGTATGCAGCGATGGCCGCCACGTACTCTTTTAAAGTGGAGGGGGACAGCCTCCGCTCCAACTTATCTTGAAGAAGGAGAGCACCACACCGACCAAGCATCTCTGTGCGTCCTCCCGGCGGGAGGAACACCAATCAGCGAACAGACCCCACTTCAGGGCGTAGACCTGCCTGGTAGAGGGGGCTCTAGCCTGAGTGATGGTATTAATCACGGCCTGGGGAAGGCCAGTGAGGTCTGCCGAGTCCCGTCCAGAAGCCAACATGGAGGTTCTAGAGGTCAGGACGCGGGTATCAGATTGTGCCCATCCCCTGAGAAAGAAGGTCCTTCCTTAGGGGAATCTTCCCGGGAGGGGCTGTCACAAGGAGCAAATTAGCTGGATCACCAACGGGGGGTTGGAGTCGCCATTCTCCGGGACGAGTGAGCTGTTGTGAGAGCGCATCGGCTGCACGATTCAGTTCCCCCGGAATGTGAACGGCCTGCAGCGATCTGAGCCGTGTCTGACTCCACAGGAGGAGATGGTGGGCGAGTTGCAACATGCGACGGGAGCGCAAACCACCCTATCGGTTGATATACGCTACCGTCGGAACATTGTCTGTTCGAATCAGCACATGCTTGTCGCGCAGCATCACAAGAAACCGACGCAGCGCTAGAAGCGCTGCGAGCAACTTGAGGCAACTGATGTGCCACTGCAGTCGAGGTCCTGACCAGGAGCCCGAAGCTGTCTGCCCGTTGCAAACGGCACCCCAGCCCATCTTGGAGGCATCTGTGTTCACAACCATGTGCCTCGACACCTGACCCAGGGGCACACCGGCCCGTAGGAAGGCAGGGTCTGACCAAGGGCTGAAAAGGCGGCGACATTTCGGGGTAACGCCGACCCGGAACATGCCGCGGTGCCATGCCTATCTCAGGATTCAGCCATAGAGCCAGTGCTGAAGCAGTCTCATATGGAGCAGTCCGAGCAGCGTAACTGCGGCTGCGGCTGCCATATGCCCCAGGAGCCTCTGAAAAGGCTGAGAGGAACCGCTATCCTGTGTCTGAAAAGGTTCAGACAACTCTGAACCTGAGTGTGCTCGTTCGTGAGGCGTGCCGACATATTGACCGAATCCAACTCCATGTCCGACAAAATGCGCTTCGCTGTCAGCATCCTGAACGGTAGCCTGTGAAGGGACCGGTTCAGAACCCAAAAGTCCAGGATTGGTCGTAACCCGCCGGACTTCTTGGGTACGATGAAATAGGGGCTGTAAAACCCCGAATTCATCTCGGCTGGAGGGACCGGCTCGATCGCGTTCTTCGCCAGAAGAACCGCAATCTCCGCTCACAGCACAGAGGCATCTGTGTCCGAACGGACAGGTGAAAAGGTGCCTCCGAATCTGGGCGGGCGCCTTTTGAATTGGATCGCATAGCCGAGCCGGACTGTCCGGATCAATCAGCGAGACGGGCTGGGGAGCGATAACCACGCTGCCAGACTCCGAGCAAGCAGGATCCACGGAACAGTCACTGACGTACCCCTGGTGGGGCAGCCTGGGGGGGGAGGTGACCCAACCCAGAAGACAAAGCGTTCTGAAGAAGAGTGACGCTGCGGTAACAGCTCTTACCTTCGCCCCTGGTTCCCGCGAAGACAGGCTCCGAGTCTGCACCTGAGGAGGCAAAATGTCGCTCATAGTTACAGCTCGGGGCCAGAGGCCCAGAGACTGAGAAAATTGCTCTTTTTGTGAGTGGTTGGGTACCACCAACCCGAAGGTCGGCGGCAGCAGTGAGGTCACCCCTTCCCGGCCCTCCCCCGGGAGGGGGGGGACAGATATCAAAAGTCCCCTGCCGAGCAATCTTCTCTATCCCCGGGAAGCCTGCTTCCAGGAAGCCCCATTTCTATTTATTTCCACAAGGCAACCCAGATAGCAGACCGCCACCCCTAGGAGTGGTCAGCTCAATGCCCCCGAAGGGGATCAGAGCGGAGCACCAGGGCGGAGCTTCGGCAAAGGCAGACGAAAAGAAAAACGCGGCCCTGCCAAGGGCACTCCTGTCTGCATAAGAACTGCCCAGGACCGCTGGGCAAGGTCCTGAACAGTGTCGCCGAAGAGGCTGGCCTGAAGGATGAAACACCAAAAAAGCGAGCTTTGTCAGTGTTGTGCATCCCACCAGATTCAGCCAATGTTATTATTATTTTCTCTTAGGCCACCAAGATGGACATCACCTGACTGAGGGAGTGCATCGAGACCTTGCGATCACCGTATGCAGTTCCTGCCTCAACCTCAAGTCAGAACTCTCCTCGTGCACGACAAAATCATGGCCAATATGATGCAGGAGGGCCATGGCGTGCAGGGAGGAGGTGGCATGGCCTGCAGCACTGTGAGCTTCGCTAAGCAAAGGCTGGCAGTGCTTACAAGCCAGGAGGGAACACGGGCAGCCCACCAGGTGGCGGCGTATTGCGTGCACGAGTGCACCACAACCGCACACTCCACCAGAGGGCGTCAATATGCTCCACGCCACCCCCACCACGTGCAGGGCGGAGGTGGCATGGCCTGCAGTTACTGTGAGCCCCGCTTTATAGCCAAGGCTGGCAGCACTAACAAGCCAAGAGGAAACACGGACCACCCACCAGGTGGCGGCGTATTGTGTGCACGAGCGCACCGCAACCGCACACTCCACCAGAGGGCGTCAACGTGCTTCCCGCCACCCCCACCCGCGAGGAGGGCGCGGGGGAAAAGCCGAACACGTAGTTAAGCTCTTCCTGAACCTCCGGGAAGAAAGGCCCCAGGGAGGGCGCGGCAAAAGCCATGTCCGTCACTGAGAACCAATCGTCAGACCGCGAACGACCAGGGGAGGCGGGAATCCGACCCCCGGCCTGGTCGCTGCGGCAGCCCGGAGGAACACGGCAGTCAACCTAGCCTGGGACTCGGGAGAATCCCCGGCGTCAGAAGACGAACCGCTCCGCTGATGTGACGATAGACATCTTAACGACCTCCTGAGCACTAAATGTGACGTAGGGCTCGTGGTAAGACGAACCGGCATCAGCATTCAGAAACTCGACGGTAATATGCTAAGAGGAGCCGGTCCTCCGCGGGGATTCACCCGACGGAAAAACCCGGACTGTAACCCTCAGGTCCCCCATGCTTCTAGCCAATGCAGCCTCGGGAGTCAGCGACCCGCGAGACCGGAAAGGGTAGCATACAAAACAAACGTAAGCAATGACCAGGCGTAATAATGGGTCTGCCCACGAGAGCGGGCATAACCCAACCACAAACGCTATCTCAACGTGCATATTTACAACCCAGATCTATGAGACAGCGATTGTGCCCGTGCAGAGGAAGTAAGGAAACTACCATCCCTAAAAGCACACGATCGGAGATGCGTCTTGAGAAAGACACTCTCAACGAGCGTGCTTCGTTGGAAAATTGCTCTTTTAGCGCTGGTTTGCCCAGAGAAGGACCGCGGCACAAGCGTGCACTCAAGAGGGGTTCTTCGCTGGAATGCAAAGTTACCGAACAGAGATGCAGCTGGCTACGCAGCATTGAGAGACTCCAACAATGAGTTTCCAGTCAGCTTGCGGGTGAAGCTCCGAAGCAGAAATCTGAATGAGTGGATGCACGCCGCCATCTTATATACCCGTATGTACGGGGCCAATTTTCATTGGCTTTTTCCAGTTAACTCAGAGGTGATTGGCCTCCCAAGGGAGACCCCAAATACGTCAGTTATGATGTAACGTCGTAGAGAATGACTGAAGGGGAAAGGCTTTTACATTTGCCAAAAATAGAACTTTTTATATTAAAAACAAACAAGCAAGCCCTGCCCAGATTTAACAAGTAACGCAAAAGTAAAGTAACACATTACTTTCCATAAAAAGTAACTAAGTAATGTAATTACTTATTTTTTTAAGGAGTAACTCAATATTGTAATGCATTACTTTTAAAAGTAACTTTCCCCAACACTGATAGGTACTGCTGTCACTCAATGCACAATCTAATATAATAGCCTGGTCTCATAGTTTATATGTAGGTATTTGTACGTAACATTTACAAGCACAAAACATACATTTTTGTATGTATTTATTGATGGTAAAACATACAGTTTAGAGGTATTTCAACATTTAAAACGTACAAATCGCTATGTTCTTTTAGCTAAAAAAGTGAAATATTTATGCATTCTTTATCATTAAGATATTTGTATCAATCCCTTTTTTCATTTTGTCAATAAATGATTTAAATTTTTAGATCCCTTAACCTAAACCTACCCATTTTATAGTGAATATAAAAGGATGTAAAATGTTTATGACTGAAATATGCATGGAAATGACCATTTTAGTAACAATATTAAAAATATTTTATAGTCGCTAATCCCACTCCTACCTCTAAACCTAACCATAACTATTCATGTACAGTATAAAGAAAAAAAATGACAGACAGATAAATGCAATCACAATCTTTTATTTATTGCAAAAATGCCAAAAGCAGTACCAAAAGTAATCCAAACGACGATGCGTTGCAGCCAGGGGCAGACTGGCCATCGGAAACACCGGGAGAATTCCCGGTGGCCTGGCAGCCAATTCAACCCGCTGCTCTCCAATTTTTTTTATTTTTTTAATATTGTTGTTGTTGTTTTTGTTGCCTGCTGAATATACTAATGTGATTATTTCACCATTTGCCAATTCACCATTCAATAATAAAACTCTAATAAATCATGAATCAATTAGTCTTGACTGGCAACGCGCACACTCAGCACTTCTGCCAAAAAGATGCGAGACTCAAGAATGGAGTGGAAGTGCCCAGGTGGAGCAGAGAGGCAAAACCGTCCTGTTCAGGACTTCAAGTGCAGGTCTGTAAATAGATTATTGTAGTTTTCCTTTGTTTACTTAGTTAAGCATTAAGCATTAGTTAAGCAGTCAATTGCTGCAAAAATAATGAAAGGCCAAAATTACAATTGTAAAGAGTAGGAATTTCAAAGAGGAGGAATATTCACATAATTTTAAAACAGGTTTACAGGGAGCTAAGGCAGACAACAACAAAACCCTATGAAAATTAACGTCTCGGTTACGTATGGTAACCCTCGTTCCCTGATGGAGGGAACGGAGACGTTGTGTCGAGTAGTGTACGACACTAGGGGTCGCCCTTGAGAGCCCAAACACCTCTGACAGTATTGAGAAAGGCCAATGAAAATTGGGTGTGCAGATTTGCATAGCTGACCACGCCCCGGACATCCGGGTATAAATAGGGCAGCGTGTGCATCTGCTCACTCGTTCTGATTCTGAGGAGCCGAGCGTCTCAGCTCACTCAGAGGCGGACCAGAGATGTGGCATGGGAGACACAACGTCTCCGTTCCCTCCATCAGGGAACGAGGGTTACCATACGTAACCGAGACGTTCCCTATCTGTCGTACACTCCGAGTTGTGTCGAGTAGTGTACGACACTAGGGGTCCCCGTAAAAACACGCCACATGTCTGACCGCGTCACGAGAGACAAGTGCAGAAGTAACAGGGCAACGTGTAACGTAAGTGCAGCTCACCTCCTCCGTGACCATCCAACGTCCAAGGACTGACCTGTACAACGGGGTCCTGCAGCCGGGCCTCCCTCAAGGGCGGCTGAGTGTCTTGAGATCGTTGGGAAAATGCCTGCTCCCGAAGGAAAGACATTACGGAGTTCACAACCTGCCCGACAGGGGGGGTTTAAGTGACATAGTTAGACATGGGACCTGAGGTGGGTCTCACACCCGGGAAGACAGCCAGACTCAGATCCTAGAGAACCTGTTCTCAGGGGAAAACACCGCACCACAAGAGTTATAGGTGGAAATACACATAAGGGGCCACTACATATGGGGCACAATCCAATCAAAATAAGGGAAGTCATACCTTGTGAAGGGATTCCATAGCGAGTTTCTCCGCTAAACTCCGCCATGTGCAGAAGTGCCAAAGATGGAGATGGTGTCCAGGGTTCGCATCAGGAAACCTACTGAAACTGAGAAGCGTAATCACCATTAGGGGAAGCGCTTTATGCAAGCTCTACACCAACCAGTGTGCTGAGTCAAGAGTTAGCAATCAAGACTCTAGCTGACACTGGTTCTGTGCGCAAATTATAAAATCTGGCAAATGTGTTAGGTGTAGCCCAACCCGCAGCTCTACAGATGTCTGTTAATGAGGCCCCATTTGCCAGGGCTGCTGAGGCAGCGATGCCCCTGGTTGAGTGGGCTCTTACCTCCAGAGGGCAGGGTAGGCCTCTGGCCAGGTAGGCCATACGGATCGCGTTTACCAGCCAATGGGAGATCCTCTGCTTGGAGACAGCTTTCCCCTTCTGCTGTCCTCCGTAACAAACAAAGAGCTGCTCCGAACGTCTGAAGGGCTGCGTTCGTTCCATGTAGATGCGCAGGGCACGGACTGGGCATAACAAGGTCAGGTTGGGGTCATCTTCCTGGGAAGAGAGAGCTTGCAAGGTCACTACCTGATCTCTGAAAGGAGTGGTGGGGACCTTGGGCACATATCCAGGCCGGGGTCTCAAGACAACGTGAGAATCCGCTGGTCCGAATTCCAGGCACGAACTGTTCACGGAGAGGGCTTGGAGGTCTCCCACTCTTTTGATGGAAGTGAGCGCAGTCAAAAGAGCCGTCTTGAAGGAGAGAGCATCGAGTTCGACTGACTGAAGGGGCTCGAATGGATCTTGTTGTAGACCTTGGAGAACCACAGCAAGATCCCAAGAGGGGATGAGATGCGACCGAGGAGGGTTCAGCCTCCGGGCTCCTCTAAGAAACCTGATTATCAAATCGTGTTTCCCCACCGATCTGCCCCCCACCAAGTCATGGTTAGCTGATATAGCTGCGACATGAACCTTGAGTGTTGAGGCAGACAGGTGCCTGTCCAGGCCTTCTTGAAGGAAGGATAACACTGATTTGATGCCACAACTCCGTGGGTCCTTCCCGTGGGAAGAACACCAGTTCACAAAGATGCGCCATCTTAGGTCATACAGCCGTCTGGTAGAGGGGGCTCTTGCCTGTAGAAGTGTGTTTACCACTGAAGGTGAAAGGTCTCTGAAGTCCTCCTGGTCGCGTCCAGGGACCAAAGGTGGAGGTTCCAAAGATCGGGGCGCGGGTGCCAAATTGTGCCCTTCCCCTGAGAAAGGAGGTCCTTCCTCAGAGGAATGCGCCAGGGAGGGGCTGATGCCAGGAGCACCAGGTCCGAGAACCAGGTTCTGTTGGGCCAGAAGGGGGCTACCAAGAGAATCTGTTCCTTGTCCTCCCTGACTTTGCACAAGGTTTGTGCGATGAGGCTCACTGGGGGAAACGCATACTTGAGCCGGCCCCTCGGCCAACTGTGTGCCAGTGCGTCTATACCGAGGGGGGCCTCGGTTAGCCCGTACCATAACTGGCAGTGGGTGGATTCCGGTGAGGCAAAGAGGTCTACTTGTGCCTGGCCGAATCGATCCCAAATCAGTTGGACCGACTGGGGGTGGAGCCTCCACTCGCCTCCGAGCGAAACCTGTCGTGACAGGGAATCGGCCATGCGATTGGCTTCGCCCGGAATGTGAGTGGCTCGTAAAGACTTGAGTCTGCGTTGACTCCAGAGCAACAGGTGGCGGGCTAGTTGTGACATGCGAAAGGAGCGTACACCGCCCTGGTGGTTGATGTAGGCCACAGTCGCAGTGTTGTCGGACCTGACCAACACGTGCTTGCCCTGAATCATAGGTCGGAACCTCCTCAGGGCCAGGAGCACTGCCAACAACTCCAGACAATTTATGTGCCAAAACAGTCGGGGGCCTGTCCAGACCCCGGAAGCTGCCTGCCCGTTGCAGGTGGCACCCCAGCCCGTCTTGGAAGCATCCGTGGTGACAACGATGCGTCTGGACACCTGTTCCAGGGGAACTCCTGACCGTAGGAACATAATGTCTGTCCAAGGGCTGAGTGTCTGGTGACACGATGGTGTGATGTTTACTCGAAATGTGCCTCGATGCCACGCCCACCTGGCGACTCGAGTATGAAGCCAGTGCTGCAGCGGTCTCATGTGCATCAACCCCAGTGGCGTGACCGCGGCTGAGGATGCCATGTGCCCTAGGAGCCTCTGAACCTGTTTTAGGGGGACCGCTGACCCGCATCTGAGTGTTGCCACACACCTCAGAACTGACTGTGCACGCTCCGGGGAGAGACGCGCAGACATACTGACCGAGTCCAGCTCTACACCGAGAAAAGAGATCCTCTGTGCCGGGGAGAGTTTGCTCTTTTCCCAGTTGACCCGAAGTCCCAACTGAGCCAAATGGTTGAGAACCATGTCCCTGTGTACGCAAACCAAATCCCACGAGTGAGCTAGGATCAGCCAGTCGTCGAGATAATTGAGAATGCGTATGCCCATTTCCCTGAGGGGGGAAAGGGCGGCCTCCGCTACCTTCGTAAAGACCCGGGGCGACAGGGAGAGGCCGAAGGGGAGAACCTTGTACTGATATGCCCGTCCTTCGAAGGCAAACCGCAAGAACGGCCTGTGTCTTGGGAGGATTGAGACATGAAAGTACGCGTCCTTCAGGTCTATGGCCACAAACCAATCTTGAACTCTGACACACGTGAGAATGTGCTTGAGGGTTAACATCTTGAACGGGAGCTTGAGCAGGGCCCGATTCAAGACCCTCAGATCCAAGATTGGTCTGAGACCACCACCCTTCTTGGGTACAATGAAGTAGGGGCTGTAGAACCCTTCCTTCATCTCGGCTGAGGGGACAGTTTCTATCGCACCCTTCGCCAGAAGGACTGCGATCTCCGCCCGAAGAACCGCGGTGTTGGGGCCCTGGACCGACGTAGTGAGAACACCACGGAACTTGGGCGGACGCCGTGCAAACTGGATGGCATAGCCGAGCCGAATGGTCCTGAGGAGCCAGCGGGAAGGATTGGGGAGATTTAACCAATCCGAAAAGTTCTCCGCTAAGGGTCTCAGAGGAGTTACATTCGGTGCACCAAGGGTGGGGGTACCGTCGCTGGGAAAGCAGTGTGTGGCCGGAGGTGAGAAGCCCCGAACCACACTGGCTGCTCTGCCCAGGGAGTCCGATCCGTGAGAGCTGTGCAGAAGATCCGGCAGGTTGCGGGCCCTGAGCCACCCTCGTAGGGGGTCTTCCTCGGCGGGGGGCAGGCGGAGGTTGCTGCGTCGGCTGAGCTGGGCCAGCGCTCGCTGCACGCCGAGGCAGGATGTGTTTAATGGCCTCCGTCTGCTGCTTCACCGTGGAGAACTGCTGGGCAAATTCTTCCACGGTTTCGCCGAAGAGACCAGCCTGGGAAATGGGAGCGTCAAGAAAGCGAGCTTTCTCGGCGTCTCGCATCTCGGCCAGGTTTAGCCATAGGTGGCGCTCCTGGACCACCATAGTGGACATCGCCCTCCCCAGAGCTTGCGCCGTAACCTTCGTAGCTCGAAGAGCATAGTCGGTCGCAGAGCGCAGCTCGTGCAACAGCTCTGGGTCAGGAACACCCTCGTGCAGGTCTTTGAGAACCTTAGCCTGATAGACCTGCAAAATCGCCATAGCGTGTAAGGCGGACGCAGCTTGCCCAGAGGCCGCATAAGCCTTCGCTACAAGCGCAGACGAAAACTTACAAGCCCTGGACGGGAGTCTCGGGCGGCCCCTCCAGGAGGCGGCGTTTTGCGGGCACAAGTGCATCGCAATCGCTCTCTCCACCTGGGGAACCTCCGTATACCCCCTCGCTGGACCGCCATCGAGGGTGGTGAGGGACGGGGAGATAGCGTGCCGTGAACGAGCCGACAGAGGGGCTTTCCACGACTTCGTTAACTCCTCATGCACTTCCGGGAAAAACGGGACCGGGGAGGAACGTGGCCTGGAGTCACGTCCACTGCCCAGGAACCAGTCATCCAGCCTTGAAGGCTCAGGGCTGGGCGGGGGAACCCACACACGACCCCAATCTCCTTGGCTGCCCGTTTTAGTGCGGCGGCCATTTCGGCATCTGCCACAGACTGAGACTCTCCCGCCGGAGCGGTAAGTTCAGCCGTGACGTCAGCCTCTGACGGCTCTCCCTCCGATGCTACCGACCCTGCCTTTTCCTCAGCAGGAGCCCCGAACAAAAGATCCAGCCCATACTGAGACGAGCTTTCAAAATCGTCCAGAGACTCCATCGGTGGACACACAGGGTGAACGGTTTGCGGGGATGTACCCGGCAAAGCGTCGTTCAAACCCTGCCGCTCTTCTTCAACGCACATCGCTGCGGCCTCGTACCCGGAAGTAGAAGGACCGGAGCGGGAAGCAGTTGAATGGCGCCGCAGCTTCTTCGAAAAGAACGCGGCTCGTGAGCGGAGCGTGCCCAAGGGCATGTCCTCGCAGTTCTGACAACCTCCCTCAGCGAACGCTGCTTCAGCATGCTCACGCCCCAAGCACTGAACACAGCGATCGTGCCGATCGTTAGGGGAAAGGTAGAATCCGCAACCAGTTGGACACGGACGGAAAGGCATAGTGAAACACACAATCCGCCCGTGGAGCTCTTTTAGAGAAAATTTGCTCAATTAGAGGAAAGTCTTCTCCTGAAGATCGCCGTCGACGCACCCAGGGGAACTCTCACAACACGAGCCGTGTCAGAGAGGGAGAGACCGCTGTCTGTGCCGTAGATCCAACGACGAGAGAGGTGAATGTTGCCGCTTCTCACACAGAGACGCTGCATTCGGCTCCGAAGAACAGAACGAGTGAGCAGATGCACACGCTGCCCTATTTATACCCGGATGTCCGGGGCGTGGTCAGCTATGCAAATCTGCACACCCAACTTTCATTGGCCTTTCTCAATACTGTCAGAGGTGTTTGGGCTCTCAAGGGCGACCCCTAGTGTCGTACACTACTCGACACAACTCGGAGTGTACGACAGATAGGGAACAATGGTTTTGCTACACTATATAATTTCACCATGGCATTTGTAATAAAACTCTGGTTGTACAAATGGTAATCAATCTGCCAAAAACGTTTACCATAGGCCTAATAATACCATGGGTAATTTTTCTTAGGCCAAAACATGACCCACGATAATGCAAAAACATGTTCAGTTTTAAGATTTTTCGGATGTATTCAAGATGTATTATTGTAGCCTACTAATTTTGACATTTAGACAAGCTAAAACAATAATACATGCTCCTAATGTAATACTTAGTTTTCTAAAATAAATGTAGGCCTATACTATGTGCAAACAAATTACAATGAGGTGGTTGTTTTGCAACAAGATGGGAGATATGTTGATGAAAAAGTGACAGGTACAAGAAAATTTGTGAAAAAAGTAAACATGCATATGAGAGATGTCAGGGAAAATGACGAGACTAGAAAGGAAAATGAAAGTTCAAGAGATAACCTTTATTAATTTTGCATGGCCCCAGCCGATTTAAACTTTTTTACGTGATGATGATGATGGCCATGCAAAAAAAAAAAAAAATAATAATAATAATAATAATAATAATAATAATAAAATGAAATAAGTGCTGAAACTTAAAGAGTAAAAGAACTTTCGTAAAAGTACAAAAAAGTAAGGATTAAAGTTTAATTAAATATGCACATACTACATATAAACAAGTCTAACTAAAATCATATAAATTAAATTTAAAGCATAGAATAAATAAAATCAATTGTCTATGGGAATCCTACAGCTGTCAAGTTTGATTGGATTAGGCTAGTTTTCGTTACTTTTTGGCGGGCGTCGAGTCATCTTTGGGCTGGAAATTATTCTAAAACTTGGCAACCCTATTCAGAGACCCTTCAGTACAGTATTATATCAGTGCTCAGTCACAAATGTGATCATAAACATTACTAAGATTAATTCAGAAGTGTCTAAACTTAATCCATAACAAAATCTACCAGGGTTGGTAACACAGGCATAGATCACCTGGAACTGCGACGGCTTGTGAAGAACAGAGCTGGACAGCACGTTATAGTGGATGTTGAAGATAGTGGGTTGTCTGCTCATTTCCTGAAGGCTCTAATTGATTCAGTGATCACACATTGCCGCCTCACATTCACCTTGTACACAGACTGAAGAGCTCAGCAATTATCTGTCATTTGTACGGTGAGTTTCTTTTGTATCTGCAGAAGGGAAGGAAATGAACAGAGCACAGCTGGGTAAAAGTGCCTCTCTACAGGAAAACCATTTTGGGTGGAGTGCCAGGGATGTTTTTTGACGAAGACAGTCAATCTGGAGATACTATTTAAACACAAATAGAATTACTAATACATAATAAAGCATTTGTGCATTATGTCATTACATTACCACCCATTTTGTAATTTCTTTGTTGTATATAATCATTTTAAAACTTGACTATCATACTGAGACAAAAATACAGTGACTAAAATCTCAATGCTGTATTGGGAGTAATGCATTACAAGTCATGTAACCAGATTACTTTCCCCCAAGTAACTAGTAAAGTAGGGCATTACAAAGTTACTTTTTCAAATAAGTAATACCAGTTACCTTATTCTCACATTTACAGATGAGAATTTACAGTTGTACAAAAATATAACTTTGGGGTTTTTTGTTATTAACAAAACAAATAAGCAAGACCAGCTTAGGTGACAAAAGGTAAAACAAAAGTAATGTAATGCATTACTTTCTATAAAAAGTAACTAAGTAACTCATATTGTAATGCAGTATTGTAATGCATTACTTTTATAAGTAACTTTCCATAACACTGTCACAATGTTTACAAAAGACAAAATATTACAAATATTGTTCTCATCAAAGCATAAAATTTAGGCAATACTTGTCTTGCAGATCACACAGATTCATGTCGATTAAAGCAGATCACAAACAGTGTGATAGCACTGTGTGATATTATTTAATTTCTTCACTAACATTTCAAAATACATCTGGAGTGAAACATTTTGCATTGATTGTTTATACATACAGTGGACAAATGGCATTTTAATTTTAGAGCAAGTCAGGCTTCCCAATGACTTTTTTGTACTTATTGTCATTAGCACAGTCCCTTGATGTGAGTATGGGTTCTCTGGAGAATAAAAACAAAGACATTTCCCATATAGCTGAGCATAGCAAGAGCTGTTGAATATGGAGGTGTGGTGTTTTGTGATGTAAAAGAACAAAGCAAAAACTAAATCCTAACAACAGTCTTTGATGTCAGGAAGCCTGGAAGAAGAGGTCGTCGACTCAATTTCTCCATCGTCTCTCCCTCTGTTGTCTTTTACCGCCATCTAGCGGTCACACTCAGAACAATAGAATACCGCTTCCTTGTGCTACTTCAGTAACTAAACACATTTCATTTCAAAGCAATTACTCCAATAAAGGCAGCAACAATAATTACAAAAGAAAGTTAAGTCTGTTACAATCAAACTAACATCTGTCAGTTAAAAGTCTTGAATTCCTCACAACTGGAATCAAATTATTTAATCACAAACCTCAGACCCCCTTTAAAGTGCATTTCCTATATATTTTCATTCAACCAAAGGCTGTTCTTAACACTTCACAATTCAGTCAGTTACACCTACATTTTGTGCCAGTTTGTTTTAAATCTAGTACATGGCAGGTCCTGACCACTCCCCGAGTGTTTCGTGTGCAGTTGGTGTACAGTTTTGACGTGCACTTTCAGACGCAAACACATAACGAGCATCTGTGTCTGTGACATTTCATCTCTTCCCATCACATAGCAGAAAGGTTTTGGTACCCACACGCAAAGGAAAAAAAAAAAAAAAGGAATGGGTCAGTCCATGAAATATAACATTCAAAAGTTTCTATTGAATGAGCAGCTGAAAGAAACAAAGTATAGACATTCCAAAATAAGAGTCCTTCTGTGATTTGGTCTTGTTTTGCATTTTTTCCCTGGGATAATGTAGAGTTAGCCGGTTATTACAATAAAATGAACCCTGATAGGGTGACCAAAATAAATGGATAAGTGAAAAAGAAATTTAAATGTAAATCCAAAAAACCAACAAGAAAAAAGGTCTAATAGATCAAAATTAAAAAGAAAGAAAGAAAGAAAGTTGCAAAAAGCAAATCCAAAGATGCAAAATGCGAATCCAAAAGGTAACACAAAAAAGTGAAAAACAAAACAAAACAAAACAAAACAAGAGAACCTGTTATACAAACTAGATCCCAGAGAGGTCCAGATAAGGCACAAGAGAAAGACATGGGAATGACCGAAACATGTTGAACACTGAGCAAACATCTGAGTCACTTAAATAAACACAAAAGAAACACAGATGAAGCAGTTTGAAAGCCTATGACTTAATCACAGAAAAAAGAGAAAAAAAAGCAACAAAGTGGCCAAAGTAACAGTTTTAGTTTATCCTTTATACAAGATATACCCATGTTATAGTTATTTATGCTACAGTATTTTAATAATAATTGACCACACATGGTTTTACATGTTTGTAAATGGGTTCATTTTTGTTATGCACATTTCACTTCAAGTTTTAATTTATTTATACATTTTATTTTATTATTTTATTGCATGCTATCAGCATGTGCAAATGCAACTAGAAAATTGAAATATAAAATGTTTGAGCAGTGTTGGGCTTAATTGTGAAATGTAACGCATTACAATATTCTTTTTTTTTTTTTTTGCATGACTTTTTAAGTATAGTATTAAGTTCAAGTCTGTTAGCATATTACTTGAGACTTACTGATATAAAAATGGTAATTAAACTTTATTTGGAGTACTACATGTGGACAGTGCACATTTCTTAAAATTAAGCCTAAAATATGTTTCAGTGTCACTACTGATGGATTGTATGATCTTTAAATAGTGTTATATATAAAAAGCCTTTATTCACATGGCTTTAAAGTTTTAAAAACAACACATTTGCGCAGGTGCCATGTGAATAAAGGCTTTTTATATATTTTTCACATTATTCGAGTGCCTTAGACTTATACGTTTTTTGATGTCACAAAAGAATCCCGCACCAAAAGAGCACCGATTTATTTATTTTTACACCCCAGCAGCATTTTTTTTTTTTTTTTGGCGTGTTTGTATGTATACTTAAATATATCTTTAGTTGAACTTCAGCTCTACTTCTGCACAATTAAAATGCAAAAATTAGTTGTTCCAATTTAGCAGACTTTATGTATACCAGTTTAGTACACTAAAAGTACAATTGCAGGGTATTTTCATTAAGTATGTAATATGTAAATGTATTTTGTAGTATACTTAGCATTAAATAAATGTATTTTAAATCCATTTTAGTATGTTTACTTTTCACTAGGGGTTGCTTGTTTGTTTTTAAAGGGGTCATCGGATGCCCATTTTCCACAAGTTGATATGATTCTTTAGGGTCTTAATGAAAAGTCTACAATATACTTTGGTTAAAAATTCTCAATGGTAGTGTAAAACAACACCCTTTTTACCTTGCCAAAATCAGCTCTGCAAAAATCAACCCATTCTGATGGATAACCCCGCCCCTCTCTTCTCGCTGTGGAGTGACGAGCCTGTTTACTTTAGCCACATTTAGCTCGTTTAGCCGCGAAACTTGCTAACTAGCACACTATTAGGAAAGGTGATTGCAGAGATTCATAAAAAAACCCTTATACTCACTTCTGCTGTAAGTGAAGCTTGATCACGAATGATTTGCGCAAACATAAACGCATATATGTAGATCGGGAGGTGCATTCCATTCACAAACAAATGTAATCCACTGCATCTTCAGTGGCTCAGATGTCGGGAGTAAATGACGACCACTATGTTCATTATTACATCCAGCAACACAACACCTCAATCGCTCAATCAGAGATATTCTTGTCTAACTTACATCCCTGCTCCAGCATCAAAACAATGGAGGTCAGACTGTTACAGCTGATTTAAGGTGGGTCTGAGGTAAGACGCTCATGTCAATCAACTATCGTGGGAGCGGCCTGAGAATGGCTCGATTTGAAAAAGGGGATATTATTTTTACAGATTAATTAAAAACCACTGCATGGATTTTTATCATTATAGGGTAGATTTGTACATACACTGCCAACACACATTAATGTTCAAACAACATGAAAAAGTGAACTTAGCATCCGTTGACCCCTTTAATATAAAGACGTTATTTTTTGGCAAATGTAAAAGGCCTTTCACATCAAAAGTCAAATAAATACTCCTCAGGGTGAAGCAAATGCAAATTCATAAAGCTCAAACAAACCTGTCACCTGTGCTTCAGACGAGCTGTCAGGCAATAAATGAGGAAACAAAGTAACTGCCGTTTCTCATTTGAAAACGTGACTCAGATATTTTCCTGTAAATTAAAAAGTGTGTTATTTTAATAGCTACTTGAAAAAAGAAATTTGATTACATAACTCGTGTTACTTGTAAAATGCATTACCCCCGAAGGGAAGAGGTGAGGCTTGGATCTACATGCAGCTTAACTTTTCTTTATTTAAACAAATAAGATCACAACTTGGGATCTGACAGCGGGTAAACAAGCCAGCTCTGTAAACATAACACAATGTTTAAGTCAATACCGGACCTGGAACTAAGAAAACTGACGGAATAAATATACGAGGAACTAAACTAGACACAGGTGATGAGCATCATCAGAAACAATGAAAACAAATTAGCACTAAGCAAATGGGAAATAACACTCAGGTAAACAAATAAAGAGTCCAAGGAAATGAAACTGAAACCAAAATACAAATGTATGTTTGACAATCAAGGACCCAGAGCAGTTTATGTCTTTGTGTAACAATACTAAAAATGTAACATGACCAAAAGATCTTCTAAACGTTTCATTAATTCCTACAGTAGAGGCAACAACAGTCATTCTTGGACTCACAGTCTTCTATCCAGTTAGGGGTATTGTGGAAATGTAGTGCTGTCTATGGTCCGGAGTGGAACCTGAACCCCTGGCTCCGAAGGTTGCACCGGTCTTTCATCCCGTCTTTGCTCCTGGACTGCTAAACTGCAAATAATGGTTAGCACTACACCACCCACCACAAGCAGCACTGTGCCTATCCAGCCAGTGTAGATCGCTGGTCCGAATTCCCGAGTCAATACGGCATCGGCTTTCGCAGCAGTTAAATGTGTAGTCCAGGAAATCACCACCAGTAAAACCAGTCCACTCACAACAAACATGGGCCCGGAGGCTATTTTAAACGATATGTTCTTTGGATACCGTATCCAGCCAAGAGGGTAAACTGCAATGGCAAAAGCTCCCAATACTATCGAAGTGATGACGAGAATTTTCCAGGTGTTAAAGTGCTCGGTTAGATTCAGCAGAGACTGATAGAAAGTGCAGTGAAGTCTGCCGGTCGTGTGGTGTTGCCAGTTTAGCCAAACTCCATCCCAGTACAATGGAAGTCTTGTTGTGATGTTTTCCACCTTTCCAGTTACATGCCACATGGGTAGAAATTTTGTAACAATAGAGCAGAACCAGCCCGTGCTGGCCAGCCCTAAAAAAGCGAACTCTATCCTAATATTCATGCCTGTGTTTATTCAGCAGCGGCAAGCTGAACTATTTCTCATAGCATGGAAACTCACTTTACTGCATTCCAGCTGTGGGTGGAGAGACACACTGCGGTTGAAACATGGAGGATCCCTTTGTGTTTTTGCCATGGTTTCACAACAAATCCCTCTGTTTTCTCACACGATGAGTCATGAATAGGGAGCTGATAAATGTGCAGTACTGACAAGGTTCAGATCCTTACTGAGACAATAAAAGTCTTTGAAACTATTTGTTTCCTGGACTTGTGATTGTTTCCATACAGTAATGTAATGACATAAGTTATCCCATATCAAACGTAAATGTAATTTATTGAAGTTGTGTACGGGTTTGCAAGGAAACTCCATCCACTCCAGAGGTTAATAAAAATATTTCCTACACTTTATTTTAATAGTCCACTGTACATTCTACAAACTTTAAGTAACTTTGCAACTACATGTCAGCTAACTCTCAGAGTATTAATAGACTGTTTGGTTAGGGTTAGGGTTAGTATAATAGGTTGACATGTACTAGCAAAATGCAAAGTCACTTATAGTCAGCCAAATGTCCATCAAAATAAAGTGTTAGCAGATATTGTAATGAATGCTACTTGACATGGAGTTGCAAAGTTACTTATAGTTAGTGGAGTGTCTAAAGTGGACTATCACAATAAAGTGTTTCCTAAGTTTTGGTTTAATTAAACATTTTTGGGAAAATGCTGTCCATAGCTTAAGCCGACACCTCAAGGCCAGCAGTGTCAAGAGAGCCTGATAATGTTTTCCTAGCTACAGCTCTTTTGTTGTTGTTGTTCCTCAAAGATTTCTTTGTTTGGTCACACTAATTGACAAATTCCAGTAGGAGGAAAATTTTTGAGAGGCCAAAAAGAACTTGAAGGCTAGAGAACATTCCAGCAATTGCTTCTGAATTAGTGTAAATACATTAGGTAACATTTTATTTCAGGGGTGTCCAATCCTGCTTCTGTAGGGTCACTATTCTACAGAGTTTAGTTGTAACTTAACACATTTCCGTGGAAGTTTCTAGAAATCCAGAAGACCTTGTTTAGCTGGTTCAGGAGTTTAATTGAGGTTGAAACCAGCTTTCGTTAGTACAGGGCACAGGCCCCCCCAGCAAAAAAGACAGTCGTTTACAAGATGCATAGGCAATAAAGAGCTGCTTTGTCGCTGACAAACGGTAGAAGATATTTGCAAGTTAAATATCCACCTCATTTGTTTTCTGTCTTATAAATGATCCTGTTACCAGTGCTGGGTATTACATACAGACTGTAGTCTGTTACAGATTCCAAACTACATGGCAAAAACTTTAGTTAGTAACATAATCCATTACACATAGGTAATATAATCAGACCACTTTTTGATTACGTTTAGATTACTTTTTTGACCCAACTCGTACATCACATCGATTTAAATAGGATAATCTTGTAGCATATTGATATAAAAAAACATAAAGAGAAAGAAAATATATTTCATTCATTGTTAAAAGCATTTTACATGACATTATGACAGGGTTTCCCAAACTGTGGTTTGTGAAGGAGCTGCAGGGGTTTGTGAGTTTAATGAAAAGCTAATAATTAACTCATAAAAAATGCAAACTTAAAATAAATCATTTTAAAATAACAACAATAAAAATAAAACACAAAAAAAATTTAATTATTTTGTTACCAACGACAGGGAACTGTGAACATGTGTTACTTAATTATTAACTTACTGCCTTAAAATCTCAGGAGGTAAAAAATAAAAAAAAATAAAATAAAAAAAAATAAAAAAATAAAATAAAATAATAATAATAATAATAATAATATATATATATATATATATATATATATATATATATATATTAGATGAAAGGTTCAGATGACAAAAAAAGTTCCCTGCATTGCATGTATATAAGATTTAATGTGATTTTTTGCATTGTAATATGACAGACAAATATATAAGTGGTAAGATATCCAAACTGAAAACGTAAAAGATGAAAAAGAAGAATTAGGGAGAACCAATAAATTATAAATAATGTATTGCTTTTGTGTGATTAATATGTTATGAAATCAATAAAAAGGTAACTGTAGTCTGATTACGAGTATTTTAAAATGTAATATTAAAATACATACTAAATATTAAATATATTAATATATTATATTAAAAATATATTTAAAAATATATATTTAATATCATATAATATTATTAATTAATTAATTAATTAATTAAACAAGTACTTAATTTTTGGAATCCGCTTACGTAACCCAGATTACATGTAATTTACAGTTACTACCCAGCACTATTACTATTCAGTTACTATTTCAGTGTGAGAAACCACTGCAAATGTTTACGTGTCTGAGTAAGCTGTCTAAAAGAATCGCTGAATTGACGTTTTTGCAAACCCGTTTGACCGAATAAATCAAAAGAGTGATTCATTTGCTAATCTGGCAGTCCTAGTTTGATTCTAAACAGCCCAAATCAATATACAGTAATCTTCACTGACATTTATTAAAAATATTTTACTGAGACATGCTTTATTATAAATGTGTCCTTATTACATATTACACGCATTTACTATAGTAGTTACAGTAAATTATTCCCACCTGTCTGTAATTTGCAAGTAATTCTGGACATCCTGATTAGCTTGTTGAACTAAACTTAGCCGGACACTGACTCTCCAGAAGAGCAGCTGAGGAGCCCTGGCTGACTCTATCAGTGCTTGAATGAATTTATGTTTTTTTTGATGATCTGTTATGATGAAATGCTTGAAATTCAACTTTATTTGTTTGTTTGTAAAAACCTATCATGCTTCCTTCTGGTACAAACTGACAAGCAAAATGTCCACTGAGTGGCGCCAAAAGATAATTTTATTCCCTACAGTGCACAGGAGGCTGAAATAAGGTTAAAAGGTTGAAATAAATAAATAAATAAATAAAGAAAGAAAGAACATATATCTAAATATATCTATATCTATATCTATATCTATATACACACACACACACATATATATGTATATATGTATGTATATATATATATATGTAAATATTATTCTTTATACTCAACCAACAGGATTTCGTTTTTAGTAGCCTACGCCTAACCCATAAGCACAGACATGCTAGCTGAATTTTAATTTTAAATCCACATTTAAACCTCAGATGAGACCATTGCATGTTCTGACAGATTTTTAGATAATTAATATTAAAGTAGTGATGTTACTCATAACACTGAAGAAGCCTCGAGGTACGTATCGAGCACGCAGCGCAGTTTTCCGTGAAGCCCAGTATCAGGGCGTGTATTGCTTTCACAGAGTCACGTGATCGACGACAAACCAAGCCTCAAGGTGTGCTGGACTTGAAGCGGTGCTGCACAGACCTATCAGGGTTTGACATCAAAATAGCGCTTATGTACTGAGACAAAAGAATGAGGTCAGTCACTGTCTGTCACGTAACTGTATAGTTAAAGCTTTTGGTTTTATCAAACACAAGGCAACTTTAAGAAAATAGTGTTAAATCCTATCTAAATTAATTATAATTCTATTTTATTAATATCAGCATCATCATAATTATTATCAACACTTAATTAATTATTTATCATTCATTTTCTAGTGACACTCTCAAAGATGTGAATCTTATCCCGGAACAGTCAGGGGAAAGTCTCAGTGCTTTTTGAGACTATCATTTCCCTATCTTATCATTCAAGCATTCAAAGAATGCAGTTTCTGTGTGCCTCCAACACAACATAGCTTTGTGAAGTTTCAAATAATGCGTCTCTCTAGTTTCCGGTGATGTACAATGCTCTCGGTGTTCTGTAACCTATTAGTTCCATAAACGCTCCGCGTGATCCCATGAGAACCTGTTTGTAGTTCTACACAGAGCCACTGAAAACAGAGCTGCGATATGTTTTGATCTCGCCGTCACGCGTCACGTGGTTCACGTAGTGCTCAGTAGTTTTAATCAAGTGCGGGCTGTCAATCTGTTTGAATGTGTTGAAACAGAATAGACATCAGTTTCACTATGTTTGCAGCAAGCTCTGGTAAATATTAATGCGTAATGTGCATTGATTACTACGCTGACTAGGCTTTACAGTAGCATTTTATTCTGGGGAGGGATAAAGAGACAACATTAATATGTTTTTCATGAGTTTAACCCTGTGGCATTCCTAATTTAGGTCACACTCTAATTTTTATTTAATATTTTGATTAGATAAATCATATCTGGACAACAATTATCCATTAATGGCTATTTAAATGTGTAGTTAATTCAGGTTATTCTAGGCTGATATTGCGTTTTAATATTCTATTTCAGTTAGAAAACGAATTGACATTGTTTTGGTTATTGTCTGTTTGCAGTGTTGCCGACTTTTTTCAATGGAAAGTAGCTAAACCCCACTTGAAAAGTCGTCAAATGTCGCTAAATGACGTCATACGCTCATTAGCATATTAGCTCATTAGCGTACGTCAGTACGTCGTATTGTCTTGCGTCTCTGTGCTCACATACTGCTATTTAATGCAGCCAAATTCAATAAAACTGTTTTCATTTATATATTTCATAGATATATTGATATATTTTACGGTTTCTTTTGTCAGACAATGGGGTAAATATGAATTAGTGACTGAAAGGCGGCCCATTAGGACTTCATAACCAGCTCTCTAAGATATTTATCTACACTAAAATCGTGATTCATAATCACGACATTGTCTAATGAAATAAAATACACATACGATTAAGGCAATGGCTGTGCTGTGATTTCGGCTATACTTGCATGTAAAATAGAGTTAGAAGCATCAGAATATCTTTTTTTTATCTGAAAGTGCTGCTTCTCTGCCGCTCACTGAACAGAGCAGACGCAGATAGAGAGAGAGGGAGAGCGCGCGCGCTGGGAAAGCACGACTTTGCGCTCGCGCGGCAGTACCAGAGAGTCTCATAAACTAAATAAGGTTTGTCCAAGAAGTCGCTAGATTTGTCGCTAGGCGCTTTTTCGAAAAAAAGTCGCCAGGGGGGTCTGAAAAGTCGCTTAATCTAGCGACAAAGTCGCCAAGTTGGCAACACTGTCTGTTTGTCAGATTATAAAAAAAGTGTGGCCCCTCCAAAACGAAATGCTCCCTCCCCCCACCCATTTCTATATGTTGAGGAGGGGGCCGGCTTCCCGCGTTTCCCTAGGGGTCATCAGCACCACCCTTGCACCCAATCAAAGCGTGCGCTGGCGCCTCACCCCAGGGTGTACACGAGTAAACCGGGTGCCAGTCCGCGCCGGTAAAAACCGGATGTTGCTCGCGGCACAACGGAGCAGCAGACACGTCAAGTCCTTCGCGGGAATTGCGTTTAGCGTACGCAACCCACGAAGTCCTAAGCACAGACTCGTCGAATGAAGCTTCGCAAAGAAACTTCACTCGACCGTCGGTATTGAACTTACCTTTCCGTCCTGCAGTTACAGACACACTGAATGAGTTCGAGACAGAATAAACCGCTATATGAGCTTAAAGGCGCGAATCTTTAGAACGCGTCGCTATGACGTCACTGAGACTGGCCGCTCTCCACAAGAGATGCATCTTTTAAAATGTAAACCTATTTTTCGGTAAAAACATAGAGTTAAATCATTATTTGAATACAGTTATACTTTCTCTTAACAAAAACTACTCTGAACGTGTACAATTAATGTGTAATCTTTTTATTTAATGTTTAATCTTTTTCTTTTTTCTATCTTTCTTTCTTTCTTTCTTTCTTTCCTTTTTTTCTTATATAAATATCATTTCAAACAATTTAATTAACACAATAAAAAATACTGTACAAAAACGTTGTTATCCATGTCCACTCATAGATTGCTGTTGGGGTACTATGTAGACCTATACTGCTTGACATTGAGTAGGACAGGGTTTAAAACAAAGAGTCAGTTCACTCATAAAATGAAAATTCTGTCATACTCACCTACTCACCTTTTTTCTCTCCATATACGGAAATCAATGGTAATCAAAACTCTTATTTATTTACTTATTTATTTTACAAAGACAACACTCATTAATTGACAGAAACAAAACAATTCTTTAAAGGCAAATTTTATTTATTCTAGTAGATAAATGTAATGTGAAATATGTGACCCTGGACTACAAAACCAGTCATAAGAATCATTTTTTTAAAGTAAGATTTATGCTGAATAAATAAGCTTTCCATTAATGTACTGTATGGTTTGTTAGGATATAGGACAATATTTGGTTGAGATACAACTGTTCTGAGGGTGCAAAAAAATAAAAATATTGAGAAAATCGCCTTTAAATTTGTCCAAATGAAGTTCTTAGCAATGCATATTACTAATCAAAAATAAAGTTTTGATAAATTCACAGCAGGAAATTGACAAAATATCTTCATGGAATATGATCTTAACTTAATTTTCTAATGATTTTTTTGGCATAAAAAACAAAAACAAAAAAAATCTGACCCATACAATGTATTGCTGGCTATTGCTACAAATATACCTGTGTGAACTATGACAGGTTCTGTGATCCAGGGTCACATATTTAGCAAAAAAGTTTGAGATAATAGTTTCAAATAGTTACAGTCATGGTCTTCTTTATTTTAATGGAATAATTAATAGAATAGTTTTCATTGAGCCTTGTTCATGATATTATATAAAAAAGAGCATGAAATTACACAATGCAACAAATGAGAATTATTTTTAACACAACCTTACTACTCGAAAGTATTTGTTTGAAGCCTTACAAAACAGAAAACATTAATAAACACATTATTAAACTCTCTCTCTCTCTCTCTCACACACACACACACACACACACGTTTGTTTTTGTGAATTGTGGGGACTTTCCATAGACTTCTATAGTTTTTATACTGACCAAACGATATTGTCTATCCCCTAACCCAACCCTAACCCTAAACCTAGCCCTCACAGAAAACATGTTTGCATCGTTACACTTTCAGATAAACATCATTTACTATTTTTAATCATTTTTTAACATTGTGGGAACCGCAGGCCGGTCCCCACAATGTCAAAAATTTCGGGTTTTACTATCCTTGTGGGGACATTTGGTCCCCACAATGTAGCAAAAACAAGTACACACACACACACACACACACACAAACACAAAGTAACAAACACGTTTGTTTTTGTATCTTAATAGGGACTTTCCATTGACTTCTGTTGTTTTTATGATATTCTGTTTACTGTAGTCCCTACAATGAACAGTATGTGAAACCACACACGCACAAACATATATTCACTTACAAAATATTCATACGCTAAGTCTGAGTAATCTAATGTTTTAAATGTATTTAAAAAAGGAGATGAGTACACAAAACTCACAACACAATTTCTTTTCCTTTCTTTCTTTCTTTTGTTTGGTAATCACTTAAAAACCCCACTTTTCTTATTTAGCACAAAAGCCGAGTATATTCTTTGAGGCTTTTGCACTTGATCAGTGTGTCCGTTTAGTGGCATGTGCTGTATGTCACACATAGTTCTTTATGGCATAGCCACTGTGGGTGTCCGTCTTGGTTAAAGTGTATCTCGGTGAGTAGTTGTGGCGCTCTGGTGGGCAGCTGGTGCAGAGAACCGCTCCACCGACGAACAGAAAGCCCGCCGTAACCCAGCCCACATAGAGCGCCGCCCCCATCTCCCTTTTCAGAGCTTCATGCACTATGGGATTATGAAAGTCTCTGATGATGGAGTCGGCCGTCCAGGACACGGGCACCACGGCGGTCAGCCCAGAAAGCATGAAGGTGATCCCAGAGACCACCACGATCCGTGCTTTGGCTCGTGGGTTACTGAGGCAATTCGTGCAGTCAGCCCCAACCAGAAAGATGAGGAAAGCCAAGCAGGCCAAAGCCATGGTGGTCACAATCAGCCCGCGCGCCGCCTGCAGGGAAGGATCCAAATCCAGCAGGGCGTCGTAGAGTTTACACTGCATCTGACCAATGCGCTCGTACACGCACGTCATCCACAGTCCCTCCCAGAACACCTGAGCCACCACAATGTTTGTGCCGATAAAGGCCGTCACCTTCCACATGGGCAGAGCGCAGATGATGATGGTTCCTGCGAAGCCGATCATTGAAAGAGTGATTCCCAAGACTTGCAGAGCCATGGAGGGGCTGGGAAGGATAGAAAATAGAGACGACCATTAGGAAACAACAGATGTGGTTTTCTCTCACTAGGGGGTGGCATATCAAACTACAGATGACATTTGATTGGAATTTGTTTGGTTGAGACATTTGTGTTTGGAGCATGAATGAAACCAATACTGACTGAAGAGTAGATTTCTCAACAGAGAGCCGCTTTTATTTCTGTCTTTGACATCATTTGTTTACATCTCGAAGAATGCAGTGCATGTGCTCCGTCATAAAAGAATTCGTATGTGCTTTGCTTAAAAGAATAGATGACATTTCCTTGAAGTGGTTATCTGAAATAACACCGTGACTCTGGACTTTTGAAAAGGCCAAAATGACAACTGTAAGAAATGACGCTTTCACTGTAAGCAAGGCCAGGTTGTTTGTGTATATAAACCTGAGAACTGTGTAACACAAGCCTTGTGAGGAAAGCTAGGCAGGAAAACTGGTTTTTAATTTAACTGAAATGCCTGAACTCTGTTTACATTATCTAAGAATTCAAATGTGTCATAGAAAGACATATAACAAAGCACTTATGTCATATTGCCCATTCACATTAATAACTCTTTGTACATGAAGAAGGTGAAGGAACACATAGTACAGGTGAAACACACATCATGTCATCATAATCATTAAACTACAGCAACCTAAACCCACAGTAAACATGGCTATGACAGAAATTGATTAAACACACACACACACACACACACACAAGCACAGCTATACTTCATCTTGTTCTCACATGGTTTGTTCAACTAATGGTATCAGTAGGAGTTCCTGAACAGCAGGTTTTTCTAGTGTTGTGTACTGTGCGTTCCAAACCTCCTACTCACAGGAAACCAAATGAGAGTGAACACAGTAAAGCAAAATAGTAAAAATAAAAACAAATACTAATACAATAAAATAAACACGTAAGGAGACATCTTTAATTCACATAAAATTCATATAAGATGTCTCAAAAATAGTCCATTAGCAAAACATTCTCCACAGCAACTGTTTATGTCTGTGTGGCCCAACATGTAGTGACACGGATACATAATCTTTGACCAAAGTCAAATTTAAATCTTGCTGGCTAATATTATATTTTTTTGGCAGTAAATTCAGTCTTACAAAACAAAACCAACCATATGTCAGGAAATACCTATGAAAGCTCATTTCCACCACTGAATAAAAAATAAAAAAGGTAATTGCGAGTTTTTTTTAAGTCTGACTTTTTTTTTTCTTAGAATTGTGGTATAAACTTGTAATTCTATGAAATAAAGTCACAATTCTGACTTTTTTCTTATACTTTTTCTCACACAGTTACAAGTTACAAGTCAGAATTGTGAAATATAAACTTGCAATTCTGAGAACATATCAGTTTTTTCCCCCTCAAAATTTTGACTTTATAACAATTCTGATTTATATTTAATATAATATATCTTTTGTTTTTTGATATATAGGTATTTTCTGTATATATATATATATATATATATATATATATATATATATACATACATACATACAAAAAATGGCAAAACATATATTTTCTAAAAATATGTTTAAAAATATACATAATATTTTTATTAAACATAAACTTTACAAATTTTAAAAATAAAAACTGTATTTGTTGTCTGTAACACGTGTGAACATATATTTGAAAAATGTTGAAAAATGAAAAATGTAGAATAAGTAGGGGAGAGCGGGGACGAAACACAATTTTTTAGAAAAACATTATTTAAAAAGATAAAGTTGTAGGCAGAGATATATTTTTGCTGTGGCCTATAACTCAGAAGTGTGGTCGTAATTAATACCAGGTGGTATTTTGTAAAAATGTAGAAAGACTTAAGTTAGTTTGAACATAAGTTGCACATTCCAACCCCACTGGTTGGGACAAATGTAACACAACAATACAAGCTAGATTTTTTTGTGTTACTCTTGTTTTTATTAAATATACATAACTATGACCTTGTTAATATGTAACTGCAAACATATTTTGTCCTTAATCTTTGCAAAAAAGAATATATATATATATATTTTCCTTAAATTTAAGTTTCATCAAATGTTTCAAACATATAAACATACAAACTTGAATTGTTTAAATTATTTATTTATTTATTTATTCAACTAATTTTTATAAAACATTTTTTAACAGAATGAACAATATGAAAATTAGATTAGCGTAATATAAATTCTCATTGTAATTTAACAGTAGGCCTATTCATGTTTCCATCCAGTTGTTTGTATGCATCAATTCAAAATGTGCATAAAAACATCTGGAAACACTGCAAATTCAGAGGTGGAGGTGGAAAAGCTAAGGCATGGCTAAAACCTAAATATGACTAAGGTAAATGCGATGTAGCAACAGCCCTGAGACTGATGTTCTTGACAGATAGGCTTATGTCCAGAAACACCCTCTCATGAACATGTGTTACTTTCGTTTCGACAGGAACTCCTGACATTTAAATCTGATTTACTTCTATACTGAAAAACTCTGAAAAGCCAAACTTCAGGGTGTATCACAGTACTGAATAATATGTAGATTAATCATTACTGTGACACATGAAACGAGAAACACAACAACTAATTTGAAAAAAAAAAAAGAGTTTCCATAATTTACTTATTGTATTCGAAAACTGCTTTCTAGACCTAATCATGGGAAACAATGACGAAATCACATGATATTCCATCAAGGGTTACATGCTGAATGTGCTGTCATAGCTTGGAAAGCAAATTTAGTCCAGGCTCTGAGAAAATATCTTTGTTACTTTCGTCCCGCGTTACTTTTGTCCCCGCTGTCCCCTAGGCTATTCCATCCATATTTGCATTTAGACTAAATGTCAGCCACTGTAAGATTGGAAAAGTATTTTCTTGCACCTGAAATGCATGTTAAAATATATTTTGGTATATGAAGGTTGACGCTAAATATATTTTCAGTTTTAAAAATATGTTTCAGTTTGGACGTGTTTATTTCATAAAGTGTCACACATTGTTACTGAAAAACAAGTACTTTTTCACAAGCATTTACAAAAGACAATTCAAACTGTTAAAAAGTGCATCAAGAATTTCATCTACACTAGTTTGTAATTTCAAAACACACCACTAAAATATCTTTCAGCTCATTTAGATGTAGGTCTTGGGAGGAGTTGGAGACCGCGATATTGGCGCCGTGTGTCTCAGAAGAGCGTCGCTCCCACTGGACGGCTTTGACATCTTTACAGGATTGTATATGACAGACGTTGAACAGTTCTCTTTTGGTGGACAAGAGCTGCAAAGCAGCCCCCCTCCCAGCACCAGGAGAAGCCCTGCAGCCCAGCCGAGGTACAGCGAAGCCCCCAGCTCCCTGCGCTGAGCATCCAGTAACAGGGGGTTGTAGAAGTCGTTTACTATAATGACAGCAGTCCAAGACACAGTGATAAGACACAAAACTCCAGAGACCATCAGAAGCACCCCAGAAACAATGGATGCTTTCACTTTTCCACGTTCCTCAACTATGAAGTTGGTGCATTTCCCTGAGACAAGTGAGATAAGAATCCCAGCGATGCCCACCAGGATGGAAAAGACCACTAGGACGCGAGCAGCCTTCAGATCAGGGCTCAACGCCAGCATGGAGTCGTAGACATTACACTGCATCTGTCCGGTGCTCTCCACCACACAGCTCATCCAGATCCCCTCCCAGAAGATCTGAGAGGTCACAATGTTGGTGCCAATGAAGGCTGTTACTCTCCACATGGGTAGGGCGCAAATAATTGTTACTCCAATCCAGCCGAACAGGGCCAGGATGCAACCCAGTAACTGCACACCCATAGACGCCATCTCAATATCAATCTCTCCAAAAACCCGTATGTCGAAGAAAAATTGATGGATTCAGAAAAAACACATGCTAGCCCCAATGAGAAGCTGCACAAACTGAGGCAAAGCAGCTTTGTGAGATTCTATGTCTTTGTGAAAAAATAGGGGTTTTAAATACACAAGAGATCAGTTTACGGTCCTTTGTCACTTATTTTTATAAGGGAGAGAGAACTTTTTTTTTTTTTTTGAATTAAACTTGTTTAGTACCATATTGAAAGCTTTTTACAGGTAAAACTCAGTGTTTTATTTATCCAGGTCCATTTTAAGTCCAATATGTAATTTTAAGACAGAAATGCTTTCCAGAAGTAAGTGACCCACATCCCATTGTTACTATTCAGACAAACGCCTATGCTAGTATCACCACTGACATCTTGTCTAACCGGTTTGGGAGGACCTGAAACCAAAGTTTCAGCAAAACAACTTCAGACTGTTTTGGTTGGAGTAGAGATTCAGAGTTTTTCATTGAAATATTGAAAATGGTCAAACATCCTTCATTTTTTGAAACATATAAAATCCTGTGCTAACCTTTTTATGATGAAAAAGTGTGCATTTGCTGAAATTCATCCATGTGAATCTCAGGGATGGATTGTGAAGTTAGCATGCCCTAGGTATAGATGTTTCAAAAAGGCCCATTAGCAATGCATGCAAGTGTTTATACCTCTTTGGCCCATCATATAGTAATGACAGACACATTTTGACCAAATTCTGATCAATATATCTACATGTAATACGTGACATGTACTGTATACATGGCCACTTCCTTTCCTAGAAGAGCTGACAGAAGTAGTATTTAGGTGTGGTTGAAGCTTTTAAAAAGCCCCCTTGTCCTAGATGTAGTGATTTTACACAGATTTCCACCACTGGATGCTCTTTCACCACTGAGCAGCATAATTTTATTTTTTGCCAGTCATTTCAACAAAGTTATAGAGTTCACCCATTAGAAAAAAACACACTGTCATTGATCAAATATTATTAGAGAAACAATTGTTTTTACTTAGCGGGTCTAATTTTGACCAAATTTCTTCGAATAAAGTAGAGACAGACTAAACATGCATTATAGTTGTTTAATAATTTTTTTTTTTTTTTTTTGCAGCAAAATATAGACATTTTTGTAACAGCATTGCTAAAAACAGGTTTTACAGGAGGTCTTTGGCAACGTCTCTGTTGCTATTTTAAACAGTTTAGTCACCATCAGAGGTGAGCATGATCTGTAATGTTTTCTTTGATGCGAGAATAATCAGTAATGTCAAACTATAATTATGAAATGATGTCAAAAATAGTATCAATTAAGTGTTTTACAAAATCATTTATTTTAATAAACAAACAGTAAGACAGATTTACTGATCAATACATCTTTGTGCAAAAATGCTTATTTATGTTTAAAAAATAAAAACTAAGAAGGTTAATGCACATTTTATAAAACCATAGCCATTGTGTTTTATTAACAGTTAGATATTGTTATTTTTCTGATTAAGGAAACATCATATTAAACATAAATTACAAAAACAGCTTGTTCCTTAAAACAGAGTTAACATTTCAGAACATTTCAGATCGCTGTCGCTTCCCTGAGTTTGATTCCTCTCATCACATTATCAATGCATACTTT
This sequence comes from Labeo catla, assembly GCA_012976165.1. Taxonomy (NCBI): domain Eukaryota; kingdom Metazoa; phylum Chordata; class Actinopteri; order Cypriniformes; family Cyprinidae; genus Labeo; species Labeo catla. Next base: position 252,633 of record VONZ01000742.1, read on the forward strand.
TCTCTTTCAATGTTCTGGATAATCACAGCACAAAATCTCAGTAAATAAACAATGCCATATCAGACAACGTCCTTGTTTCATTTCTCTTTGGGGGGAAAAAGTCCAGAGGTGGGAATGAAGAGATTTTACGAAAAAAGGGTCTTTGGTAAGTAGAAAGTCTTTGCATGCTTGAACTCCTTCAGACGTAGGCTCTGCTGGTGGCAGTGGACCGTGGCTGAGAGTACTTGATGTTGTAGTTGTCCTCCTTAGGCGGGCAGGAGCTGCACAGAATACCTCCTCCCAGGATCAGCAGTGCAGCTGCACCCCATCCGATATAGAGAGAGGCCCCGAGCTCCCTCCTTTGGGCATCTGTGATAATGGGATTGTAGAAATCCCTGACGATGGTGTTAGCTGACCAGCAGACGGGAACCAGGACCAACACTCCGGCGACGATGAAGAGCACACCACTGGCGATGGCCACCTTTGCCTTGGATTCTTCCCTCTCGACAAAATTGGTGCATTTTCCACCGGCAATCCCCAGGATGAACGCAAAGACGCAGACAATGATGGCGATGATTACAAGCGCACGAGCAGCCTGCAGGTCCTGAGGTAAAGCCAGGAGCGAGTCGTAGATTTTGCACTGCATCTGTCCTGTGCTCTGGACCACACAGTTCATCCACAAGCCCTCCCAGATGATCTGCGCCGTCACGATATTGGCTCCAATGAACGCAGACATCTTCCACATGGGAAGGGCGCAGATCACAATCGCTCCTATGAAACCAATAATGCCCAGGGAGAGGCCTAGGATCTGTCGACACATGGACACCATTTTTCTCTTCTTTGCTCGGCTTCGCTGGCTTAGTAAGTGTTTGCTCCTCTGTTAATCGTAGTAATGACTTCGGATCCTTGTCTGCAGAGTTTTAAGATTGTCTCAGTAGGGAGGAGTCCAAGTTAGATGGACCTGAAACTGGGTGAAGGTGAATTTTCAAGCCTGACCAGATTCCCAAGGTAGTTTCGATGAGATGTGCATCAAGGAGGAACTGAACAATAAACGCCACACAAATACAAAGGGACCAAGTCTTTGACCGAAAGGATTGGGGAGATAGCACACACAAACTTGTTGAGACTCAAAACAAAAAAAAATGAAGCTAAAAATAAAGCTAAGAAATCCATACACCATCAGTGGTTTGATTGCAAGTTGAATTAAACACTTCTTGAATATACATTATATTTTGGTTAGCTTTCTTTTCTTACTACTGTAATTAAAACCTAAACTGAATTTATTTCCGGTAACAGTCCAGGCAGAATTGACGGTGCTTTCCAAGCAGAATTTAAAATAAAATTGCATCAGCACTTTACTGATCTACTGATCTGCTGATTTACTTGACTAAGGGTCAATGTTTTTTCCATTAATGCTTTTTCCAAAGCTTTCCACTGATGTATTGTTTGTTAGGATAGGACAATATTTGGCTGAGATACAATTATATGAAAATTAAATCTGAGGGTGCAAAACAATCAAAATACTGAGAAAATCGCCTTTAAAGCTGTTAAAATGAAGTTCTTAGCAAAGCATATTACTAATTAAAAAATAAGTTTTGATATATTTACGGTAGGAAATTTACAAAATATCTTCATGGAACATGATCTTTACCTAATATCCTAACTATTTTTGGCATAAAAGAAAAATAATAATAATTTTGATTCATACAATGTATTGTTGGCTATTGCTACAAAAATTTTCTAGTTGGCAGCTTGGAGAAAAAGGTAGCTCAAGTTTCAGTTAATCAACTAATGAGAAATGTAAAAATTAAAATAAGACATCTTTTATAATAATCCAGAAATATATTTATTGACAAGACCATTTCTAAAAATACAAAGCTATATTTGTCAAAACGTTCTCTTGTGGAGAAGCAATCAAAATTACAAAACATCAGAAAAGAGCAAAAAGTGAGCGACACAACAGTACTTGCAAATTTTACCTGCTCTGCTGAAACATACATATATACATACTTCATTAGCATTACAACATCTCTACCAACAGAACAACTGGAATGAGAGAAAGAGGACAAACCAGTTTTTCCAAATCATCTTCATTCAAAGGTAAGCAAAAGAATAAGACACTCCAGCAAGTCAATGAATACACTGTACAAATGATTTGACATGAGTACATTTTACAAGAAAACACTATTTTAGTTTTTCTACTTCAGAATTTTACTTTTAACTCAGAGTTAGTTGATGTTGATTTACTAGCGATTTCTGAGTGGAAACTGTTGGATTTATACACATCATTTATCCAAACTCTAAAGCAAGCAGAGATTTAATTTAAAAATGCTGAGGAGCACTGTTTCAGAAGGTGTCAGTCACAAATATTGTCCATTAGTTAAATATATTGTCCCGGAACAGGTGAGTAAGTTGGGGCTGGATAAGATTTGTTAGGAACATAAGCTCCGGAATACACAGGACTCGGTGCGTATGTTTTGGCAGGCATATAAGATCCAGGAGGCCCATACACAGGTCCTTGGTAAGGGTACATGCCTGGGTAATTTGGATACACATCTTCTCTCTTTGGACAAGAAGTACACAGAATGATCCCTCCCAGCAGAAGACACCCTGAGGCACCCCAGCCAATGAAAATGGATGCCCCAAGCTCCCTCTTTTGGGTCTCAATTGTGAGAATGCTCTGGAAATCTGAGATGGTGTAGGCTGAGGACCAGCAGACTGGAATGAGACAGATGACTCCAGCTATCATGCACAGGATGCCACCACAGATCAACACTTTGGCCATGGACGATTCGTTCTTCAGACAACTGCTGCACTGGCCTCCCACAAATGTCAATAGCATTCCAACGAAGCCGATCACTATTGCGATGATGGTCAGCGCACGTGCCGCTTGCAAGTCCTGGGTCAGTCGCATGATCGAGTCTTGGATTTTACACTGCATCTGTCCTGTGCTCTGCATCACACAGTTCATCCACAAGCCATCCCAGACGATCTGGCCGGTGACGATGTTGGCACCGATGTACGAAGTGACGCGCCACATGGGAATGCCACAGCAAACACATATGCCAACGAATCCAATGAAGCACAGCACTTGGCCGGAAACCTCTTTAGCAATCCTCCCCATGTTAAAGCTGCTGGTGTTGTCAAACTCAAACGCAGCTGTTGGTCTGGTCTTAACCCATAGGTGTCTGAGAAACAAGCAGGAAGTGATGGCCTGTTTGATTTAGACACAGATCCTCGCTGGGAGGAGTTTTGCATGTATGTTTGGTTAATCCTGCTGAACAAGATTCCAAAGAAAGATTCTTCAGATATGTTGCCTGCTCAGTGCTTTCCGTGAGGACGCATTCAGATCTGGTTTTGGCTGCATATAGCTACTGTCTTGTCTCTCTTAACTGTGCCAAAGAAAGATTTGAAGATTCTCTTAGATGAGTGGAAACAGGTATCAAGTTAATGAACACTGGTGTTTAACAAGATATGAAATTAAGTCAATATTTGAAAGAGGTGAAAGATGTAGAAATATCTTGAGCTCAAGATGTTTTATAGACAAGATAACAGTGAGTTTTTTTAGGCTTTAATTGGGGTTAGAATGTTACAGCGCAAGACGTCTTTAAGTGCCTTTAAAGAACCTTCATGGGCCCATTAATCATTACACAACATGCCTTGAATTTCCATCACTGGAATTAGAATCTCACTAATAATATGCATAATATAATAATACTGTTGAGTAATGACATAGAAAATTTCAGTGAGTGTGGAACAATGGTTGTAGTGGTTGTAGTGAGGCGCATGACACAGGAGTACAAAGTAAACAGGCTTTATTTAAAGGGTCCTATTATGCTCTTTTACAAAGCCTTAATTTTGTTTTAGGGGTGTACTAGAACATGCTTTCATGCTTGGTGGTTCGAAAACCGCATTATTTTTAACATAATTTACATTATTACAATACATTTCTAACAGCCTGGCACATATGGCTCGATTAGTTCCAGGTTTAATGAAGGCCCACCTTCCGAAAAATGAAATGTGTTGTGATTAGCTAGCTGTCCCACTGCGTTGTGATTGGCAAACAGCTTAGATGGTGTTTCAGTACTGCCACGCCCCTTGACAAAGAAGCAAGTTCTGTATACAATTGTTAGCACAAGCTAGATTAAAGTGATTCTTACATTTTAAATATGGATATTTTTCTTACAAAAATGCATCGATTCGCTACAGGAGACCTTTATTAACCCCCCGGAGCCATGTGAAGCACTTTTTATTATGAATGGATGCATAATATTGAACTTGTTTTAGACTGATAAGGAGAAACGCCTGTCTATGCCATTCTGAAGCTTCGGAGTGCCAGGATAAATTTTAATATAACTCCGATTGCATTCGTCTGAAAGTAGGAAGTAATATACACCTAGGATGCAGGGAGAGTGAGTAAATAATACGCTACAGTAGTGTTGGGTCCTATCGTCAGTCTGCGAGATTGCTGATACATGATATTATTGTGCTAATGTATTTAATTATTTACATCCTTAGTTTTTGATTGACAGAAACCAGCTCCAGCATAAGGCTAAAAGCAGCCTCACATTATCAAAAAACATCATCACTGATTCGCCTAGCCTATTCTAGTGCAAGTTTATGCATTCTAAAAAAAATACTCTAAGTGTAGCTATCTACACTGTAAGATGAATAAAGCTCTTACCACAAACTGCACACGTCTGTGGCACGTTACGGCTCCGACGCGGCAACCGGAGTAGATTGCGGGTTCGGCATGTGTTTCGACCCCTTGTACAGCTCATGTCTGCGGCGCGTTACTGCTCTGAAGCAGCCACTCCAGTCAGTGTTTGTGTTTACACCCTCTGTGCTGCGGCTTGTTAAAGAGGTTCCCCGCGCTACTTTGCTAAAGTTAGGCTAATCCCACACCTCGTCCCTACCCTCCCTCCAACAATTCGAATTTCTGTGGGTGGGGTTTAATTTAATAATATTCTAATGGACCGCGTTGTGACATCATTGCATGCGGAAAACAAACATTGTAGTCCAAGGGAGCCATTCGTTGTAGGTTTTGAAAAGAGATTTTTTAAAAACCTTTTGGAGTGGACTTTGCAATTTGTAAATTTGTAGATCTTTTTTATGCCCAAAGATACACACCACACACTGACTAGAATTCAAAAAGTGAAAAAGCATGATAGCACCCCCTTAAATCCACAAGGAAACCCTGGAGATCAACAGAAAGTTACAATCACTTATACTTAGGTCATACATAACAGATGCCGGAAAAGGAACAGAGGGAAACAAAGGGCTTATATACTACAGGAGTGCAGTCCTGGCCTGCAGTGGTGTTGAGAGAGGGAGAAGCCATGGTGACACAGGGGCCTGGCAGGCCAGGACAAAGCCAGTAGGATTGAGAACCAAGGTGTAGCCGAAGGGAAGGAGGAGCCGGACGGAGCCAGAGGGATAGAGAACCAATGTGCAGCTAGAGGAGTGGAAGACCATTGCAAAGGCATACTGATGACTGACCATGGTGGAGCTGGAGGGGTGCGGAGCCCAGTGGAGTCCAAGGACTGATAGACCCCAGCAGAGCCAAGAGAGTTTGGAGCCCAGTAGGTTCTGAAGGGTCAGAGGACCAAAGTGGAGTCCAGGGCTTGGAGGCCTGAGGTGGAGCTGGTGGATTCTCCTGCTGGATTGGAGCTGGAGATCAGAAGATGCAAGGTGGATCCATGGAGCAGATTTGAGTAAATCAGGGAGGAGCTAAAGAGCTGATGAAAACCAGCAGAGGCGGGACGCTGGGTGGGAACTCTGTAGACATCAAGCTGGACAAAATCAGTGGGGATGCAAGAGATTCAGGTCTGCGTGGAACCAGCAGAGATGGGAGATTCAGGAAACTTTTGCTCAGTTTTCAGAAGTAAATGATGACCACTATGTTCATTATTACATCAAGCAACACAACACCTTAATCGCTCAATCTGAGATATTCTTGTCTAACTTACATTCCTGCTCTGGCATCGAAACAATGGAGGTCAGACTGTTACAGCTGATCTGAGGTAAGACACTTATGTCAATCAACTATCGTGGGAGCGGCCTCTGTGGGTGAGACGCCGCAACAACAGGCATCTGAGAACGGCTCAATTTGAAAAAGGGGATGTTATTTTTACAGATTAATGCATGGAACACCACTGCATGGATTTTTATCATTATAGGGTAGATTTGTACATACACTGACAACACACATTAATGTTCAAACAACATGTAAAAGAGAAGTTTGCGTCCAATGACTCCTTTAAAGGAGACGTTTACTTCCAGAATGTAAATTTCCTGATAAATTACTCACTCTCATGTCATCCAATATGTTCACATGTTCTTTCTTTCTTCAGATGAAAATAAATTAAGGTTTTTGAGGAAAACATTCCAGGATTTTTCTCCATATGGTGGACTTCGATGGAGGCCAATGGGTTGAAGGTTCAAACTGCTGTTTCAATGCAGCTTCAAAGGGCTCTAAATGATCCAAAGGGGCCTTACCTAACAAAACGACCTGTCATTTTCTACGAAAAATGCAAATTTATATACTTTTTACCCACAAATACTGAACTTACACTAGTTCTTCCTCACACACTGTGTAATCATGCACACCTGACGTAGGCGAAGTATGTGTTTATGTCCTAGTGTTTATGAAGCGAACAAAAAGCAAAAGAAAGTTTTTCGCCCTACCCTACCTTTTTTAACCGAAGGATGGATGACATGGAGGTGAGTAAATTATCAGGACATTTTCATTCTGGAAGTGAACTTCTCCTTTAAATGCCAAAGGAGTGCAATCAAGGAAATGCAGAACAGGTATGGGTGACTGATTAACAACCAAGAAAACTAACTAGAAAACTAAACCAAAACAGGGATACTTTGTTATTGTTTTACTCATGGCAGTGTTTAATAACAAAAATACAGATGATATGACATGACGAATAGAGAATATTTAAAAAAGTACATTTTGTACACTATTTAAATAAATAAAAATCTATATTTAAAGTCCTGACATAAAAGCTGTAATACAGTATATATGTATATATATATATATGACTTATTTATTCAAAGCAACTTGCATTGCACTGAAAATATAGATCAGGGGTGGCGAACGTCAGTCCTGGAGAGCTGCAGCCCTGCATAGTTTTGCTTTAACCCTAATCAAACACACCTGAACAAGCTAATTAAGGTCTGAAGGGTAACTAGAAATCAACAGGCAGGTGAGTTTTAATTAGGGTTGGAGCTGAACTCTGCAGGGCTGCGGCTCTCCAGGACCGGAGTTTGCCACCCCTGGTATAGATCAATTCTAGTGTTCCCAGAGGATCAAACCCATGATGTTTCCAGAATTTCACTCTACACTGTAAAAAAAATGTATTTTTACAAAAAATAACTGTGATTTTTTCAGGTTGTTTTCTTTTATTTTGAATTGCAGTCAAAGCTCTGTAAAACTATCTCTAAATTAAAACTCAGCTGTTATTTTAAGTATTATGACATTAATGACAAATTACAGTAATTCACATTTTTCATACAGAAAAACTGCTGTATTTATATACAGTTTGTTTTCTGTTTTCTTAAATTACAAACAAATAATTTAAATTAAAAAAAAAAAAATCTGTAATTAATACAATAACAAATCCGTTAGATGATAAAACGGTCAAATGACTGGCAGTAAAATAAAATCTCCTTATTTAAATATGCTGATAAACTTATTTCTTTCATACAAAACTTCTTATTGAGAATTAACAGATGTTTATATGTTAATGTTTTTTATTGAAAATAATAACGTTTGAAGTCACCATTGTGTTAAGGAGTAGAGCGTGTGCTTTAGTCCAGGAGAAGAAAACAAAATGTTGCTGTTATGCTGCATGTCATTTTATTTTAAGTCTGTAACTGTGTAGTTGTTGATGTAGTGATAGTTAGTTTTTGTATGTGTGCTGTTGTTAGCTAGTGCTTAACTGCAAAAAAACTTAGTTTCACAGAGAATACCTGTAAAAAAACAATTTTAAAAGAGGAAAGAACATTAAAGAAAAAAAAAATTGGATATTGGAACTTAATTTTACAGTTTTTCTTTGGAAGCTGCTTCTGCCAGTCATTGACCGTTTTTAAAAAAACAGTCTTTAACCATTATTTCCATTAATGGTAAACGTTTGGCACCCTGTGCTGCCATGCATTTCACTGTTTTTTTACGTTTAAATTTGTTTACAGTGTACCATGATTTTAAAGAATTTATCCTAGTGCCATAAATATTTTTATAAATACAAAGCATTTTTAATCTTTTTTTGTTGGTCAGGCAGGAGCTGCACAGAATACCTCCTCCAAGAATGAGCAGTGCAGCTGCACCCCATCTGATATAGAGAGAGGCCCCGAGCTCCCTCCTTTGGGCATCTGTGATAATGAGATTGTAGAAATCCCTGACGATGGTGTTAGCTGACCAGCAGACGGGAAACAGGACCAACACTCCAGCGATGATGTAGATCACACCACTGGCAATGGCCACTATTGCCTTGTTGTCTTCTCTCTTGACAAAGTTGGTGCATTTTCCACCGGCAATCCCCAGGATGATCGCAAAGCAGCAGATAATGATGGCGATGACCATAAGCACGCGAGCAGCCTGCAGGTCCTGAGGTAAAGCCAGGAGCGAGTCGTAGATTTTGCACTGCATCTGTCCTATGCTCTGGACCACACAGTTCATCCACAAGCCCTCCCAGATGATCTGCGCCGTCACGATTTTGGCTCCAACGAACACAGTCATCTTCCACATAGGAAGGGCAAAACACAGAATGGCTCCAGTGAAACCACTAATGGCCAGGGAGAGGCCTAGGATTTGTCGACACAGAGACAATTTTTCTCTTGTTTGCTCGGCTGCGTTGGCTTGAAAGTGTTTGCTCCTTTCTTAATTGTAATAATGACTTCTGATCTTAGCCTTCAGAGTTTTAAGATTTTCTCAGAAGGGAGGAGTGTGAGTCTGATGAATCTGAAACCATGTAAAGGTGAATTTTCAAGCCTGACCAGATTCCCCAGCAAGGAATGTTGATAAACCCTGAGGCACCCCAGCCAATGTATATAGATGCCCTAAGCTCCCTCTTTTGAGTCTTTTTGAGAATGCTCTGGAAAAAACGGTCAATGACTGACAGAAGCAGCTTCCAAAGAAAAACTGTAAAGGTCAAATTTTCTTAAATGGTTTTTTTTTTCTTTTTTAAAATTGTTATTTTACAGGTATTGTCTGGATTATCATCATTAAACATCCTCTGTGAAACAACGTTTTTTTGCAGTTAACCACTCACTAGCAACAGCACCCATACAAAAAGTAACTAATCTTAACTATCACTGCAACAACAACTCCACAGTTAAAGCCATTAAATAAAACAATATACAAAATAACATCAACATTTGATTGTCTTCTCCTGGACTAAAGCACACGCTCTACTCTTCAGCACAGTGGTGACTCACAAAACTCAGACAACAGAAACACTTTAAATCCCAAAACAACATGAAACACTAACACATCTCTCTAGATCACAGTATCATCTTAGCTTTTTTTTTTTTTTCTGGTTGCTGTAACTGTGTTTCTAAAGCACATGTATTATGGAAAAAACCAAGAAGAAAGTGTCCAATCTGACAAAGCTGGTTGCATATTAAAGGTGATCTTGTCGTATATAGTGGCTTAACTTCAGCAGAAATCTAACCTTAAAACATGCTGATTAAGATTAATTTCTTTCTGTAGTCATACTAGCTGGCTTTGTTACTTTAAAAACTTTGTTTGCCTTTTTGAGAAATTACTTAGAAATGAATACGTAGAGTCACAGACATCAAGAATCTGGATATGAATCTCAACAATGGTGACAGTTGACAAAATATTCATATTAGCCCCAATCGTCACAAAACAAGCTTTTTGTTGATTGTCACCACTGTTGAGATTCATGTGCTGATTCTTGATGTTTGTGTGCGTCAAAAAGCCTCCACTCAAAACTATACTTAAAAAAAAAAATATATATATATATATATATATATATATATATATATATATATATATATATCATAACATCATAAGACTACTACAAAATTGCAAAACCAGCAATAACATTCTTGGTATCCTCAGTGAGTCAGGCTAATATGATCAATAAATAGTTATTCATGAATAACTGGTTTTTCTCTGTTGGGTATTATTACAATAAATAAGCCTTAGAAACACATGGTTATAGCAACCAGAGAGAAACTAAAGTTATGATGTCAAGGGTCAAGAGCACAACTAAAGCAAATGTTTATCTCCACAACAGTGACTTCAAACTTTATTATTTTCAATAAAAACATTAACATATAAACATCTGTTAATTCTCAATAAGAAGTTTTGTATGAAAGAAATAAAGTCAGACTAGATGCTGAGATCTAGAGAGATCTGTTAGTGTTTCATGTTCTGTTGCTGTCAGTCATGTGATGTTTAAGTAATTAATTACTTAGTTAATAAGTTAATTTCACAGTGAAGGTGTTTGTTTGTAATCATTTAGGAAATGCCTGTAAATTAACAGTGTTGTTAACTTATTTATATAAAGAGATTTTACTTTAATTTTAAGGTTTTTGTTTGGCACCCTGTGCTGCCAGTCATTTGACTTTTTTTGTAATTTTACATTATTTGTTTGTAATTTAAGAAAACAGAAAACATACTGTATAAAATACAGCAGTTTTTCTGTATAAAAAATGTGAATTACTGTAATTTGTCATTAATGTCATAATACTTAAAATAACAGCCAAGTGTTTAATTTAGAGATCATCAGACTTATTTTAACTGCTTTCAAAGAATCTTAACAGAGCCACACAACATACCACTAGTGTTAATCAAGATTTGGAAGGAAAAAGCGGTGAAATACTCCAAAAAAGTACATTATTCATTACATATGATTTATGCAGTAAATATATATATATATTTATTTATTATTATTATTTTTTTATAGGGTTATATGTTTGTCTGTATGTAGAATTGTGGTCCTGTAAGGCACAGCTTTACTTTCCCTTGTATGTCTCCACATATAGCGGAATAACAATAAAGCTCACTTGAAGTTGAATTTAAACTAGAAATTAAGTATTTTTTTAAAAAAAATCATCAGTGTAGAAATATCTTGAGTTCAAGATGTTTTATAGACAAGATAACAGTGAGTTTTTGGCATATCTAAGCCTTATACTGCACACTGTCACACAAGACTTCAAAGAACCTTTACAGAGTACTTATGGCCTTATTCATCATTACACAACATTCCAAGTTTTGAATTTCCATCACTGGATTTAGAATCTCACTAATAATATGCAGTTACAACTGTTGAGTAATGACACAGAAATTCCAGAGAAAGTGGAACATGTCATATAAACATACTGTATAATAAAGAGGCTAATGCTCATATGCTATATAGTTGCACTGACCCAAAAGAGAATTTATTATAATGTTTTGATTAATTATGGATCATATTTTACCATAACATTTTAAGCATGTGTCTTATTTGTTTGTTTGTTTACTTTCTTTATTTATGTGTGAAACAGGGTAGAGTGGGGGGAAACACTCCCATGGAGTAAAAGACCCCAAACCCCCCTTACTGTTTTCCCCAAAATATCCACAAGATAAAGTCAAGATTGATTTTTATTGTATCTGTGGACTACATTGCCAAGAGTAATGTAGAAGTAGTGTCAGTGGGGTAAAATGCCCCCAGGGAGCAATGGGCGATTACTGTAGTTATTCTGTTCTGAACATCATATTCTTTGTTTTTCCATCAAATGTATTCTAACTAGTTGGTAAATAAAATATTTGGGCTTTATATTTAAAAATTACCTCAAATTATCATCAGGTAGCTAATTACCTAGCCAGTTAGCATCAGCTAACACAATTTTTCAAACAGGCTATTAAAATTTTGAAATTCATAATTATTGATTATATTCTTTTTAATTTTAAACTGAAACTGGCTGTACTCTGATTTAGCTGTAAATGTTCAAAGCAAATGTCTTTCTCAGACTAGGGTACAATTTTTTTTTTGTAATTTTTTTTTTTTTTTTTGTTAAAAATCTAATAACATGAAAACTCCGGACATTTTTCATACTTGGTTTATAATTTATGTCATGTCACTAAAACCATGATAAGTTTTTTGAACACATTTAACTTTTGTTTAACAGAAAAATTGCACATTCCTTAAGGGGGCATTTTCCCTCACTCAACCCTAATATCAGAAGTGTACTGCTGCTTAACAGTTTTTTAAACAAGCATAAACTTGTGATATAATTAATTAATACCGTACATCACAGTCGGAAGACTTGGGACACTTTGTTATTATTTTATTGATGGCAATGTTTTATAATAATAATAATAATAATAAAACATAATACACATGAAAAATTGAAGAATAATAAAAAAGTATTATTGTACACCAGTGCTGGGTAGTAACTGCTTACATGTAATCTGATTACATAATCAGATTCTGAAATTAAGCACTAAGAATATTACATTTTAAAATACTCATAATCAGACTACAGATACCTTTTTAGTGATTACATGACTACATATTACTTACACAATAGCAATAATATGATTTAATTAATTATCAGCTTTCATTAAACTTCACGGATTCCAGTTTTGGAAACCTTGATGTAACATAATGTTTAATGCACTTTGTGTTCTTAATTTTTATATTATTGAGGTAGAAGATTACCATATATAAATCAATGTGATAAACAAATTAGGTCAAAAGTAATCAAAAAGTAGTCTGATTATATTACCTAAAATGTGTAATGTAATGAACTATGTTACTAATTATAATTTTTGTCATGTAATTTGGAATCATTTACCCATCACTGTTGTACATTTCACATAAATATCTATATTTAGAATTCCACCTTAAAAGCTGTAATATATACATTACTCTCTTATCCAAAGCCACTTGCATTGCACTGAAGTTATATATTTGATCAGTTCAAGCTTTCCCATAGAATTTAATCCATGATGTTTCTACCGCTTGCTCTGCTGTTTGAGCTACTGGACTGCCAACATAAAAAGAATATAATTTGACAATATTTATTCTAAGGAAAGTACTAAGTGATACATGCAGTGGCATATCACAGCATATTTAATCTAGAAGAAATGCATTCATGAATCTTTGTATTTGTGAAGAGGAAGAATGAAAATGTTATGCTATTACATGTAAAAAAAAAATAATAAAAATGTCTCAGGTAATTTACAGATAAATTGCTGACGTACAGTGATGAATTAGATCAATCAGTCACTTAAATGTGCATTTTAAGGACGGTCTTATGGGTTCTGCACCTCAGACAAACTCTCTTGGACCAGAATTGGACCTCACAGCGGAGAATTTAGGGTTGTAGATTCGTTCTTGCTTCGGCGGGCAGTTCCAGCAAAGTATTCCTCCTCCAAGTAAAAGCAACCCAGCAGATCCCCAGCCGACATACAGAGCTGCACCCAACTCCCTCCGCTGGGCCTCCACCATCATTGGGTTATAGAAGTCGCGTATGGTTGTGTGTGCTGCCCACGATACTGGGATCATACAAAGAAGTCCAGAGATAATTAAGAGAATGCCTGCGACGATGCACGCCTTTGATTTGGACCCCTGATCCTCAATGCAGTTGGTGCACTTCCCACCAGCCAAAGAAATTACGATTCCAAAGAGTCCAGTCAAAATGGAGATGATGATCATGGCCCGGCCCGCTTGAAGATCAGAACTGAGCGCCAGCATGGAGTCGTAGACTTTACACTGCATTTGTCCAGTGCTCTGCACCACACAGTTCATCCACATGCCCTCCCAGATGATCTGTGCTGTGACGATGTTGGCCCCAATGAACGCAGACACCTTCCACTGGGGCAAAGCGCAAACGACAATGACACCCAGCCAACCCAGCATTGCTGTGGATATGCCCATAATCTGGAGTCCTTGGGTAACCATTTTTAAATCACAGAGCGATAAAGTAGTCGAAAGTGTGCAAAACAGAGATGTTTGCTATTTATAGGAAAAGCTAAAAAGGCGGAGTTTGCTTCTCCTGAGCTGGTGTTTTCTGTGGAAAGCCCTTATGATTGCTCATTTACACTATAAACACAAAGCTAATGGCTTTCAGTGGCACAGCAACATTTCAAGGTCCTTCAAGGTCAGTTAAAAAAATAGCTCTTCAAAATGACCTTGCACTAACATAAAAGGCACTGTGAAAATATGGTCTTTAAATGAATGATTATGCTGGGAGATATTTATTGTATATTTGTTTTAGATAATAGGTGCAAAAAAGCATAAAACACATTAAGACGTTTTCTCTTCCATTTTGAAACCACACAAAGGGATGATTAAAATACATCAGATGTTTTACTGATTAATTGTGGCCTGTAATAACTGGCTTTCTGTTAGTGTTCTCATTTATCTCACTGGCAGTTGCTCAACTGGTATATAAACAGCCAGAAATATGTGACCTGGAGGCAGCCATCTTTGCTTCATGTTCGCACAATTGCACAAACATTTGGGTTTCACTTTATTTTGATGCTCCCTTTTGAACATTCTGCTGACTATAAGAAACGTTGCACCTACATGTCTACTAACTCTCATTAGAGTGTTAGTAGAGTATTAGTAGACTGGTAGCGTTAGGGTTAGAGTAAGTTGACATGTACTTGCAAAGTTACTTATAGTCAGCTGAATGTCTGTTGAGAGACCATCACAATAAAGAGTTAGCAGATATTAAGTCGACAGTCTACTAATACTCTAATGAGAGTCAGTAGACATGTAGGTGCAACATTACTTAGTGTCAACAAAATGTTCAAAAAGGACCATCAAAATAAAGTGTTACCAACATTTGTTACACTAGATAAATGGAAAAAAAAAAGTCAATTTCATGAGCCCTGCCAAAATAGTTTGCCACTGATGAAACAGTGACAATAATATAACGAATCGTTATGATTATGTATTTATATGTTAATATATGTTGCATCGCTTGGATTTTTTAATAGCACACAGTTTACACTGTACATTAACAGGGAAACATAATGGTGAATCATAATTGTTCATCAACACATCAAATAATTATGATCAAATAATTAGTTGCTATTATGTTGATGAAATTGATTTTAGATTGTTTTTTGTTTTTTTGAAAGTCAATTTTCTGTGTAGACACACCACTTTATTGGCTACAAAACTTTACCAGACATTACCAAAAACATACTTTTCTTAAAACTCTTGGAACTTCAATATAGTAAAAACCTACACTTCTAAAATGTGAAACAAAGAAAATAGGTAAATTATATATATTTGGGCCAGATTGCTGCCATCTGGTGATGGCAAGAAAAATAACATGACTTCATGTTCAAATAAAAATCGTGTAATGACAATAATGGCCAGTAGATGGCTGAAGTATATGCATCCACACACAGAGTATGAATTCAGGATTTTATACTTAAAATATTTGGATATTTATAATATATGTATAAATATCCAAATATTTTTAGTATAAAATCCTAAATTCATATGCTGTGGGTGGATGCATAGTATACCTCAGTCATGCTTACAGTCATACACCATTCATTTGACTCTCACATTAAGTGTGGGTGTGTGTGCATCTTATGCACTCCACAGGTAGTTAGTACGTCCCAGTAGTTGTCACACCTCACAGATTACTTGTGTATCAGGTCATTATCGGTAACCTAACTGTTTTTTTTTTAAACAAAGAGAGTACTTAACTGTGTTTGCTAGATTCTAATTTTTATTTTAAAATAATTTACATGCAATCCATTTGTAATGACGCACAAGAAACAACCATTTGTATTTGTAAAGAATTTATTTGTGGAAATGCATATACTGAAATGTAGCAAAATGTAGCAACTTGTAGCATAGCACAAATATCTGTCACAAAGCACAACACGATTACATTTACATCTTGTATAAATCCTTAACACTTCAAACATATCTGAAATTAAAAATTACTAAAATTAAAAAAGAGGTATTTACAGATCCCACACAATTTTTTGGCAGTACTGTTCTGTTCAGCACTGTGCCAGTGAAAGAACATTCACATATACAGTCAGTTTTAACAAAGTTGGCTGAGGTACAAATTAAAGTCATTTTTGGTTCCTCTTCAGACATAGCCTTTGTTTCCTCCAGGCCGAGCTGTGTACTTTGCAGCGTACTGATTTTTGGGAGGGCAGTTTGCACAGAGGAGTGAACCGCCAATAATCAACAGCGCCGAAGCAGCCCATCCAATAAACAACGAAGCTCCCAACTCTTTCTTTTGTGCGCTGATGGTCATAGGGTTGTAGAAGTCCCTTATAATCATATTGGCCGTCCAGCAGACGGGAATCAAACACAGAACTCCAGCGACGATGAAGATGGCTCCTGAAACAATGCCAACTCTGGCCTTGGCGCGCTCGTCCTCGATGCAGTTGGTACATTTGCCTCCAGCGGTCGCTAACAGGATGCCAACGACACCCACCAGGATGGAGATGATAGTCAGGGCACGGGCCGCCTGTAGATCTGAGCTGAGAGCCAGCATGGAGTCATAGACCTTACACTGCATCTGTCCGGTGCTCTGCACCACACAACTCATCCAGATCCCCTCCCAGGTTATCTGCGCGGTGACTATGTTCTGTCCAATGAAAGCCGTGACAAGCCACATAGGGAGAACGCAAACCACGATCACCCCGATCCAGCCGACGACAGCCAGGGCTATGCCCAGCATCTGCAACCCTGCTGAAACCATTGCTCACGTTTGGAGGTAAAAGAACAGTCTTCGGTCTCTAGAGCAGCTTTAGTGAACCTGGGAGTAAAGTGGCCCTTTTATGCGAAGTGAAACAAGGAGGGGCCGCACGGATCACTCTCAGGTGCACCATCACTAAGATTTGCCTCCTGGCTGTGGTGTCATTAATCAAGCAAAACCCAGTGACGAGTCTTAACTCATGCTTGCATTAGGGTGGATTTGTTTCTGCTGAATGGGGCATTTATGAATCACAATATCATAGTTATTCATAGTTTTTGTGTAAAATAACATTAGTGTGATTCATGGTTCAACGATAAAAGCAAACTTTTAAGAAAAAACAGAGCATAGGAGTAATCCATAAATAAACTAGAAGCAAGGCAGACACATATTATAGCAGGCAATGGGTGAAAACGGGTTTTTAGGGATGAATGAACAAAATTAACTAGGCAATATGTTAAATAAGTAAATAATTATGAAATAAGAAGTAAAAAATAAATCAAAATTTTGGATTTTAAAATAAGGATTCACACACACCCAAAAGACACTAAATATTGATTCATTGTCTTTTCTCTTTTTGATAATTGCAGATAAAGCTTTAGCTTAGGAGGAGGATTTTACATAATGCATTTCATCTCTACTTAAAGATAATTATGTACAGTTTTAATAATAGGTTTTACTAAATTAGTCATTTTGAGCAAAGCTCAAATCACATGCCACCCTCTCGCTAATGCACATCCATTGTGTTAAACATTCAACATTCAACAGTGAAAGCAGTTGCTTCAATAAGACCAGAAACCTCCTTTCTTTTCATATTTCATGCTTTTCTAAACAGAGGCATTTCTACACGGACAAACGAGAGAAAAAAATACATGCGGTTGCTGACCTGGTTTCCAGTGTCCAGAGAAAGAGGTGCAATCTTTCCTAAAGCCACTGCAGCACTATAAAGTTAAAAGAAGTAAAAAGTGTTCGCTGTCCAAGGGTTTGCAGACATTTAGAGGCACATGGTGAAGGGATGAAAGTCAATCCCAGGTGTTTGCTGTGTAGAAAATGGAAAAAAGAGGGACAGAGTAAGGGATACTGATTGTTTCATAAATGAAAGAAGGCTCTGTTTAGTGGCCAGAAGGACAATAATGGCTCTATTTTACATGGCAGCTCATTAAAATCCCCTTGGCAAGGAGAAAGAGGATACGGGTCCGCACACACGTACACAGGTAAGGAACGTCTGCAATTAGGGAATTGAGGAAAGATGGTCTGCCAGAGATTGCCTTCTCAGATGGGTTGTTTTGAATTCTGTAAAAGCATATCTGAGGCTCTAGTAGAATCCAAGATTTCAATACAAACATCAGATGGGTTTAATTAAATATAAATATAAGGACAATTAGGGTACTTTGAAGTAAAAATGATTTTTAAAAGGTTAAACTGTTATTAAAAAATTATGTACAGGAGTCATAATCACATGACTGTAATGTAGGTAATATGGTGAATCATGCTTTGCAGTTTGTTCGAACATCCAAGTGCACCTTTTGTTCACTTAACTGGGTTTGTCCTGTATGTGAACACATGAGTTAGATGTTTCTACATGCTTAAGGACAGGCTTTCAAAAGCTGTTATGCGTTTCTAAAAACTGTCTAAACTTTCAGTTATGTGGAGAACTTGCTGGTCTAGTTCTTAGGGAAATTAGTGCATGGTAAATGAATGTGAACCATGAGTTTCATAACATCATCATTTTCATAAAATGCCTACACTCTTAAAAATCAAGGTGCTTCATGATGCCATAGAAGAACCTTTTTTATCTAAATAAAGAACCTTTAACATCTGAAGAACCTTTCTGTTCCACAAAAGGTTCTTTGTGGCGAAAGAAGGTTCTTCAGATTATAAAAAGGTAAGAAAGAGATGGTTCTTTAAAGAACCTTTGATTGAATGGTTCTTTATTTTTAAGAATGTATCTTTGACACTTCAGTCAGAATGTAATTTAAATATAAACAATCATGCTTTGAGATAAGAAACATTAATACACAGATAAATGTCTTTTTTCTAAAAATATATAGGCTACTTCTACTTTCAGCAGTGAGTCATTTGTCCCACACTCTGTGTACTGTGTAATTAGTAATGAAAATAGGTTTCTCCCCCTCACCGGCTGACGCGGGGGAGGCAGTATGCGTGACGTCAGAGAGTTTCACCCCTGGGCTCGTGGGATGGTAGACAGGGTTTCTATGGATGACCAAGACTGTGATAGCGATCTGGAAGAATGAAAAGACTGATGACTCTGCAGTGCTTTCTAATGATCAAGCATGACCGCACAAAGCTGAGAGCACTAGACGCTTGACCCGGCCAACTAATTAAACACTGTGGAGTTTCCGAACAATTAACATACAGAAGAGAAAAGGAACAGTGGACTACACATCCTAAAGCTCAACAGAAAACAAAAGCTTAGATTCTTCCTAGATAAGAAGAATTGAGGAAGTGAGTGTTCTTCACTTTGTGAAAGTATATCTAATTTATTTTAAATATAGGGGAGCGCTGGGCACAAACTAACGCGGGGTTAATTGTAACATACCTGGTTTAAATATTTCCACACACGCCAGTATAACCAAATTTACCGTGTTTACTAGTTGCCATAGTAACACTATACAAAGAAAAAAGTGAGACAAAATTCAAAAGGCCTTTGAAGATATCGCTGAATATTTATTTTACCATAGTAAAAGTAAATTTCTGGCTGAAGTGATTTTTTTTTTTTTGTATCTCAGTTTTTAGTATTCATCTAAAATGAGACAAATCTGCTATTATTTTAATCTCCAGTCTGTTATTTATCAGTTTAGATAGTTTATTAATGCTTCGCAAACCAGCAGAAGACACGAACCAGTTTTAAATTCCAGTTGCGCTGATGGGTAAAGTTGTACCACTGCGTTACAATCTGCCCCGCTTTTATTAAACTGTGCTATTCTATGACATTAGCCTAATGCAATTTACACTGTTTACTTTTATGGATTTTAATGAGAAACCACAAGAAACAGGTGAATAAAGACTGACAATCCATGTTTAATGTTCAGAATTATTATTTTAAGAAATGTAAATAAAATAAAATTCGCATCGTTTATGTGTCTGGTGTCTGTGAGAGCTGCGTGTGGAGGGAGGAGAGTCTTTTTTTTTAATGTCTGAATGTGTTTCTTCATCTGCGCACATTGTTTTGAAATATAGCTGAGTGTTGCGACCAGTGCCGTCCCAAGCATGGTTGCGATGTGGTTAACTCCGAAATTAAAGATATTATTATTATTTTAAATGTCATTATTTCATTTGAAAAATTTACAAATTTTATTTTATTAACAATATTTTAGCTTGTCGTGTATGTATGTATTTTTCATTCAATCAGATAACATTATAAGCTGTCATATGGGGCATGTTGTCACATTTCACTTTCTTTCTTTTGAGGTAAATAATGAAAAACGTTTACACTGTAATTATGAAACAAAGCGACATATTTTGTTGACATATTTTATTTAATGCAGATAAAACTTATACTCTGAACCCACACGTGGATTTACACAAACTGAGAAATTTAAAATGTGTTAGGTTGTGCTCCGCGCTCTCCTAAATCTAAAGAAGCGCAGAAATGATTAAATAAAAAAAAAAAAAATACAAATACAAAAACAAAAACTGAATGAATGGATAAGTTTGAATTTTGTGACAAACCTTTACACAGAAAATACCACCGAATATTTTTCTCTAAAAGATTTTTCCATAACAGTTGAACAACTGAGTTTGAGACTAGTTTAGATGGAGCCTAATGGAGTCTATATCAGAAGTAGGCTATACGTCTTTGGGCTACGTCTTTTTCCATAAGTTAAAACCCTTGTCTGGTTTCAGACATGTCCTGAGGTGTTCCCTCATAAATACTTATAGAAACTATAAGAAATAGGTAAACAATTTTCCAGTTCTTTAACAGTGCGCTGTTATTGTTATTGCCTTCCCCACAAATTGCAATGCAGACTCATTGGGAATACGTGATTCTGCCTACATTTCTGCAAAATGTATAATACGTTGTTTTGTTTACATGTTTTGTTTAGCTGTAACATGACCATGTGACAGCTTAAAATGTTGTCTGATCGAATGAAAAAAATATATATATATATATATATATATATATATATATATACTGTATATATATATATATATATATATATATACGACGAACTAAAATATTTTGTCAATAAAATAAAATGATTAATTTTTTTCAAATAAAATAATGGCGTTTTTTAGAATTAAAAAAAAGTCTAATTTTTGAGGTTCACAATGAACACATCGCAACCATGCGTGCCACGGCCCTGATTGCAAAACACAGCAATACACTATAGTTCAAACAATGTGTGCAAACAGATGAAACACATTCAGACATTCAAAAAAAAAAAAACACTTCCCTCCCTCCAAACACAGATCTCATAGAACAGGAGACACAAAAATGAGCCGAAATGCTTTACATTTCTTGAAATAATAATTTCTGAATATTAAACATCGTTTGTCAGTCTTTATTCACCTGTTTCTTGTGCTTTCTTTTTAAAATCCATTAAAGTAAATAGTGAAAATTGTATTACTAATGTCATAGAATGGCATAGTTTAATAAAAGCGGGGCAGATTAACGCAGTGTTACAACTTTCCCCATCAGCGCGACTAAAATATAAAAGTGGTTTGTGTCTTCTGATGGTTTGCCAAGCATTAATAAACGATCTAAACTGATAAATAACAGATTGGAGATTAAAATAATAGCAGATGTGTCTCATTTTGAATGAATACTAAAAACTGAGATGAAAAACCTCAGCCAGAAATGTACTTTTACTATGGTAAAATAAACATTTAGCGATATCTTCAAAAGGCTTTTTGAATTTTGACGCACTTTTTTCTATGTATAGTGTTGCAATGGCGGCTAGTAAACGCCTTAAATTTGGTTATGCTAGTATGTGTGGAAATATTTAAACCACGCGTGTTACAACTAACCCCGTGTTAGGCTGTGCCCCGCTCACCCCTATATCCCACAATCCAATGCGGAGAACTGACGAGCTGGAAGAGAGAGTTTCTCCGAAACCATTAAAATGTGATGTGTGTCGCAAAGGCAGGTTATTGCAGAGATTTTCTTATTATAGGGAGATGAGAGGGTTATTGGAGAAAGCGTAATGGCTAACTTGGATCACGTGTTCCTTAATAACCAATCACATTACAGCCTTGATGTCTTTGAATTTCAGTCAGAGTTTTGCAACACTCAATCACCGTTTACGGATACCATAGAAATGAATGAGAGGTGCCGTAAGCTGAATACCATCTGTTGCAAAAAGTCAGTGACTTCTCTTATAAAATAGCATTTTTTTTTGTGGTAAACTCTAAAATAGTTCAGTCCAAAAGTATTGTTTTTATTGTTTAGCGTAGTACAGCCTCTCCTTCACTGACATCCACAAAAAACAAACAAGCAAAAAAAAAAAAAACAAAACAAAAAAAAAACATACCGTCAGACTGGAGGCGTTAGCTTTAGCCGTTACGCTTTTTTGGCTTAGAGTTGCAGTTTTGCCATCTAGTGGCTTTGGTTATTGTACATTTCAGTCTGGAAATTACATGTCCGGTGAGTGGTGCCAAAAGGTTAATAACCTATAGTGTTTGAAATTAATATACACCCTAATCTAACCAATAGTGGTAACAAAGGCAAAGATGATTAAAAAAAGTGCTGAACCAACCATGCTGTTTCAGCTGATCTCAGATATCAGATAAAGATTTTTTTTTTTTAAATATTAAATTTTTAATTGGAAAAACTAATCACAACATTCTATATTATGAAAACAACTGTAAAAACATCTAAATACTAAAAAAAAGAAATAGTAATAATAATAGAAAAAAATAAAAAGATAGATAGATAGCTAGATATAGATACATACATACATAGACAATAACCTATCCTTATCCTAAAAATACAAATACTGAGCAAAAATATCCATTGCACCTGTTTTACCAGACCAACCTAGTCTGAGGCTGCAAGCCTTAAAGACATTAGTCTGATAGTGCCTGATTAATGATGTTTACTGATCATGAGAAACCATGGTGGAACAGGTTCACACTCCCACACCAAGTCACAACATGCAGTACTGAACATAAAGGCAGGTTGAAAAAATGTCACTTGTTTATTGTTTTGTTTATATTTATGTGTTTATTTATAAAAAAAAAAAAAAGCTGTGACAAGCATACATTCAGGTTCCAAAGGCCAATTCTCATATGTTTAATTGTTCTGTTGGTGCTTAAGAAAATACTCACATATTTTACACTTCATATCCCTACATTTCACTGTAAAATCGAATTAGTTGGGCTTACTTAAAAAAAAAAAAAAAGCTTGCAAAACCGATTGCCTTAAAAAAAAACTAAGTAAAGTGAAATAGGAATAGTATGTTGTACTGACAAATGCTTAGTTAGTATAGTTTACTTACACGAGAGTTCTAGTAACTAAAAAAGAACTGTAGGGTGTACTTGATCCTTTACTTGTTTACTCTTGACTTACTATAGCTACTCACTCACTCCCAGAGTGCATTGTGGCATGAATAAATTATGCAATTGCTTTGTTTTACTGTTGTTGTTTTTATTTGTTAATTTTATTTACTGACTTGTGTCAGTAGTAGCACAACAAAAAAGAGAAAATAAAATAATAAAATGGTTATTGTCACAATTTGTAAAAATAAATAAAATTAAATTGTTACCATTGTTGATTGATGATTGTCTGAATCCAATTAAGTTTTTTAAGGTGTTTATGAAGAATAATGAAATTGTAAAAGATTGTTAATGAATTAGAAGATCAGAATTAGAAGGTTACCTTCTAAAAGCAACCTACTTATTACTTTTCTTCAGAGGTGGGACAAAGTCATTGTTTTGCAAGTCACAAGTAAGTCTCGAGTCAAGTCCTGAGTCAAGACGGGTAAGTCCAAGTCAAGTTGCAAGTTCTCCGCTTTAAGCGTCAAGTCGTAAACAAGTCATTAGAGCTGTTTGCCCAAATTATTGTCTCTGTATTAATTACTAGAGTAAATTTAAAATCAATAATAGTCTATAGTAAGTATAATTATAAAGATATAATAATTAGTGATGTTTCATTGCCGAATTAATCATTGTTTGTCAAGAAATATATGCAATTATATACAGTCAATTATTTAATAACTTGCTAATATGAGATGCTCATTTATCGCCACTTACTGACGTAACATTAGGTCTATAGAAAAAGACATAGTTTTATTGACATGATTGACGGGTATCATTTATAATATTTACAAAATATTTATAGTTCTTTAAGTCCTAAACTGATACATTGATACAGAACGTTAATTA
Organism: Labeo catla; assembly: GCA_012976165.1. Lineage (NCBI taxonomy): Eukaryota > Metazoa > Chordata > Actinopteri > Cypriniformes > Cyprinidae > Labeo > Labeo catla. The sequence goes on from VONZ01000742.1 coordinate 276,663, forward strand.
CTGAGCAAAGAGATACATGAAATGAAGCAGAAAAGTAAATATATGACTAGTTATAATCAGTGGTGTAGTGGAGGGTATATGCAAGTACAGTATATGGTGTACCCACTTCTTTATCAGTCGGCTTTGCATGGGCCTATACTCACTTAAATCCCCTCTGATGCGCATCATTCAGAAGTGTCCTGCATTAGACAAAATCATGACAGTCACATCTAGTCATGTGTGAATAAATGCAAATATTCACTAAAAACACCCAGTAAAGACAGTGATGATGTGGCCAGGACCGTGGCGCCGGTTTGCTTTAAAATATGTTTGATGATTGCGCCTCCCGCACCCCATCACTGTTAAAAATCACTGTAAAAAGACAGCCAAATTTTGACAGTAACATGCTGTTTTCCATTAAACATAACATGCTGTTTTCCATTTCCAGTGCATTCTGGGTAATATTTGTCAATTTCGAAAAAGTAGCCTGCTGCTATGTATCATGAATTAACAGCGTTCAAAGTCAACACTCAGAGACTGTTTCAAATCAAACCCTACACCCTCATTCACTATTGCCTATGTGAGTTTATTAATATAGTCCACCTTACAGAGAGAATGAAAACTAATGAGTGACTTCAGACACTGACGAACAGCTGCTGTTAATAAGCAGAATCGCTGATTGAAAGAGAAACAAGACAAACACAAGAACTATATAACTGACTTCAGCCACAGCCTTAGATGAAATTAACTGAAAATTTAAACAACTCAACACACAGCTTTACCAACTTCACACATTTCTAACCAGACTGACTTTATTTCTGTCAGACGTCTACAGAAGATCTTATTAAGAATGAACAGAGGTTTAGATGATGATGTTTTATTATTGTTTTGTTTGACGATACCATTGTGGAGATCAGTGTTTGCTTTAGTTGGGCTCCTGACTCTTGATATTTAAACATCATTGTTTTGTTATAACTGTTTTCTTGTGTAATTGGCACAGACATCATCTACTAAACCGACTTTTAGACTCATCTAAAGCTCTGTTTTGAGTGTTCATTTTTTTCCGCAAGTGTGCTGCAGTGTGAAATTAATAAATGCTATGGCAACCAGAAAATAAGGATTTAATAGCTTATCTTATAACTGCTACAGCATTTATACTCAAATAGAGACTTGAAGAATCAGCATGTGAGTCTCAATAATAGTGACAATTGAAAGTTCCATGCTGCAATGCATGCTGGGTATCAGCACAGTACAGTTTTTGTTATGTAAGTCAGTGGTGTTTTCACAGTTTTTCATAACAATGCTCAGCAGTGCTTTTTTGTTTTATAGATGTAGTATCAATATTCAGTAAAAGAAGAGACACTGGATAAAATCAGTGAACAAGGAGTAAGTGTAACGTGGACATGAACGAATCCGGAGGCGTTGGATCCATAAGCAACCGTTTATTTAACAAAGAGGAGTCAGACAGGCAGAGTTCGGTAACAGCAGACTGGTATGGTGCAGGCAAATTCGTAGGGGTAACGTTAATCCAGGCAGAAGGTCGGGACAGGCGGCGATCAAGGGGAACAATCCAGTTAAGGGTTGAAGGAGGCCGGCGGGCAAACGACGAGGAACCTTGGCGGTATTGCATACGGGGCAGCCCTTGACAAAGTCGATGGTGTCCGAACGAAGGGAGGGCCACCAGAACCTGTTACTGACCAGATGCAGGGTGGCCTCAATGCCGGGGTGACCAGAGCTAGGAGCGGTGTGGACCTCGGTAAGGACTCGGGAGCGTAGACCGGGGGGTACGTAGGTGCGACTGTCAGGGCATTCAGCAGGTGCGGGATCCTGGGCTTGGGCCTCCTGAATTTCAGTCATGATGTCCCACACTATGGGTGCCACAATCAGGCAGAATAGTCTCGGAGGAGCTGGTGGGGGTCTCAGGTTCATGAATGCGGGAAAGGGCGTCCGCCTTAGTGTTTTGCGAGCCTGGACGGTAGGTGACCTGAAAGTCAAACCGAGTGAAGAACAGGGACCACCTGGCCTGCCGGTGGTTTAGCAGTTTCGCTGAGCGGAGGTATTCCAGGTTTTTGTGGTCGGTTAGAACAGTGAAGGGGTACTTGGAGCCTTCGAGCCAGTGCCGCCACTCCTCGAGGGCTAGCTTAATAGCGAGTAGTTCGCGGTTGCCTACATCATAATTCTGCTCAGCTTGGGTCAACTTATGCGAATAGTAGGCGCAAGGGAATGTCTTACCAGGCTCCCCCTGCCGCTGGGAGAGCACTGCCCCAACACCAGTACTTGAGGCATCCACCTCCACAATGAAGGGTCGCTCGGGGTCTGGGTGGTGGAGAATGGGAGCGGTGGTGAACCTGTGGCGGAGGTCGTTGAAAGCCTCAAGAGCGGGTTGAGTCCAGGTGAGACGGGCGGTTCCCTTCTTAACCATGGCGGAAAGTGGAGCTGCCACCGTGCTGAAGTGACGAATAAAACGGCGGTAGAAGTTGGCGAAGCCGAGGAAGCGCTGAAGTTCTTTAAGGGTGGAAGGTCGTGGCCAGTTGAGGACAGACATTTCTCCACAAACAATAGTTATGGGTATTTCACAGCAATTAGCAGATATTTCATGGTTACTCACCGAGGCGGGTGGACGTGGCGGACGAGTGGGACAATTTGCCCGGATGTGGCCGGCCTGACCACAGTACAGGCAGAGATTAGAACGGAGACGTCTCTCTCTCTCCTCCAATGTCAGCTTTGTAGCTCCCACCTGCATGGGCTCAGGGGCTGCCTCGGCGGAGAGCGGAGGTAGGGGCAGTGGAGCGGAACGACAACCAAACCTGCGAGCCCGCATGACGTTGTCTACCCGAATGGAGAGGTCTATATACTGCTCCAATGTGAGATCCTCGTCACGACAGGCCAGCTCCACCTGTAGGTCGGGATTCAAACCGCGGCGGTAATGGAGCTTGAGGGGTTCATCATTCCACCTGCTCTGTGCTGCCAGCGTGCGGAAAGTGAGGGCATAATCCGCAGCGGTTCCTCTACCCTGCCGCAACACCCAAATCTGCTCCCCCGCCTCACCGCTTTCAGTGCTGGGTTGAAAAACCTCTTTGAACCGCTGGAGGAACGCAGCAAATGAAGGGAAGGTCGGGTGATCTAAACGCCAGACAGCTGTAGCCCATTCTAGCGCCCTCCCGCTCAGCAAAGAACAAACAAAGGCTATCTTACCCTCGTCTGTAGGATAGAGGTGCGGCTGCTGGTTCACGAAGAGGGAGCACTGCAACAAGAATCCCTTGCATTTGGACGCTGTTCCGTCAAACTTCTCTGGGAAGGCTAGACGTGGGCTGGCGGCAACAGGCGGAGCGGGCGGGGGCGGCGAGACCGCGGGAGGCGCGGCAGCCGGCGGCGACAGCTGTAATCCCTGCAAAGCCCTCACCAGCTGACCCGTGAGGTCGGTGAGACGGTCCAGTTGCTGTTGGTGGACCAGCAGTGTGGATGCTTGAGCCAACAACTCCGAAGAAAGCTGGCGTACGGCGGCGGGATCGGTAGACTGCATAGCCTGTGTTGAAAACTCCGTCGGGGGCTGTGACGCGGTCGCTGGATCCATTGGTGGCGAAGTTTTCTGTAACGTGGACATGAATGAATCCGGAGGCGTTGGATCCATAAGCAACCGTTTATTTAACAAAGAGGAGTCAGACAGGCAGAGTTCGGTAACAGCAGACTGGTATGGTCCAGGCAAATCCGTAGGGGTAACATTAATCCAGGCAGAAGGTCGGGACAGGCGGCGATCAAGGGGAACAATCCAGTTAACGGGCGTAATACAATAAAGGGCAGGCAGCAGAGAGTCGCACAAACGATAACCAGTCCAGTCGGCAACGAGAAGGCAGTCCGTCAAAAGAACGCTCAGGATTGCTAGCATGGCCAAACAAAACTTCGTGAGGAAGCCGCCGAAGCGGCGGCCTAAAATGGCCGACAGAGCGGAAGCGACCTGGGTGACCCGGAACCGGAAGGCGGGGTCCCAGGTACGGGGTGATGGGAAATGTAGTGAGTTGAAAGTCCGGGGATGGTTCCCGCTGACGGCGGTCGGAGGGAGCCACAGAGACCGCGTTTGTGACAGTAAGGAACTGCCAGAGAGGAGAATTGACTGTTATTACCAAACCATAAATGATACCAGATTTTTTTGTCTTTCAGTCTTTGAAAAAAAACATCTAAACTTCTGCAACTCTGTTCTGTAGACTTCTGACAGAAATAAAGTCAGTCTGGTAATAAGTTAAGCTGGTAATGCTGTTTTAGGAGTTTAATCAGATCTTGAGAGATTTAATGTCTTTTTTATTTGAGTTGATTTCATTTAAGACTGTGGCTGAAGTCAGTTGTTCTTGTTTTTCTTTCATTCAGTGATTCTGTTTGTTAACAGCTGGTGTTCATTACTAATGCTCAATCAGAACGTGATCAATCACATAATCATCTCATTAACTTCAGCACTAATTCAGTATTACTTAAATACTCTGTAGTGTTCATTTAAAACTGAGGATTTTGCTGTGGGGTTTAAATGGTTAAAGATGTAAATGTAAGATAAAAATTTAACATAATTAAACAGTAATAAACTGTAAGTAATTTATGGTGATGCACTGTAGAAAAACAGTAACATGCTGGCAACCAGAGCTGCCAGTAGATTACTGTTAATTGAAGAAAAAACAGTAATATACTGTAAAACATAAAAGTCAGATTTACCAAGCAAATCAAGTTATTTTCACTAAAATATTAGTGAATGTTCACAGAACAACAATTATGCAAAGTCATTAACTGGTAAGGAGAGTAAATATTTAACTGTGTCTTGAAGTGTTTTTGTACAAGAGAGATCTGTCAGTTTAATTTAGTTTTGTGGGTCACCATTGTGCTGGAGAGTAGAGCCTGTGCACTAATGTTTTGCTGCCTTATTTAAAGACAGTAATTGTGGAGTTGCTGATGTAGTCTCTGTACTAAGTGCTTTAGTGCATAAATTTGTGCTATTGTTAGTTAATAACAATCTACAAAGATTTGAATAAAAGTCATGTTTTTAGTTGCTTCTTTATCACATGTGTTTGTGGGTTTATATTAAGACATTTTTTCTTAGTGGACTCAAACGAAATAAGGGGGAGGGGGAATAATAATGTGTGAAAGGTTTAGCCTATAGGCTACTGCTGTGTTAATATACATCAGCGTTTATTCTTCATCTTCTTCTTCTTATTATAAGTGGTTTATAGTGATTATGTGCATTTTAAATGTCTGAAAGATTAAACATCCTAAACATTATGTGGTTGAAAACCACAGACTGTAAAAAATATCGATGTAATGTCCATGATGTCACCTGTAGGTTTCTGAAGAACATTTTTGAAGCTCTTAGTGGGCAGGAGTCGGCCGTCGCCATCTTGGAATCACATCACTGTACGTCACTCCTGGATAATCGAAAATGGGCAAAGAGGTAGGATGTGAGTGGAGCTGGTTGCTGAAACCATGCCCGTCCAACGCGGCGGTGGTGACAGCAGCAGCAATCCACCTGTCACTGAAGTGGCCACGCCCTAAATTATGCAGAACTTTAAGGCATAATATAATTTAAATGGATGAGTTATAAAAAAATTCACCCCCTCACAGTTGACATGAAGGGCAAAATTAGCTATATAAACCCAAACCACTTTTTGTACCAGGCTGTAGACAAATTTTTTTCTGCTGTAAAGTTGGCCATTTTAACATGGGGAGTCTATGGGATTGACTCCCTTTTGGAGCCAGTCTCTAGCGGCCAGTCAATGAACTGCAGTTCTAGTCACTTCTGTGTTGGCTTCGAGAGGGAGACCGAGAGGTTGCCACTTGATGAAAACACTAAGCGCTCACTTAGTGTCTTTGGCTCAGTGCCAAAAGCTGCGCTATATACCAGTGTGATCATACGGTTCAGTAACCAGCCTACTGATCAGAACCGTTTTTTTAATTATTGTTATTATTAAATATAAGGTAAGACATAAAGACTTGCCGACTCACAGAGCTCAAGTCCAAGTCAAGTCTCACTGGTTTATTAATGTCATTGGTTCCTTTGTGGCTGCTTGGATATTTTAAGTAAGCGTTACTCAAAGCAGTAAGTAAATTTTTTTAGTTTCCTTGAAAGTAGCTGTAACTTAATAAAGCCTAGTAATTATAGCAACTAAGTAAAGATAACTAATTATATCTAAGTAGGGTAAACCACTGGATTTTACAGTGTTTTGACATTCACAAGTCCTGATTGTTGTACACAATTGTTCAAGTATGTATTTTATTTTAGTTTTTACAATAGTTTGTGTGTGTGTGTAATGAGTAATACCCTTCAAAAAATAGTTGTGCATATGCTCAGTCTCAGTGAATTTGAACTATTCCTATAAGCACAAAATTTATTCAGTGTTAAATTAAACTTTAAGACAAGCAAAACATCAAGCAAACAAACAAGCAAACAGCAGTTATCTACTAGCTCCCTCTATCAGTGAAATACTAGAACATAAACACACAACACCTGTACACCAGAGCCCAAATGAATTATATAAAAACAGTACACTTGTATATGTCATGAAGACAAATTTTCTGTTTATCAATTTTATTTTATTCTTAAACTGTGAAATATCTAACCACGCACAATGTTTTAGCCTAGATAACAAAATCTTTTCAAATATAAATGAATGCACTGGGAGAGCTAAGACCATCCCAAACCTGTCTACAATATTTAATCTCTCAATAGTTTTTGTGGATTCTCCTCTCTGGGAGCGGTTCCTTTTTAACCGCTGTTACATAATACTTAACCTGTGTGGAGTTTTTTATTTATTTTTTTTATTTTACATAATACCTGACCTGTGAGTAGTAATTAACTGTAATAGGTGGAATTCAGTTCTGTGAAGGGATCAGACATAGAGGTTCCATGATTCTGAGATCTGGAAATTCATTTGATTTCATGGAATGAAATGTGAATGTTCTCTGTAGTGGGAATGATGCTTAGTCATTTTGGAACAATGTTTGCTCCATATGCAACTGTGAAATTGTTTATATTTCTTGACCATTTCCTGACTATATTTCTTATGTAGCCATAGAGGAAGACTGAATAGCAGTCAGTACTGGATCACATCACTAAGGCTTAGTGGATGACATTGGGTTGAAAGTGTTACCATCCTTTAAATCCTGCTTGTGAAAAGTCAATAATCTTAAAGAAGACTTATTACAACATCACTGTTTTGTGCTCTTCACACCATGATACAGTACAATCACAGAGTATTCACAGAAGTTCATTTTCCTCAAATTTAGAAAGGAGTTACTGAGGCATCTGCAAGTTTATCCTATCTCCACACAAGTGTGCCCATTGGTTTTGTAGCCAAAGCAGCTGAATTCTATGCAAACTTATTGGGGTCTTGTCTCTTATGTGCTAATTGCCAGACCCTGTATTTTGTTTTCATCCCATTTTTGATCCCCTTGCTCTGCTGTAGTTGGATATAAAAAATAATGGCTTATTATTATTATTGTTATTATACATTTAAGCAACTCTGATAACTGCTTCTCCACTGATCCCTCTCATGACCTCTGTGCCATTTTTTTAAGTTTCCAGCCACCACCACCATTTCTGATCATGTTCACAAAACTTTCATGGGCCCCATTTTACTTTGTTGCATGAAACAGTGGTACGTGTTGGTGTTTTGAAATGAGCAGGCAAAGTCCTCAAAGTTTATTTATAAATTTTTAAAATAAACATCACTTACACTACCAGTATAAATAAATAAATTAATTAATTAATTAATTAAAATAAAATATGTTCTATTTTTATGTTAACAAAGTAGTCAATATTCTGTTTATTAAAGCCAAGTATGAAAAGTATGCATCAGCATTTTACATTTATTCCAAAATCATAACTCAAGTAACAATTTAAACAATATATTTAATTTGTGAACTTATGTTCAGCTGATCTTTTTAATAGTTAACTTTTATCTGTTTTTGAAATTTTCTGATTATCAGTCATCAAAGCTCAGTAAATATTGACACAGAGATTTACTTTAAGTTACACCAAGTTGACTACTCACTAAAAACTCCCACAGATCATTTTCATGCCATTTTAAGTATTATTCTGACGTAACAAAGTGGTTATAAGTGTGAGTTGTTTACTTACTTTTTATCAATAAGTCTTTACATTAACACTATTGTTCATTCAGACTGATTTGCAAATGTAGAACATGTACAAACACAAGAGGTGTGATTTATTGCATGAACCAATCACAGCCAAACAAAACCAGATATTACCAATCATATCGCAATGGAGGGATTGCCTTCTGTCACATGACTTTTCCCATTCATTCTCAGTTACCCCCCACCAAACTCATGGCATGCTTTAGGGGGTCTGGTAAAACTCAGGGCAGGTGAGAGAGACACAGACTCTTGCTGTAACTTTACCTGCTGGTGTTGCTGTTGGAAAATGTTTCTTTAGAAAAAAAAAACAAAAAAAAAAAACAATAAAACAAGTGTTTTAAACACTTTTTAATGTTATATTTTATAATATTGACAATGTTTTATATTTGTACTACAAATTTTTCCCCCTCATTCAAACATCGTATGAATATCTGAACATGCAATATGTCAAAAGAAAGAAAGAACAGAGCCTCTGCTTTTAAACAGCACCCACTCACACAAACTTTTTATTCTAGATTCATGCATTCCCAAAATACTTTTATCAAAAGTTTTATTAAAAAAACAAACAACACAAGAAGCAACATTTTGAACAAAGAGCTGAGAAAATTGTGGTTTTGTCAGAGACAATGTCCGGACCAGTTTCAGAGCATTGATTGAAACATAGAGTCGATTGCTTCCATCAACCCTGGCAAATCTTCACAGTCCTAAACCACTTTCTGAGTCGACATTTCACTGGTAATTTTAGACAATTTTGATTTATATACTGTTATACTGTAATATTAGATGGCCAATTTATTTATTTATTTATTTTTTTACATAAAATAATGTGCAAATAGTCAGACCTGTAAGCATCTGCTTACATATACAGTTTATTTGGTTCTGCTTCTTCACCTGTTTTTTTTTTTTTTTCTTTCTGAAAGAGAGATTCTTTACTCTTTCAGAAGATGTGTAATAGCACCTCCTACCATATAACAGTGAAAATACAGAATGCTGTAAAATTCTGTCAATGGCAGGGAAAGAGTTAATGGACATACTGACAGAATCTGCAATGTAAATATTTACAATGCAGCTTTAGAAACCTAAAATTTGTTAGTAAACCTTTATATTATATTTATGACCCTGGACCACAAAACCAGTCGTAAGTGTCACAGGTATATTTGTAGCAATAGCCAAAAATACATTGTATGGGTCAAAATTATTATCTTTAGGATATTAAGTAAAGATCATGTTCCATGAAGATATTTTGTAAATGTCCTACCGTAAATATATTAAAACTTAATTTTTGATTAGTAATATGCATTGCTAAGAACTTAATTTGGACAACTTCACAACAAGGCGATTTTCTAAATATTTGGATTTTTTTCCCCCGCACTTTCAGATTCCAGATAGTCAAATAGCTGTATCTTGACCAAATATTATAGTATCCTAACAAACCATACATCAATGAAAAGCTTTTCAAAAGGTTTTCAGATGATGTATAAATCTCAGTTTTAAAAAAAAATTGACCCTTATCACTGGTTTTGTGGTCTGGGGTCACATTTATATTCTAAAAAACATTTGTATAATCACTATTTTATTAGTCTAAAGCCAAAAGGCATGCTGAGCACTATTTTGAGCAAACACTTGGTGTGAGGTAAAAAAAACCCCATCCACATTACTAACTATAAATAAGCAGCAAATTAGGGATTTAATGAGAGAAAGCTCTTGGTTAATTGTAAATATGTGTTCCCTGATCTACAGTGTTACAACAAAGGATGAAACTGAATAAAATATTTTAATAACCTAAAATTTGTTTATATATCTGTTCATTTTCATCAGAGCTAGAACAACCCTTTATGTACAGTGTGGATACCTATGATTACTTCTGAGATCCCACTGGATTATGTGTCTTACTCCTGAAAACAAAGAGGTAATTGTCTCTCCTCAAAGAGGAGTGATTCAGCAGATTTACTCAAAGACACATGAGACGCTAAAGAGTTTCATTTTAATGTAGGACAAAAATGTATACTTTTATATGATGCCAAAGCAGGCAGGTGCTGAAAGATTGGTCAGACTGAAATCTGAACCATATAATTACTATGGTCAAACAAGTGAAGGAGAAAGAAATGTTATACTTATTCTTTTTAATGCATTGTTTTTAACAAAAAAGTTAACTTTCTAATAAGCTTACTGCTTAGGCTCATTTTTTCACACATTTTTTTTTTTTTTTACTAATGACAGGCATTATAATACATGCTGCTATTCTTCCCCATTGCCATGTCTTTAAAATAGGAGTAAGAATACATAAGTTAAAAATGAAACATTTGAAGCAAAACATTAAGCATTTGAGTGGATCATTTTAGTATGACCGTACTCCTGTTACAAGAAAAGTGCTACAAAAGCCCCAGCTTCTCTTGTACCACACAAAACACGATGCCATCTAAGACTCCACCTTCCATCTTCTCTTAGCAGTATAAAGAAGGTAGAAACTGTATCTCTCTCTCCCTCCCTCCCTCCCTTTCTCTCTTTCACCATTTCTTCATTTAAGCAAGTCTTCAAGTCTGAGGACGGCTCTAATATCAGAGCTAATCTTCAGAGCTGAGTCCCGGATCCTAAGCACCACAGCCTGTGAAACCGAACAGAAGAGCGAAGCGCGATGGCTTCAGCCGGCCTGGAGATTCTGGGGATGATCCTGACCGTGGCCGGGTGGCTCGGCGTGATGGTTGCCTGCTGTTTGCCCATGTGGAGAGTGGCGGCGTACATAGGCCAGAACATCGTCATCACGCAGATCGTTTGGGAAGGTTTGTGGATGAGCTGTGTGGTGCAAAGCACAGGACAGATGCACTGCAGAGTCTATGACTCTATGCTCGGGCTTCCCGACGACCTGCAGGCAGCGCGGGCTCTGACGGTCGTAAGTACGCTGCTCGGTGTGGTGGGCATAGCTCTGGCAGTGGCTGGAGCAAAGTGCACCAACTGCACATCAGATGCAGCTAACAAGCCGCGCATTATGCTGGGAGCCGGGGTGACTTTTATAACATGCGGGCTGCTGCTGCTAGTAGCCGTCTGTTGGACGGCCAACGGCATCATCCTGGATTTCCACAACCCGCTTTTAGAGGAGACGCAAAAGAGGGAGTTTGGGAACTCGCTGTACTTCGGATGGGGCGCCTCCTGTCTGCTGATCCTAGGTGGAGCCATTTTGTCATGTTCCTGCTCCTCAAAATCGCAGAACAATGCTGTACCAACAAGAGTGGACTACTCAGGGGTCAAATCTATGTCTGTGAACGGATATGACAGGAGAGACTATGTTTAACAGGTCTGACTCTTTGCACATGAAGGACCTTGAAAGCCAACAATTCTGCTAAATGAACAGCAATAGGCATTCAAATGAATGACTGATGCTGAACTTTGAATACCAACATGGCAGATACAAGACTAGTATTATTGTATATTTTTATTTTAATGTATTTGTTATTGTCGCGAGAAGTAATTTTGTCATTGTGTCTTTTGATCTAATTTTTGCACGATCCAAATGCTAATCAGTAGCTCTTAAATGGTGATAATAAATGCTTGTTCCACTCAGATTGCAAAAGTAATGGTTACGTTTATTTTACATTCTACTAACTATAAGTAACCTTGCAACTGCATTAGAGCATTAGTAGACTGTTAGGTTAGGGTTAGGGTTAGTAGAATAAGATGACATGTAGTTGCAAAGTTACTCATACTTACTAGATTTTATCCAGAAAATCTACTAATACTGTAATTACCACTAGCTGACATTTATTTACTCATAGTTATTTAAAGTTTAAAGTCAACTATCAAAATAAAGCCAAGTTCATTAATGGGAAAACACACCTGATTTTATTTAAACAGACAGGAAATAACTTTAAATCAAGGAAGGGAAGGGGGGGAAAGTTGCAAGACTCAGAAACTAGAGTAAAGCAAAAAAAAAAAAAAAAAAATTCTAGCAAAAGAGTGCCCTGTATCATTATTTGAAATCAATCCTGCTCTTAAAGGTCGACCACAAATATAAACGATACTCTCCGTATCGGCCCAGACGTGAATGGAGACAAAGCGCTGGTTGTTCTAGTAAATCTCTAAACCTCTTTGTGCCCAATTCTTTAGTCAAGAGAGCGTAACTGAGACTAGCATGGGTGTAGATAAAAGCAGCTGCTTTACTGAACAGCAATCATGTTTTTATTAAAATCTACATGGATCATCAGATCAATGATCAAAATATTGATGGAGTAGATCTCTTTCATGAACACCTTAAAACCTCCGACACCTTCATGGCTCAATATTTCATTTGGTAATGTTAAGCAGTTTTGATTTATATGCTGTTAAAATAATGTTTTATAATTGCTTTAGCTTACATGTGCATAAACAATGCTTCTTTCATTTGTTTCTGCTTCTTTACTTCTTTATGAATCCAGAGATTCTGCACTATTTCAGAAAATGTGTAATAGCGCCCCCTACTGTATTACAGTGTAAACATGGTTTCCTGTAAAAGTCGGTCAATGGCGGGGAAAGAGTCAACATAAAACTCATTCGTTTCAAAGATGTCTTTGGAAATGACTGAATGAAATTACTGTGCCAGCTTGGCTGAATTTTTTGGTCACACTTTATTTTAAGATGCAGTTCTCGCTATGAACAAACTATTAACTTTGGCTTTTGCCTCATTAAACTTTTTTTTTTTTTTGCTGTCAGTCATGTGACGTTAAATTAATTGATCAATTAGTTAATGAGTTAATTTTACAGTGAAGGTGTTTGATTGTAATAATTTAGGAAATGCCTGTAAATGAACAGTGTTGTTAGCTTATTTGTATAAGAACATTTTACTTTAATTTACTTTAATTTTAAGGTTTTTGTTTAACCGTTTTGTTTTTTTTTTTTTGCCTTTTGTTTTACAGTGAAGGTGTTTGATCATAAAAATTCAGGAAATACCTGTAAAATAACAGGTATTTCAGTTTGTCAGTTTATTTAAATAAGGAGATTTTACTTTAAATTTATGGTTTTTGTTTGGCAGCTGTTGCTGACAGTCATTTGACCGTTTTATCATCTAATGGTTTTGTTATTGTATTAATTACAGTACATTATTATTATTATTATTAGTATTATTGTAATTTATTATTTGGTTGTAATTTAAGAAAACAGAAAACATACAGTATGAAAATACAGTAGTTTTTCTGTATAAAAAATGTGAATTACTGTAATTTGTCATTAATGTCATAATACTTAAAATAACAGCCAAGTAGTTCATTTAGAGATAGTTTTACAGAGTTTTGACTGCAATTCAAAATAAAAGAAAACAACCTGAAAAAAATCAGTTATTTTCCGTAAAATTATGTTTTTTTTTTTGTTTTTTTTTACAGTGTAGTTAATAGTGAGAATTGTTCCCTTTACTAGTGTTACCAAGTTTTCTATGGAACACAGTGAAGAACAGTTTAAGAAGCTTTCATATCCTCAAAAAATGAGGTGATGAGTTGAATCTGTTATCACTAGGCCTAGTTATTCACCTTTTCAAGGTCTACTCGCTCTCTGCACAAGAATCTTGTCCTTGTCAGGGCTCTAATCTAACCATTCAAGCCAGTCTCAGACAATGGGCCTGTTTCAGGGATGAAGAAGAGGCGCTGGGCCATGGAATGTAACAAAGACACAGAAGAATCTCTTAGAGCTTGAAGATGCTTTTGGACCTTTTGAACATCTGCTGTTACGTTTCTATGACAATGATGTACTAAAAATGTAAACTTTTTTTTTTAAGTTTTATGTTTACGTATCCCTGTTCACAAAGATATGTAAAGTTGACAACAAGTTCTGAATTATTCTAGCCATGCCAGTAGTTAGTGATGTCACAACAGAAACACTACACATACCTAAAGACACGTAAAAAAACGTGCACATCACCTTTTTCACATACTCGCACTGGTCATTTTTGCTGACCATGTGCTTTCTTTTTTTTGGCCATAGTTCATTCATGACATGGCATGCTAGGGATGGGCGATTTGAGCTTAAAAAATTATCACGACAATTTCATGTATTTATTGCAATGAGGATATCAATGATGATAATTCAGGGAATCCTGTTTCTTTAGAAAAAGAAAAAAGTATTATCTTTACCCAAAATAGGGTGTTGTGAGCATTACTGAGTACACATGTAATGTAATGACTATTAAAAAAGTATGATGTTATCATGCAGCAAGCACCAGAATTTAAGGAATCTTTCCAGTGCCTTGCTGAATCCACGCCAAGAAAAATATCTGGATGGTCTGGGGACAAAGGGCAGTTCTACCAGTATCAGAAGGTCGTGCCTAATAAAGTGCCCATTGAGTGTAGGCCATCTGACTCAATAACACCAGTACACTGGACTACCTCAAAAATTTGAGGAATGAGGGCAACTTTCCAAAAACATTTCTCATAGCTCCCCCTGTAATGTCTGTAATGTGAGGGTTGATTCACAAAATGAAGAGAAGACCTAAGTGCAAGGGGATTTAAAAGAAACAATTATAACAATACAAACAAACAAAAAAACACACTAGGATAAACACAACCGAGAGACACCCAAATCCACTACATCCCTGGAAGGAAAACAACCGATAAAGGAACAAAAGAAACGCACAGATGTATCCACCTTATTTTTCAGTGTGGAAGTAAGCTGTTTTCTGGTAATGTGTTAGACGTCCGGTTCATAATCCGCCATAGGGAAATAACAAGAAGAATATCGAAGTGCAGTAAACAGTAAAACAGCTTGCACTACAAACCAGTGTGTTCATAATTAAGATAATACATTCAAATAATATGGTAAGACACACCAGTTTGCAATATTAAGCAGCAAAACGAGCTTTTTGTGCAGCTAAAAATAGCTGGAAGTGGATGAGACTGGAAGCCAGACACAAAATATTTACAAATGGCTGCACCCACTCTTATGGGAAAAAATAAGATAGATATATCGCAGGGGTAACTGACCAACAAGACACACCTGGAAACAATTAGGAAGTAATGAGTAGATTTAACATAGAAAATGATAATTCAAATCAACCCTGTGAAAACAGGGATGATTTGGGAATGGAAACAAGAGATGGTGTTTTACAGCAGAATAATTAATGGGATATTGGTAATTAAATCAACTCGTACACACGAGTGCTCTGGATTTTTTACATTCATTTATTAATCTCTGTTTTTGATTGATCATACAACTTTGTGAATTCCATTATATTTTAAATGATCTTGATAATGTTTTCAACACTCCGACATGAGCTCAGTTATTTTGGTTGTCAATAATAATCTGTCCGGGGGGTGCGGGTTTATCAAGCAGGACCCGTGCAGGACTCGAATACAGAGAAAAACTTCTACCGGACACAAGAAACAGATCCAAATGAGGTGCCTGCAAAAGAATGTACTCGAGACCCTGATGATTTACCTCCTGTGACATTTCCAGATATTTTTGTATGTTTAGTCTGCGGTGTGAGTGCTTATTCTGTTTCGTAATTTTAAATCTATGGAAGCCCACATTCAGTTCACAAATGACTGGGTCCATGACTTGGAAGCCTACAAACCACAGAGTTGTGAAAATATTAAGGTGACCATATTTCTGAAATGAAAACCGGAGACATTTCATAGTTCAGTGGTCAAAATATCACTTTAAAAAACAAATTAAAAAATGGGGACAGTATGTTTTTGTTTTTTAATTGTTGTGGGATTAACATCATAAATGATAATTACAGTGATGTTTGAGGATGTTTATACAATTCAACAAAAATCACACAATGAAAAATACCAAACATCAAAACAGTAGGATTAGGGTGAATTCAGGTAAAGTGGAAATTTACATACCCAGATGTTTTTTTTTCTTTACTACTTTTGTTAACTTTAAGGTCCAGCTGTAATATTTCAATCTGAATATAGTTCATATAACGTGTTATTTTAAAGGTACACAACAATAATCATTTTGAGATCATGTACTCTTGAAATTATTCTGCATCCTAATTCAAAACACAAGATTTATTAACAAATATTATCAGACAAATATATTTAACAAATTAACAAATAAATCTAAAAAGTACAACCTACAGGTTATGAGTAAAATAAATCATTTCTAAATTCTCATCTTAATTCATGAGTGAAATTCCAAACATCTGTTACGCCCCTTAGATTTTTGCGGGACTAGGGGTAAAGGGGAAAATAACATTTAACTGTGTGTGTGAATATGCAACGGTGCTGGCAGGCAAATAGAGAGCAAGATTTTTATATTTGACCATTTATTGTGCACAGTGCTCAGTGAAAACCAGTAGTATCAAAGTATTTACAATATTTACAGTATGTACAAAAAAAACCAAACAATCAAACATCGACAAAACAAAAGAAAGAAGGTGGGAAGGGGGAGCACGAGAGGTGCCAAATAAAAGAAATAAACAAAACAAAACACAGCTAGCTAAAGTTGGTAATCTAAGCTAACTACCCAAAAGAAAATGTAGAAAAAAAAAGGTCTTCGGCGTAACAACGCCCTAACTAAACTATTCTAACTAAGGGGAAAAACAAAAACGTACAGCGGGTGGCACTCTCTCCTATTCTAGTGTATCTAATACCTCCAGAATGTCCTACGTGTTGTGCAATGTATGTCGCGCGACCTACTTACCTGCTCACGCCTTCCCAACCTAGCGTACAGTGGGGAACAGACGGAACAGTAAACGAAAGACTGTACACTGTACAAACACTATAACAACAAAGGACTTTTCAGGACATATAAACACACAGCGAACAAAGCAATCTCAGACAGTATAACAAAAATAACAAGAACGGAGCGTACAAACGTAACAAAGAAAAGGTACAAGGTGAGCGAAAAGCTGGAGCGCGCGGGACAGTAGTGGGACTTTAAACCGGCCGGGGTGAGATGATTGGATAACGTAAACCGGGGCGTCATCATCCAGGTGGAAGAGTGACAGACTGGTGGGCCAATGGGAATCTGCAACACAAACAACAGACTAACACACACAAACTTTACGCAACTTACGTACTAGTACGTAACACATCTAAAAGAACATGTTGTGTTGACATTAATGCGATTAAATACAGGATACTGTTAAAACGAACTCTAAAAAAACTTTTAAATGTGACTATGGCTTTATAAAAAATATTAAAAATAAAACATTAAATATGAAAACATATGCTAAATAAAACTGTATTTGGCAAATATGTTATTTTCTAATTTTCACAACTGTGAGTGCAACTTTACAAATTTTATGTTTATGCTTTTCTATCTATTCTAGGAAAAGCAGCTGCTTTACTGCTGAGAAGATGAGATGCCTCTATAATTACTTGCTGTAACTCTTTATTAAAGTGCTCAGTAATTAGGAAAAATATGTAAAGCTCTGGTGGGCTAACCTACATTTGTCTTTTATCCTTCAATGTGCTGTAATAGTATTTTGTTTACTGTTAAATATTGACAGAGATTTTATAGATTTTATACAGTTGAGGTCAAAAGTTTACATCCCCCTTTCAGAATCTGCAAAATGTTAATTATTTTACCAACATAAGAGGGAACATACAAAATGCATGTTATTATTTATTTAGTACTGGCCTGAATAAGATATTTCACATAAAATATGTTTACATACAGCCTACAAGAGAAAATAATAGCTGAAATTATAAAAATGACCCCATTCAAAAGTTTACATCCCCACGATTCTTAATAGTGTTGCTACCTGAATGATCCACAGCTTTTTTTTTTTTTTGCTTATTTATGTTGTTTGTGAGTCCCTTGTTTGTCCTGAACAGTTAAACTGTCCGCTGTTCTTCAGAAAAATCCTTTTTTGAACCCTTTCCAACAATAACTGTATGATTTTAAGATTCATCTTTTCACACTGAGGACAACTGAGGTACTCACATGCAACTATTACAGAATATTTCAAACACTCACTGACGCTCCAGAAGTAAAAATGAAGCATTAAGAGTGGGGGGTGAAAACTTTTGAACAGAATGGATATGTGTACATTTTTTTTTATTTTGCCTAAATTTTATATATTTTTTAAATTTAGTACTGCCCTTCAGAGGCTACAGAAGATAGTTACATGTTTCCCAGAAGATGAAATAAGTTAAATTTACCCTAAACTTAATGCATAGTTTTTCCTTCTGGAGCGTCAGTGAGCGTTTGAACCTTCTGTAATAGTTGCGTATGAGTCCCTCAGTTGTCCTCAGTGTGGAAAGGTGAATCTTAAAATCATACAGTCATTGTTGGAAAGGGTTCATATACACAAAAATGCTGGAAAAGCAAAGAATTTGTCGGACCTAAAGGATTTTTCTGAAGAACAGCAGCAGTTTAACTGTTCAGGACAAAAAAGGGACTCATGAACAACTATCACTAAACAAAACAAACAAACAAACAACAACAACAACAACAACAACAACAAAAAAAAAAAAAAACAGTTGTGGATTATTCAGGTAACAACACAGTATTAAGAATCAAGCATATGTAAACTTTTGAACGGGGTCATTTTTATAAAATCAACTATTTACATACAATTATTTTCTCTTGTGGACTATATGTAAACATCTTTCATATGAAATACCTTATTCAGGTCAGTACTAAATAAACAACAACATGTATTTTGTATAATCCCTATAATCCCTTTCACAGATTCTGAAAGGGGGGTGTAAACTTTTGACCTCGGTTGTAAATAGAAGATGCTCATTCCACTTGTTCCACATGCTCCAACATAAAAAAAAGAAAGAAAAAGAAAGAAAGAAAGAAAAAAAGACTGCAAAGTCTGACGTAAAGTCACCAGGCTTCACATACCTATGCATGACTGATTAAAGAGTGTGTGTGTGTGTGTAATGTGTGTGTGAGAGAGAAAGCGAGAGAGTTGATAATGCCCAATGCTGTTTAGGTCAGAGTGATTCTATTATTGTGTGGCCTTGAGGAATCGTGGACTGTTGATAGCAGCTAAATACACGCTGTCAGGCATCACTGATTCAATCTTTATTGACTTTGCTGCTCCTTCTCAGGTGAAACCTGATGAATCAGCTGAATTAACACTTACAGATCAATCTCTGCTCATAGTATCCAAACAAATTACGTTTTTGCCTGTTTATGCATCTGAAGCATGAATTTCAATCTCAAGCCATTGGTCATTTTCTTCTAGACTTGCAGTGGTCATGCCAGTTATCCTTTAACCAGTTCCCCCTGGGCTTTTGTTATCTATCTACCATTTGGTCTCTGAGTGGGAAATACCAGATGAAGAGAGCTAAATCATTAAACAAACTCGTTTCCATGCCAAGGTTAAGCTCACTCAAAGTTTAGCCAATCCCCCGAGACTTTTTCCAACATAACTCCACCTTCCTCATCGTTGCATTATAAAGCATGAGCCATTGTGCCGAGAGTCTTTCCTTGGCGAATGGAATTGATTTCACAGCACATTCCCGTATAAAACAGAATGGCAGCTCTAGGGTTGGAGATACTAGGGGTCACCCTAGCTGTGTTCGGTTGGCTTGTAGGCATCGTGTCTTGCGCTTTACCCATGTGGAAGGTCACGGCTTTCATTGGGGTGAACATCGTAACGGCGCAGACCATATGGGAGGGAATCTGGATGAACTGTGTGGTGCAAAGCACTGGCCAGATGCAGTGCAAAGTCTACGACTCAATGCTGGCTCTCAGCTCAGACCTGCAGGCGGCTCGGGCTCTGTGTGTGATCGCCATCGTGATGGGAGTAATGGGACTGCTGCTCTCCATTGTGGGGGCCAAGTGCACTAATTGCCTAGAGGGAGAGCGTGCCAAAGCCAGAGTTATGATCGCCGCTGGAGTCACCTTCATTTGCGCTGCGGTCATGCACTTGATCCCTGTGTGCTGGTCTGCTCACAGTATCATCAGTTCCTTCTACAACCCCGTAGTCATTGAGGCACAAAAGAGGGAAATCGGTGCGTCTCTTTACCTGGGATGGGCATGTAGTGCCCTTCTGCTGATTGGAGGGGGGATTCTCTGCTGCAGTTGCCCCCCACAGGAAGAAAATAGGTACGGTCCACCCAGCAGGATGGTTTACTCTGCTGCACGGTCTGTACCACCCGCTGGCTTTGACAAACGAGACTATGTGTGAACAAACATACTCTTTTTGTATTGCAACTCTATTCATTTGTGATGATACAGCACGAGACAATGTGTTTTTCTGTATAGTGAGTTCTGCTGTTTTGCCATTCACATGTATTTCCTAATATGTGCTTGCTTTTGTTACCCAGTTTATGCAGTTTTAAAGAATTGCAAGTGTTACATTATTACTAATAATAAGCACATAAATAAGTATGTTCATAGTCATGTGTATAAAGGTAACTATGTTGTCATTTTTAGTGTGTTATTGCTAATAACTAAAATTTCTCTTCAGTCTTTCAATTTGTTTGTAAACTTCATTGTATGCATCTATGATGTGTGTTCATGTTCTATTAAGACTTTAGTGTGCAACTCTGTCTGCTGCAGGGTATAAAAAACCTTACAACATATTAATTCAAAAATACAATTTAAATTTTAATATCTATGCTCCACGATTTCCCCCCTAGTCCTAATTAATTAAATTTATTAACCCTTTCCCCACCAGTTTTTTTTTTTTTCTTTTGGTCAGCATTTTTGATCATTTTCACAAACAATTAGTGGCACCCAGATGAATTTTTTGTATGAATATATGGACATGCATTAAATAAAAATAACCTCTGTTAAAAATAAATAAATAAATAAATTTAAAAAAAAAATCACTTTACCTTCATGCATTTTATCAAAGCTTGATAACGAGTAAGTTTCATTAAAAAAAGACAAAGAAAGAAAGAAAGAAAGAAAGCAACATTTTGAGCAAAAAAACTGAACAGCAATCATGTTTTTATTAAAATCTACATGGATCATCAGATCAATGATCAAAATATTGATGGAGTAGATCTCTTTCATGAACACCTTAAAACCTCCGACACCTTCATGGCTCAATATTTCATTTGGTAATGTTAAGCAGTTTTGATTTATATGCTGTTAAAATAATGTTTTATAATTGCTTTAGCTTACATGTGCATAAACAATGCTTCTTTCATTTGTTTCTGCTTCTTTACTTCTTTATGAATCCAGAGATTCTGCACTATTTCAGAAAATGTGTAATAGCGCCCCCTACTGTATTACAGTGTAAACATGGTTTCCTGTAAAAGTCGGTCAATGGCGGGGAAAGAGTCAACATAAAACTCATTCGTTTCAAAGATGTCTTTGGAAATGACTGAATGAAATTACTGTGCCAGCTTGGCTGAATTTTTTGGTCACACTTTATTTTAAGATGCAGTTCTCGCTATGAACAAACTATTAACTTTGGCTTTTGCCTCATTAAACTTTTTTTTTTTTTTGCTGTCAGTCATGTGACGTTAAATTAATTGATCAATTAGTTAATGAGTTAATTTTACAGTGAAGGTGTTTGATTGTAATAATTTAGGAAATGCCTGTAAATGAACAGTGTTGTTAGCTTATTTGTATAAGGACATTTTACTTTAATTTACTTTAATTTTAAGGTTTTTGTTTAACTGTTTTGTTTTTTTTTTTTTGCCTTTTGTTTTACAGTGAAGGTGTTTGATCATAAAAATTCAGGAAATACCTGTAAAATAACAGGTATTTCAGTTTGTCAGTTTATTTAAATAAGGAGATTTTACTTTAAATTTATGGTTTTTGTTTGGCAGCTGTTGCTGACAGTCATTTGACCGTTTTATCATCTAATGGTTTTGTTATTGTATTAATTACAGTACATTATTATTATTATTATTATTATTGTAATTTATTATTTGGTTGTAATTTAAGAAAACAGAAAACATACAGTATGAAAATACAGTAGTTTTTCTGTATAAAAAATGTGAATTACTGTAATTTGTCATTAATGTCATAATACTTAAAATAACAGCCAAGTAGTTCATTTAGAGATAGTTTTACAGAGTTTTGACTCCAATTCAAAATAAAAGAAAACAACCTGAAAAAAATCAGTTATTTTCCGTAAAATTATGTTTTTTTTTTTGTTTTTTTTTACAGTGTAGTTAATAGTGAGAATTGTTCCCTTTACTAGTGTTACCAAGTTTTCTATGGAACACAGTGAAGAACAGTTTAAGAAGCTTTCATATCCTCAAAAAATGAGGTGATGAGTTGAATCTGTTATCACTAGGCCTAGTTATTCACCTTTTCAAGGTCTACTCGCTCTCTGCACAAGAATCTTGTCCTTGTCAGGGCTCTAATCTAACCATTCAAGCCAGTCTCAGACAATGGGCCTGTTTCAGGGATGAAGAAGAGGCGCTGGGCCATGGAATGTAACAAAGACACAGAAGAATCTCTTAGAGCTTGAAGATGCTTTTGGACCTTTTGAACATCTGCTGTTACGTTTCTATGACAATGATGTACTAAAAATGTAAACTTTTTTTTTTAAGTTTTATGTTTACGTATCCCTGTTCACAAAGATATGTAAAGTTGACAACAAGTTCTGAATTATTCTAGCCATGCCAGTAGTTAGTGATGTCACAACAGAAACACTACACATACCTAAAGACACGTAAAAAAACGTGCACATCACCTTTTTCACATACTCACACTGGTCATTTTTGCTGACCATGTGCTTCCTTTTTTTTGGCCATAGTTCATTCATGACATGGCATGCTAGGGATGGGCGATTTGAGCTTAAAAAATTATCACGACAATTTCATGTATTTATTGCAATGAGGATATCAATGATGATAATTCAGGGAATCCTGTTTCTTTAGAAAAAGAAAAAAGTATTATCTTTACCCAAAATAGGGTGTTGTGAGCATTACTGAGTACACATGTAATGTAATGACTATTAAAAAAGTATGATGTTATCATGCAGCAAGCACCAGAATTTAAGGAATCTTTCCAGTGCCTTGCTGAATCCACGCCAAGAAAAATATCTGGATGGTCTGGGGACAAAGGGCAGTTCTACCAGTATCAGAAGGTCGTGCCTAATAAAGTGCCCATTGAGTGTAGGCCATCTGACTCAATAACACCAGTACACTGGACTACCTCAAAAATTTGAGGAATGAGGGCAACTTTCCAAAAACATTTCTCATAGCTCCCCCTGTAATGTCTGTAATGTGAGGGTTGATTCACAAAATGAAGAGAAGACCTAAGTGCAAGGGGATTTAAAAGAAACAATTATAACAATACAAACAAACAAAAAAACACACTAGGATAAACACAACCGAGAGACACCCAAATCCACTACATCCCTGGAAGGAAAACAACCGATAAAGGAACAAAAGAAACGCACAGATGTATCTACCTTTTTTTTCAGTGTGGAAGTAAGCTGTTTTCTGGTAATGTGTTAGACGTCCGGTTCATAATCCGCCATAGGGAAATAACAAGAAGAATATCGAAGTGCAGTAAACAGTAAAACAGTTTGCACTACAAACCAGTGTGTTCATAATTAAGATAATACATTCAAATAATATGGTAAGACACACCAGTTTGCAATATTAAGCAGCAAAACGAGCTTTTTGTGCAGCTAAAAATAGCTGGAAGTGGATGAGACTGGAAGCCAGACACAAAATATTTACAAATGGCTGCACCCACTCTTATGGGAAAAAATAAGATAGATATATCGCAGGGGTAACTGACCAACAAGACACACCTGGAAACAATTAGGAAGTAATGAGTAGATTTAACATAGAAAATGATAATTCAAATCAACCCTGTGAAAACAGGGATGATTTGGGAATGGAAACAAGAGATGGTGTTTTACAGCAGAATAATTAATGGGATATTGGTAATTAAATCAACTCGTATACACGAGTGCTCTGGATTTTTTACATTCATTTATTAATCTCTGTTTTTGATTGATCATACAACTTTGTGAATTCCATTATATTTTAAATGATCTTGATAATGTTTTCAACACTCCGACATGAGCTCAGTTATTTTGGTTGTCAATAATAATCTGTCCGGGGGGTGCGGGTTTATCAAGCAGGACCCGTGCAGGACTCGGATACAGAGAAAAACTTCTACCGGACACAAGAAACAGATCCAAATGAGGTGCCTGCAAAAGAATGTACTCGAGACCCTGATGATTTACCTCCTGTGACATTTCCAGATATTTTTGTATGTTTAGTCTGCGGTGTGAGTGCTTATTCTGTTTCGTAATTTTAAATCTATGGAAGCCCACATTCAGTTCACAAATGACTGGGTCCATGACTTGGAAGCCTACAAACCACAGAGTTGTGAAAATATTAAGGTGACCATATTTCTGAAATGAAAACCGGAGACATTTCATAGTTCAGTGGTCAAAATATCACTTTAAAAAACAAATTAAAAAATGGGGACAGTATGTTTTTGTTTTTTAATTGTTGTGGGATTAACATCATAAATGATAATTACAGTGATGTTTGAAGATGTTTATACAATTCAACAAAAATCACACAATGAAAAATACCAAACATCAAAACAGTAGGATTAGGGTGAATTCAGGTAAAGTGGAAATTTACATACCCAGATGTTTTTTTTTTCTTTACTACTTTTGTTAACTTTAAGGTCCAGCTGTAATATTTCAATCTGAATATAGTTCATATAACGTGTTATTTTAAAGGTACACAACAATAATCATTTTGAGATCATGTACTCTTGAAATTATTCTGCATCCTAATTCAAAACACAAGATTTATTAACAAATATTATCAGACAAATATATTTAACAAATTAACAAATAAATCTAAAAAGTACAACCTACAGGTTATGAGTAAAATAAATCATTTCTAAATTCTCATCTCAATTCATGAGTGAAATTCCAAACATCTAAAAGAACATGTTGTGTTGACATTAATGCGATTAAATATCAGGATATTGTTAAAATGAACTCTAAAAAAACTTTTAAATGTGACTATGGCTTTATAAAAAATATTAAAAATAAAACATTAAATATGAAAACATATGCTAAATAAAACTGTATTTGGCAAATATGTTATTTTCTAATTTTCACAACCGTGCAACTTTACAAATTTTATGTTTATGCTTTTCTATCTCTAATCAGGCATTTTGCATATTTTGCATTTTAGGCTCATTTGACCATATGACCACAAAGTATGTGCTTTCTGTAAATTTAATTGTGCAAGTGTAACTGATTAGTTTATTTTTTTATTATTCATATCGTTGTGATGGCGGAAGTTTCAGGAATGTTTAATATTGTGTGCAAAACAATCACGCAACCTTATTATGCCTTGTTATACAGTGCACACAAACAATAGTACTTTGCTTCAACATGCAAATTAGTATGTGACAAAACTGAAACCAATAACGCGTTCTCTTTTGATAACTGACGATAATAGCGCTCTGCTCTCCTCCAAGCTCTTCATGGCTTTCGTAGCGAAATGACTCCCTTCATTCTGTTTTCAGGCCGGAAAACAACAAAAAGAAAGTCTGTTGTCTATTTTTTACCCCGTCAATCCTGCGAAACGTTCTTCCTATGACTAAAACTTCATCTGTGCTTCACAACAAGTGGCCTCACAATATGCCAATTTCAAACAACCATCAACCACGGCGACGCTAGAGCTGTGACATCACGCCCCCATACCCTATGGATAAAATTTACATGAGAACAAATTAGTTTCAGTTCAAACTTAAAAAATGGAACTGAAGGAAGTGAGTAAAATATGCTGACAGCAGAGGGAAAGGGAAGTGGTTGAAGCAGACCAACTGGAGGAGAATTGCTAGATTTCCCTGCTGAGAAAAAAACAAAAAATAAAACAAAACAAACAAACAACAATAATAATAATAATAATAATAATAATAATAATAAAAACAATAGAAACCATCACAGAAATTCTAACGGTTTCCACTACAAATACCATTACAATAATTATAAAGATTCATGTCAGGCCAGTAGTTTGTGATGTCACTTTGTAAAGAAACACACTCATGCGCACATACCTACAGACTCAACACGTAATACACATGCACATGACATCACCATTTTTAAACAATCACAAAAATGGCAATGGTATCGTTCGCAAAAACAGGAACTTTTCAGAAGTGTCGACAAGTGCTGTCTTCTCTGAGTTCCTCATTTCCACCAGGGGTTAACCACAAATAATGATCCAACACAACAAGGCTCCTCATACTGCAACTGATGTACTGTGCTGTCATCCTAGTGGCTTGCAGAGTCAAAACTTTCTGAATAGCTTACAATTCAGGCCATTCTCAAACATGGCTATTGTGTGCAGAGGCAAACCAGTCTGTCCAGATGAGATGTGTGTCTTGCCTGCCAGATTGGCAGTGACATGGAATGGTTTTGATGGATGTCCGGCATGGACTTCCAATCAAAAGCCTCTAATGGACACAGGTTGAGTATCACAGTTTCTCCCTGTGGAAGTTTCTCATATCCCCAGTGATCAGTTCCACTCAGCGACATGAGGCTACGCCTGCTGAGTCTGTTTGGTGCAGCTTTTTATGGGCGAAGACATAGCTGCCTGAACACCATTAGCCAGCCCTGTTGAAAAAAACAGCATATGCTGGTTAGGTAGGTTGTGATGCTGGTTTTAGCTGGTTTATGCTGGTCCTTTGCTGGTTTATGCTGGCTCTTTGCTGGTCCTTAGCTGGTTTAAGCTGGTCCTGAACCAGCAAATGACCAGCTGAGGACCAGCATAAAACCAGCAAAGGACCAGCATAAACCAACATCAAAATTTACCTAACCAGCATATGCTGTTTTTTCTCAACAGGGAGTGTATTACGCTGGTATTATTCAACAGGGCTTCAGTATTTTCTTGGAAAGCTGTTTTCTCATAACATCAGCTACTGAAGCAATGTTAAGTGACCCATCCACATGGAGACACATGTAGCTTATACTTAAACATTTTGTATCGTATTAGCTTTTCATCCAGACGGGTCTGGCATTTTGGAAGCCTGAAACCACTATTTAAAAAAAAAAAAAAAAACGGATCCCAGAGTGGATAAATCTGAAAACGATGCCCTTGCATTTTCATGTGTACAGCTAATACGTATATTTTATGAAACAATGATGTCTTCACACCACGTCTCGACCTTAGTCAGCAGAGATGGGAAATAACGAAAAACAAATACTTTGTTAGTGTACTTAAGTAGATTTTTCTGGTATCAGTACTTTACTTCACTATTTATTTTTCTGACTACTTTTTACTTTTACTCCTTACATTTTTACACAAATATCTGTACTTTCTACTTTTTACATTTTCAAACAAGGCTCATTACTTTAGTTTTAATCTGAATTTGGTGGACCACCATTTGATTACAAATCTCTCAAATCACTCAGAATACTCTATGCTAAAGGACATCATTATTATCTACTGTAAAGTTACAGTAGTAGTTTAGCAAACAAATGTTATAAGAGATTGTTTCATAATACGTTCAGAGGGAGCTAGAGCAGATAATAACACAACCTTTAGGAAAATTAAAACCAAAAACCATGGTTACTATAGTTAAATCATGGTAATGACAAATTAACCATGTTTTGCTACACTAACCATAGTCTAACCATGACATTTGTAGTAAAAGTATGGTTGTGAACTAAAACAGATTGAAAAACAGACCCAAAAACATGGTTAATTTTGATAAGAGAAAAATATGAGTCATGATAAGCAATAACATGTTCAGTATTAGGATTTTTTCTGTAAAGATATTGTCATAATATAATTATTATTGTACTATTTTTGACATTTAGGCAATTTAGAAAATATAATTTTACTAAATCTAATTTTACTAAACAGTATTTAAGTCATTTTATAATAAAACAACACATGGTCATAATGTGATGCTTTAAATTGAACTAAAATAAAGTTATGTTATTGCAAACAGAATATAATGAGGTGGTTGTTTTGCAAGAAGGTGGAGACAGTTCTGTTCATAACATTAAATGGCTGATGGGAAAAGGGACAGGTACAAGAAAATTAGTGGAAAAAGCAAACACACTACGTGAGATGCAGAGAGATAAAGAGACTGAAAAGGAAAATGGAAATGAATGTGCAGTTCAAGAGAGAACCTTTAGTTGTTTTGTTTAATTAATAGGTTTTATTAGGTTTTAAACTTTTTTTTTTTTCTTTTTAACGTGATGGCCATACAAAAAAAAGGGGTTGTCCGTGGTTTCAGAATTTGTTGTGGGTGTATGGGATGGCCTGGATGAGTGTGAGATTTACCCGGCCTGAAATTTTGTCCCAATCCTGCCCTGTTATACTGTCAGGGGTCGTGTGCGGGAAGGAGGAGCAAGGACGAGGAAATGATGAACACGTGCTTTATTAGAATAATCCAAAAATCGGAACAGGAACAGCAGGGGAAACCACATGCCAACACGACAGAAACTAACATATTACGACATTAGTGACATTAAGAATGGACGATGAACAAGGAACAGAAGCAAACTTATAAAGGACAGCTGATTAGACATGGACAGGTGTGACATGGACAGTGATTAACCAATGACGACTTAACAAGCAACGGAACAGGAAAGACCAAATAAGGACATAGGAGGGAAAAAGAACAAAACAGTCCACAGGGGTGTGACATTACTCCCCCCTCCCGTAAGGCGCATCTCACGCCGTAACAAATACACCGGGGAGGGGGGTGGGCGCCCTGGAGGCTCGTGCAGGGCAGACACAGAAGGCAGAGGGGGAATGCCTCCAGGGCGGATCAGGGAGCTAAGGGAGCCATGGTGGGTCAGGGAGCTCGGGGAGCCATGGCAAAGCATACAGTCTGGGAGGCCATGGCGGGTCAGTGAGCTCAGGGAGCCACGGCGGAGCATACAGTCTGGGAGGCCATGGCGGGTCAGGGAGCTCGTGTACATAGTCCGGATATTTCTTGAGCCAATGCCGTGTTTACAGAATATTTTTTTAGAATGAGGAAAAAAAATGGGGATGGGGAAAGCTCTGGCTTTGTGTGAATGGGCCCTAAAATCGCAAGAGAATGAAAGGGAAATGTGCTGGAGTATCAGAATTACAGTATAGTATCACTGAATCAGAGCTTCTAATGGCCACTGCAGTGATGCAATGACTTTACCAGTCAATGATTGGTTCTTTCATTTAGAAGGTGGGACTATTCCACCATATTGGGCATTGCAGTTTCTCCTATTCATAAGTACAGGAGTGAACCGTCTTTGTATTTCTATAGTCTTTGGTGATACATTCTAGTTCAACAGGTATCCAAGACACCGGAAATTAATAACAGTCTCTAAAGGATGAAAAATTTTCCACACAGTTGTTTCTAGAAAATTAGCTAATTTAGCACATTGAATTATCATTAGAAAGCTTTATTACATGAGCTGGGTATTTACACATAGGGTTTATGAAGCCGTCACCTACCAGATAAATTTATTTATAAAATACATAAACAAATACAGTCGAACCAAAAATTACTCAGACACCAGATAATTTTTTCTTTTTTTTTTTACAAGTGGTTCACTATAGTTCATTTACGTAAGTGTGGATGGCAAAATAAAGTAAACTGTGACATAAAATTCTTCATACAGCGGACTACCAGTACAACTGATAAATATTTGGGACCAAAAATTATTCACTTTGACCTGACCATGTTTTGCTTAAAGGAGAAACATTTCAGCATTTTTCTCCATATAATGGACTGATATGGTGCCCCGATTTTGAACTTCCAAAACGTAGTTTAAATGTGGCTTCAAACAATCCCAAATGCGGTTGTAAACGATCCCAGCCGAGGAAGAAGGGTCTTATCTAGCGAAACAATCGGTTATTTTCATAAAAATAATACAATTTATATACTTTTTAATGTCAAACGTTGTCTTGTCTCGCTCTGCCTGAACTGTTTTTGTTCTGGTTCATGACAGTTAGGGTATGTCGAAAAATTCCCATCTCATGTTCTTCCTCAACTTCAAAATCATCCTATCGCTGTTTTACCTTTTTTGTTAAAGGTGTTTGATCTTCTTTGCATGTTCACTTTGCAAAGACTGTGTTGGTACTTCTGCAGCGATGTAGGATGATTTTGAAATGATTTTTGAAGTTGACAGAGAAAATATGATTGGAGTTTTTTGACATACCCTAACTGTCTTGAGCCAGAATACACAGAGTTCAGGGAGAGCAAGACAAGACAAGTGTTTGAGATTAAAAAGTATTTAAATTGTATTTTTTTTTAAATCAAAAAATCAGTATTTACTTGACACTTGGATTATGTTACTGATCACTTCATTCATTCATTCATTCTGTCAGTGAATAGGCTACTCTACCAAGCATATTTACTGCATATTCAATGTGTTAATTTCAAGCAACTTGGAACATCTGAAAAAAGAAAAAAAAAAGAAAGAAACAGTAACCTATACTATACAACAGTAACCTATACATTGTGATCTTTGCTGCTATTTTACATCAAGAAACAAACAAACAAACAAATAAATAAACGGGGCAGTTGTTGTCAGCCATTAGAGATTTTTGTTCCTTATAAAGACAGAGTTTTTACAGATCACAATAATTTAAATAAATTATTAACTTAAAGAGGTCTTTGCTGGCAATACAGTAAAATGACTTGTCCACTCAAAAGAATATCTTAAAATGGTTTGTTTTGTTGAATGTGCACAGCATTGACAGTCTTTGTTGATGCACAAGTACATGATCTTTTGTTCTTAATTCCCAATACTGTCCAGTAATGGAGGGCAGTTTTTGTTCTGGTGTGACTAACCCTTTCTCTGTGTAATGTCTCCATCCTAACAGACTCCTCCTCTCTACCTGATCTGGGGTATAAAGGACACTTGTTTTGTCACAGATGCGCTCTGCTTGCTCCGAGGCATTGGCTCAAATTAGGCTTATACTACAGGCTCCAAAACTGCTGTCCAGTTATTTTACTAGCATCTCTGGCATTGCTTAGCTGGCACAGATCCTTCAAGAAGACATGTCTTTAGGCCTGGAGCTCATAGGAATCGTGTCATGTGTGCTGGGCTGGCTTTTGGCCATCGTGGCTTGTGCTCTCCCCATGTGGAGGGTCACAGCCTTCATCGGCTCCAACATCGTGACGGCTCAGATTATCTGGGACGGCCTGTGGATGTCCTGCGTGGTTCAGAGCACCGGACAGATGCAGTGTAAAGTCTATGACTCTATGCTGGCTCTCTCTCAGGACCTCCAGGCAGCTCGAGCGCTGACTGTCATATCCATCCTTCTGACCGTCCTGGCTGTGCTGGTGTCCATCGGAGGAGCGAAGTGCACTAACTGCATTGAGGAAGAGTCATCCAAAGCTAAAGTCATGATTCTAGGAGGGGTGCTGTTCATCGTGGCTGGGCTTATGCAGCTGATTCCCGTATCCTGGTCTGCCAACAGCATCATCAGGGACTTTTACAACCCTTTGCTGCCTGACGCTCGTAGACGGGAGCTGGGAGCGGCGCTCTACATCGGCTGGGCAGCAGCTGTGCTCCTGATTTTGGGAGGCTCTCTGCTTTGTTGCACCTGCCCTCCACAGGAGAAAAAATATAACCCGTCTCGGATGCCGTATCCTGCGTCTCGCTCGACAGGTGGGGGAGGGTATGACAGAAGAGACTATGTGTGAAACAACGAAAAGATGACTCTGGATTCAGTGTTGCGGTGCTCAATACACGAGCATCATTTTCTGGAAAAGAAGTGAAATATGCCACGCATTCTACATCATGGGAGAAACATGTCTGATGAAGTTGTTTGGTGTTTTTGGTCTCTATGTAAGTGCGATGTTGGCTGTTCAGAATATAAGGACACTGACAGTGAGAAATGACCTTTTGTAATTGGTATGAAAATGCAAACTAGGAGTGTTACACTCGACTGAAATCTCAACGAAGCACCATTTTCAGTCAACTGAGGTGTATAAAGTTGATGTTGCATTTGTTGCTTTTTTGTTTTAGTTTTTTATTCTTCATTTGGACTAGTTGCACTAAGAATTTATATCTAATTTAGATTCATTTTTGAATGTGTGTTCACTATATGTTGTAGAATTTAAAATGTCATTATCCTTTTTTTTCTGAAACCATTAACTAGACATACTATATGATTCAAACTGTAATTTGTTATTTATACAATTGTTCTTATGTAGTACAAATTGAATTTGAGAAGAACATACATTTCATTATTGATTTATAAACGTTTCCAGCCACAAATTTGTATGCTAAAATTTAATACACTGAGCTAAAAGTTGGCCCTAGGGTCATTTAAGTGTGGCCCAGAATTGTGTAAGGAGGGTTGAAATGGTGGCAGTTTGCGAGCTTTATTTGTGAGCACTGACGCAGAAAGAACAGCTGAGGAGTACAGGTTTCTGTAAGGTTATTGTGTCCTACAGTGTCCATATTGTAGTCTGTGTAGGCTGGTATGTAGTGCTGAACATCAAGATGTTGTACCTTTGTGTTCGAGTACAACAATAAATGAGTACATTTATATGTATGAATGCTTGAAATCATCTCTGTATCTTATCCTTTATAAGGACGTAATGATGACTAGAGAAAACCTGAAATTCAAGCCATGGGGCCATGTTACCTGCAGTTAGCAACAAAGCCAAATACACACCAGTAATCATGAGCAGATCACCTAACAAGTGCAGGTGGCAAATGGTGGCACAGAAGGGACAGAGCAACAGAGAGACAACAGAGAGACAGCAGAGTTACACAGTGCAGTTTTTAGAGGTTAATTATTCAGCTGAAGCTTTAGCTTCATTAAAGACAAAAAAAAAAAAAAAAACATAAAAAGGAAAATACTTAGACAGAAACAAAATTAATTCTGTTGTGTAATGTGTTGTAACTAAATTACATGATAGAGAACCAATTTTGGCAGCTTCTAACAGCATGAAATATTGAAGAGGGCCTCATATAGGTGACGCATACATCATATCACTTTACCAGGGTATGTCACCTGTTTCTATAAACACAGGATCAGTGTCAGCTCAATTAAGGACAGCACACAGGCTAAATTACCTTTTTTGATAATATTAACATACTATGGTGATGAACTATAAAAAGACCAAGATTTGCAATATTACAATATATATTACAATATATATACAATGCACAGCATAAATAAGTGCACCCTCTCTAAAACTTAACAAATTCAGCAATTACTCTTTACTTAGAAGACATGTTAGGGTTCTTTAGAGATATAATGTTCCAACAAGACTGTTTTAATGAATTACCAAAGAAGAATATCAAAATTATTCAGGAAAATATTCTTATAGCTTTCTTATTAAAGTGATAAAATGTTGTGTTGCAACAAGGAGTACACCCTCCTGAAAGTTACTAAATACAACTAAAAAAATCATTTTAGTGTAGGTTTAAGGCAATTTTTTGATCAACGGGTAAGTATATTGAATCAACTTTTAAAGACAAGTAATTTCTTGACAATTAAAAGTGTTTTATAGCTTACCGAATCATATTCAGACTTAATGCTAGCAACAGTGGAACCACTTGGGATAGAACTGCCAGCTGACTTATTTCTTAGCATAAAAGAGGACAATGGTACAAGAGGAATACCAAATTATTGTTTTAAGTGTGAAAATATATCAGAAGTAACTCTGACATTCAGAAACAATGGACTTGTGACAAGGCTCCTGAAATAATCAAGTCTTCATTTTAGGTTTTCACTTAGTGATTAGTGAGTTTTTGCTAGAAAAAGAGCAGGAAAAATACCACACAAGTGTCTCAGAGCCAGCAAAAGCTATAAAAAGAGTGACACTTTATCTCAGAGTATGACACAGCCTGCAGAAGTGACATGCATGGTTGTTGTCACTGTAGCCAAAGCATAATAAACTCATTTAACCTCTTCCAAGGCCCATATTTACAAAATATAGACTTCTGGGAATCCATACTCTGGTCTCAAGAGACCAAGTCAATCATTTTGGATCCAAAAGCATCCAAAATGTTCTGGTGTTGCTAGAGGAGGTGTACAGTGAGAAGTGCCTGGTTCCCACAGTGACGTTCAGTGGTAGTAAAGTTCTTCTATAGGGATGTATTTGTGAAGGTGTATGTGTGAAGTGCTGAAGGTGTGAGTGAGTTGTGCTTTATCAATGCTGTCATGAATTCACACACCACTGTATGATGCATTACAACAACTTGAAACAGAAGATGCTACCCTCCCCTCATTCCCTGCATTGTTGGGCATTTTTTCAGCATGACAATGAAGATATTCATTCTCCCAAGGTGAAAATCCTTCAGTGGACATGTATTTCACTCAGTCTTAACACTCTTGAGCGGCTGTGGGGGATTCTGTAGAGATGAGCTGAGCAAAACTCCCCAATAAGGACTAGGGCATTTATAGAGGTCGTCCTCCAGGAGTTAAACAGGACAGATGTGGCATTTTATCATGAACTTGTACACTCAGTGCCAAGAAGGGTCAGAGCAGTGTACTTAAAGTTCTGGAGAACAAACTAAGTACTAGAATATCATACATTTTCTGAATTAAATGTAGGGTGTGCGCATTCCTGCAATCCTTCATTTAAACAAAATTGGCAGATTTACTTATTTTACAGAAAATATTGGCATATATATATATATATATATATATATACACATATATATATATTTTGTGTACTACATTTCAATTTTGCCATCTTTCTGTGAATTATATTAGTGATCACTGAGAAAATACATCTTTTATATTTATTCAGAGGGGGTGTACTTATTTATGCTGTGCACTGTATATATGGCTGAAAGCATACTAGCTTTAATATGTTATTTACTATTATGTTACATAAAAGCACTATGAACACCTCATTTTGCAAGTCAACCTGCCGACTGTATGTGCTGTGTGCAGAAATGAATGAGAATTAATGATTTGAATAAAATCAGTATTCAGATTTACTAAATTAATTAAACAAATGACACATGAGTGGCAGTTCCATGAGAGAATATCAGTCAAATAATGTACACTTCTTTTAATATGTTGATTTATAATATGCTCATTGCATGTACAGGGATATTCCAACAGCTAGACACTTTTTCGTGGAATACAAACTTAACCATAATATGAAATTGCATGTAAACATGGTCATTCATTTAATATGTAATTTCTAGGAAAATAAGAGCAGCAGTTATATCAAAACATTTTAATTATTATTAAAATGCTATCAAAACACAAGGTTCTTTCCCGAGGGAAAATCAAACTGTGTCCTCTAGGGGTCGCTATGCGGAACGTCATCTTTGTGACCCGTGTCTGAAGCCTACATACAAACATGACAATAGCAATGGCCGGTGACAATCTATGATGTCATTATGCGGGGATGCACTATGATGGTTGCGGGGAGACATCGGTAGATGATCCTGGCAGACTTCAGGAAGAACGAGAAGGCCTCTCTCCTTGATGCAGCAGTCTTACCTTCTGAGCTTTTCGGTTCATCCGTTGAGATGGTGATCGAGGAGTTTGGGAAGGCAAAAGTACATTTTGCTGCCTTTAGAAGTAGGTCCAGGTCTAAACCCATACATTAAAGGTCCTGGCCCATCCTGGTCTGAGGATTAGAGACGGGCACAGAGGGCTAGTGTACGAGTCATGCCCTGCCTCCACCTGCGGCTATCCAACGGGGAATAACCATCGTTCCCCATAGCGACCCCTAGAGGACGCAGTTCGATGTACCCTCGGAAGGGACCGTCTCAGGTTATATATGTAACCATGATTCCCTGAGAAGGAAACAAGACATTGCGTTCTCTCATCGCCATGCTTCGGACATAAGCTTCAGATGAAGAAGCGAATAATGTGTTCGAACGATGCCCTTTTATACAGTGAGGTTGCACCGTTAATGACGCACCGGCGGCGACGAGTCGTAACATCATAGGCTGTCACTGGCCAATACTATTGTTGTTTTTGTATGTAGGCTTCAGACATGGGTCACGAAGATGACGTTCCCCATAGCGACCCCTAGAGGATGCAGTGTCTCGTTCCCTTCTCAGGGAACCATGGTTACATACGTAACCTGAGATGATTACAAATTCCAGAATGACTGAAGTACAATGTGTTCAATGGACTGTACTGTTGTTTAACTTTCAGTGGACAAAAAGTCCATAAAAAAAGAGTTGAAAGATATGAGAGATATGAAAATGATGTGGTCTAGGACCTTTCCGCATTGCATGTCATTGTGCACATTGTTTATTACTCACACCCTCATTTTCAACGGTGTTAAATTCAATATTATGTCTAACCTGATTAAGCTCTATATTGATATCAAATATGTATTACAAAGTCAAGGAGTGATTCGTTTTTAAGTAATTTCAGAATACACTTATTAAAAGAGTTGTGCTTAATTGTACTGAGTGTGCACTTGCAGTGTCAAAAATATACTTGTAGATAATATAATATTAATTAAATAAAAGGCAACCTTAATTATTAAACCTTTTTGGTTTTCACCTTTCACATATGCATTTTCCTGACGACTTGAGCTGAAATGCTGGTGTACCTGTGCTCTCTGTAATTGATCTCAATCTCGAAGTGCTTCACAGAGTTCTCTTTGTTCAAACTGGACTGTTCCCGGGGAAACTCAACTCTGTTCACAACAGTGATTCCTCTGAAACTGAGGTCACATGACCGATACTGGAGAAGGTAAAGAACGAGGGCTGCTAGACAGCCAGAGTCATTGAAGGAAAGATCTGTGCTTTCTCAAAACACAGAAACATTGTGTTTAAAGGGAGGAAACTGTTCATTTCACATTCAGCTGATTTTGGTAAAAAGGCCATAGTTAATAGTTATATTTTTTTTCTCTGTGACAGTAATACATATATCACATGTGTATACATTGTTAGACAATGTTTTATACAAAGAGAATTGACTGAAAGCAGTACAATTCTCCATTTATTTAGGAGGCAATAACACCATGGTAAAACGGATCACATTGTCACAATGTGTTGTGAAGTATAACTTATATGCATGAAGACGAATAAAGGTGGTAGTCTTTAATAATTCACAAGGCAAAAGTACACAAAGGACAAGAGTGTAAACACAAGGTTAACACCAATGACACCAGACAACCAACACAAACAGGACTAAACTAATACTTGCATGACAAGAGACACACATATAAGCATAACAACTAAATCAACAGAATCATCAACAAGTACCATTGGTTTGGGTTACAAAAAATGAGCTTTAGACATATATCATTATAGCAGACAGAAAAACAAAAACTCACATTAAAAGATCAAGGACCAAGAGCCCAACCAAAGCAAATGCTTATCTTCACAATGGTGACTTTATTATTTTCAATAAAACAGCAACATCTAAACCTCAGGTAATCTTTCATAATTTTGTATGAAAGAAATAAAGTCAGACTGGATTGTAAAAAGTGAAGATGCTGAGATCTAGAGCGATCTGTTTGTGTTTAATGTTCTGTTGGGATTTAAAGAGTTTCTGTTGTCTGAGTTTTGTGGATTACCATTGTGCTGAGGAGTCTATGTATCAGCCCAGGTGAACATATATGATCAGTGACCTAGAAACATTGATGTTGTATGTTGCTTTATTTAAAAGCAGCAATTGTGTAATTGCTGTAGTGATAGTTACATTAGCTTATGCATGTGTGCTGTTATGTCAAACTGGTAAAAAAGGTAAATTGTTTTTATGTTTTTTGGGGTAATTTGATGTAATTATGGTATCTGACTTTAATTTTACAGCCAGTTCTGCAGTCATTATTGACTTTTTTTTTGGATTGATCTTTAACCATTGTTTCCATTGATGGTAAATGTTTGGCACCCTGTGCTGCAATGCATTTCACTGTTTTTTTATGTCAGTTTTCTTTACGGTGACACACTGACATTTGTAAGCATGTACAGTGCACAGCATAAATAAGTACACCCCCTCTGAATAAATATAAACGATGTATTTTCTTAATGATCACTAATGTAATTCATGGAAAGATGTTCAAACTGAAATGCATTAAACATACTTAATAAAAACAACAAAATATATGGTTCTGTAAAATAAGTAAATCTGCCAATTTTGTTGAAATGAAGGATTGCAGAAATGAGTACACCCTAGATGTAATTCATCAAATGTATAATAGTCTAGTACTTAGTATGTCCTCAAGAATTTTAAGTACACTGCTCTGACCCTTCTTGGCACTGAGTGTACAAGTTCATGACAAATTTTCACATCTGTCCTGTTTAACTCCTGGAGGATGACCTCCTTAAATGCCCTGGTCCTTAATGGGGAGTTTTGCTCAGCTCGTCTCTACAGAATCTCCCACTGCTGCTCAAGAGTGTTAGGATGAGGGTGAAATATATGTCCACTGAAGGATTTTCACCTTGGGAGAATGAATATCTTCATTGGCATGCTGAAAAAATGCCTATTTAATGCAGGTAATGAGGGGAGGGTAGCATCTGCAGTTTCGTTTTGTTTTTGTTGTATTGCATCAGACAGTGGTGTGTGAATTCATGACAGCATTGATAAAGCACAATTCCCTCACAACTTTAGCACTCATACATCCCTATAGAAGAGCTTTACTACCACTGAACGTCACTGAGGGAACCAGGCACTTCTCACTGTACTCCTCCTCTAGCAACAGCAGAACATTTTGGATGCTTTTGGATCCGAAATGATTGACTTGGTCTCTTGAGACCAGAGTATGGTTTTCCAGAAGTCTATATTATTATATTTTGTAAATATGGGCCTTGGAAGAGGTTAAATGAGTTTATTGTGCTGTGGCTACAGTAGGTAATTCTAGTGTGGATAAACAATCATGCATGTCACTTCTGCAGGCTGAAGTGAAAAATTCACTCATCACTAAATGAAGACTTAAAGTGAAGACCTGATTATTTCAGGAGCCTTGTCACAAGACCATTGTTTCTGAATGTCGGTGCTACTTCTGCTATATTTTCATACTTAAAACAATAATTTGGTATTCCTCTTGTACAATTGTC
The DNA here is from genome assembly GCA_012976165.1 of Labeo catla. NCBI lineage: Eukaryota > Metazoa > Chordata > Actinopteri > Cypriniformes > Cyprinidae > Labeo > Labeo catla. The sequence goes on from VONZ01000742.1 coordinate 315,556, forward strand.
CTCTTTTATCTTAAGAAATGAATCTCCTGGCAGTTTTCTCCCAAGTGGTTTCATTGTTGACAGCATTAAGTCTGAATATGATTCAGTAGGCTATAAAACACCTTTAACTGTCAGAAAATTACTTGTCTTTAAAGTTTTGTTTCAGTACACTTACCTGTTGATCAAAAATAGCCTTAAACCTACACTTTTTATTATTATTATTATTATTATTATTATTTAGTAACTTTCAGGAGGGTGTACTCATTTTTGCAACACAACATTTTATAACTTTGATAAGAAAATCTTATTTTGCTGAAATATTTTGACATTCTCCTTTGGTAATTGATCAAGCTGGCTTGTTGGAACATTATATCTCCAAAGAACCCTAACATGTCTTCTAAGTAAAGAGTAATTGCTGAATTTGTTAAGTTTTAGAGGGGGTGTACTCATTTATGCTGTGCACTGTATATTCCATATTTTAGTGTAAGTTCATGCATTTATATGTTTGTTTCCTTTTAAAATAAATAAACTATTTCGGCAGCTGATGCTTTGTTAAAAAGAAAGAAAGAAAGAAAGAAAGAAAGAAAGAAAGAAAACAAAAGTACTTGCGAAGTCTTGCAGTGTCAGTAAAGGCAGAAAAAACACCATTTACTTTACTGAATAAGATTTAATCTCTAAATGTGTATTTTGATATTATTTGCAGCACAGTACTACTGTAATTTAAAAGTTAGATAAAACTTTCAAAAGTTAGAAAAAAAGAATACTATCAAGTTTTTAACAATTCCTGAATGTGCAGGGTTTTTTTTCCTTCTTCTTTTTCTTTCTTTCTTTCTTTCTTTCTTTCTTTCGTTTTACCCACAGCACATGAATTCACACATCCTTATTTGTACACATCCTGTGTTTCTAAATAGTGTGTTCAAATGTTGCACACTAGTGTTCACATGGTGAGAGCTGCTGGTTGTGGTGACATTGTGGTGGTGTTAAGAGCTGATTATGTGTTTAGAATTAAACAGAGAACAGTGAAACACAAGAATAGTGTTAATAGTTTTGAGGAATCTTCTAGACAATGGTCTGAGATTAATGATAAATGGCTAATATAATGATTTTTATTGTCTAAAGCAATTTAAAAAATATAATAAGGTTAGAGATTTATGAATGCAAAAGTGATGCTTCACAAGCAACACTAAATAAAATTCTTATATGTTGAGTGTTATTCTGCAAGAAGCAAAAATAAAAGACGATCTAAAAACCACTGATTTTCTCTTCACACTGTTTTGTCTGTTTTGTACTTCCTCTTTCACACACTGTTTCTACAATTTATGTCATGTCCATTAATGAATGTATTTTCTGTCAGTTTTCTTCACAGAAAAATATATATTTTATGCATTTAGGGATATTATAATCTCAGATAAATACTTTGTACACCCAAAGTTTCAGGTCAAGTCACACCAAGTCAACATTATCTATCTTAAATATATTTTATAATTTAAAAAGAAAAGGTTCTTTAAAATGTGTCTAAAGGTAATTTTCTTTAAATTGTCAGTGTTCCCATCAATAAAGTTACCCTTGACATGACCCTACTGTGTGACTGTCCACTGATGATAATGAATTGTTTGCCATGTATTGTTTTTTTTGTTTTTTTTTTTTGTTTTTTTCATAATTCTCCCTTGTGTGTCAGAGGGAGACTCTGTGTGTGTGTGTGTGTGTGTGTGTGTGTGTGTACTTGTTTTGCTACATTGTGGGGACCAAATGTCCCCTGGGGATGTAAAACCTGAATTTTTGACATTGTGGGGGACCGGCCTGGGTGAAAGTGTAACGATGCAAACATGTTTTCTGTGAGGCTAGGTTTAGGGTTAGGAGTAGGGTTAGGGTTGGGTTAGGGGATAGACAATATCGTTTGGTCAGTATAAAATCTATAGACGTCTATGGAAAGTCCCCGCAATTCATAAAAACAAACATGTGTGTGTGTGTGTGTGTGTGTGTGTGTGTATAATAATGTGTGCAGTAGTTAACAACTGTAAATGAGACTTTTTTAAATAACCGAACAGAAAATTTTGTTTCTTCAAAAGTACTAAAAAAATTTGTTATTTGAATTATTAAGTAGCCAGATTGATTAAGATAAACAGGCAGATATATATCAGGTAGAAATATATCAGAGCCAAACTCAACACTCTCAGTGTCAGAGAACAGAAACAGACAGACATGAGTGCAGAGCTGTGGTTTGGTTTGTTCTGTTTGAGTTTAGTGGCATTAACCAATGTGGAGGAGCAGCTGATCACTGGTTTCTGTTTATTTACTTTCAAAGAGTTATAAATACAGTTAATATTATAATTATAATAAAGACCTATAAAAGTATTGTTTACTTTTCCTTGTTCATACAGGAATATTACTTAATGAAAAATTGACACTTTAAAATTTAATACTGTTATTCAGTTTAATATTCTGGAAACTGTTAGCAACATTTTCTCTAACACATGAGGTGCATTTGTATGTGTTTAATGTGTGATTATGTTGGATCTGACTGTAGTGTTGGAAACTCAGAAGCGAAGACCAGGAGACTCTTGGGTATCTTCAGCAGAATTCTTTATTGAGAATGCGCTGCGTAGCTCTGCAGTCCTCAAAAGTCTGACAATATCTCAGCACAGCAAAGTATATAGGTTTGAAGGAGGCGGAGTACATAGAGGTGGAATCAATCTAAACAAAGCATGCAAATGTGATACAGGAAATCAGCCCAGTAAAAGATTTTTCCCAGCCTTGATCTATTTAGCATACAAGTGTCATTCAAATGCAAAGGTGCTAAACAAAAGGCACGGTTGTACCTTGAGCTTAGACTTCACACTTAACTTGGGAAACCTGCCAGATGCTCAGGAAATGTATAAAGACAAAAGGTTACCGTCTCAGGGCTTGGGCTGTCTGCTAAATCACAATATACATAACCTTTTAGAAATTTGTAATCCAACAATTCCTCCTTTGAGAGTTCTAAAAAAAAAAACTCTCATAAAATACAAATTTAGACACTCAAAAAGTTGATTGTGTTGATTGTTTGTAGTGATGAAAAGCATGCTGACACAGAAACAAACATGCTTCTAGGGTCTGTGAAGTTCTTACGGGTAATAGTCTTTTCTGGTTGGAACTGTTGTTTCCTCATGATGGTCATGAGTCATTTGTTGAATGAAACACTTGATACTGTGGACGCATAGATAGTATACCAGTAGGAAGAATAACAGCAGAATTGCTATTTCCTTGATCCACAGCCAGGGTTTACCTAACAGTTCTCCGAACCATGAAGAATTATCTTCAGTCATTTGGTGTAATTTTTCTGAAAGATCAAGAATGTCTTGTTGGATTTTGTTCAAGTTCTCTGTTGGATCCATTAACCCGGTGCAGCATTCAGGGCCAATAATGGTGCAGGCTCCCCCTTGCGTTGCAAGAATGTAATCCAAGGCCACTCTGTTCTGTAAGATCATTATCTTGTGCGAAGCAAGAGTGTCCGTGATGTTACCTAGGGCCAAAGCTGTGTCATTAGCTAGTTTCTGTACAGAATTCGATAAGCTTCTGACTTGATCCAGGGCCTGTATGACACCATAAAACAGGATTAAGGCTCCAAGAGTTCTTGACCACCATGTTTGTGCACAAGTGAGTCCAGGGATGCAGCCGTCTTCTTTGTTTGTGGTAGGAGCTGAGCTTAGTAAATGTGGAGAGCTTGGGGAGGAGTGTGTATTTTCTCTGATAGCCGGTAACACATAAACCAAGGTGCACCTGCCGTTGAATTGGCTAGGTAGGATGTTGTAGACAGAAGTTCCACATAACCAGAAGGTGCCAGTCGGTGGAGGAATCATACACCACTGATTTACTGAGAAGAATTTTGGTAGAGATGATGTCCTGTGGAGACAAACTTCTAAGTCCTTTTCCTCTCTTCCTGTTGATGGAGTAATGTCCACATGGGAATTTGTTCTCATCTTGATCACAAAGCTGCAACGTTCATGAGGAATTTCACCCAGTGGAGTCGAGGCTGGAGCATCATTTTCCATGCACCAAGGAAAAGTAATTGGCAGGAGTAGATCTGTCATAATGGGAGTAGCTGAAGTTAGGTTGCAGGATGGTAATCCAGGAATGCAACACGGAGAAGCTGGAGGAGTTGTGATGTGGTGGCATGTACCTCTGTTGAATATTCCACTCGTTTGAACACCGAACAAGGTGCACGTGTCACAGTGGGAGATGGGGTGTGCCACCCATGGTATCCCTGCTTTTACTGAAGGTGGGTGTGGCATGCAAAGGTTCTTTCCAGCAAACAAGGCATTTCTTGACATATTCATCAGTTCTAAGAATATGTTGTTTCTGGAGTCTATAGCTTGTGCGATGTTCACGATGATTACTAGAACGGCAATCTTGATCATGTTGATGGATGACTGAAGTTCTTTCATTTAATTCTCTGCGTTGTGTTTTTTTTTTTTATGTTCTGTCTTCCGTGACAGTTGGCTTGGCAGTGGGTCTAGTTGTCCTTTAAAGTTTGTAGCTTCATACACAGGTGAGGGGGTCGATGTGTATGGGTCTCGGGACAGCCATCAAGGGGTATCTTCACAGAGTAAGAAAGAAAACAAAAGACGACAGAGCAGTATTTGTTGTAAAAGGCTGCAAACAATAGAGTTGTAGCCTCTGTTCAATCTGAGTCTAGTCTTGTTGTTCCTTCTTTCCCTAGTTCTTAATTCCTGTGACACCTAAAGAACAGTGAGGTAAGGATGGACTAGTGGATGGGGAAGGCCTATGAGGAAGTCTTCACCTCAGGGTTGGCCCCCGAAGCCTGTTGCATTCGGTTCTTCCCTGGGCTCCTCACTGGTCTGTGTGTCCTATCCTATCCCTGTAGGTGGGGGAACAACTTTACAGTGTGACACATGAGTCCAGGTTTTCCTTCCCTGACACAAAACTGCAGCTGCTGTGATCAACATCACTTGATGTGGTCCGTGCCACTTAGGCTCTAATGGTTTGTTTTTGAATGACTTTATCATAACCCACTGACCTGGGATGATTGTGTGTCCACCTTCTGGTGGATTCTGCCAACATGACTCAACTCTTTCTCTGGAACTCTGTACTGCCTTTGTAAGGTTTTCACAATAAGTGATCAGGGCATCTGAGGCAATGTGCACATCAGCATTTCTAAGATCAATTGCACCTGGCATCTGCATTGGGCGTCCTGTAATAATCTCATGAGGGCTTAGACCTACTGATCTGTTAGGTGATGCTCTCAGACTACACAATACAGCTGGCAGCGCTTCGACCCATACTACTCCTTCCTGATGCATTTTGCTTAGCCTGGTTTTGATTGATCTGTTTGCATGTTCGACTTGCGCCGATGCTTGTGGCCTATAAGGACAGTGAAGATTCCACTTAATTTTCAACATTTTAGACACTTCCTTGACTACCTGTCCTGTGAAGTGGGTTCCTTGATCTGAGTCAATGCTATCTGGTAATCCCCATCTGGGAATGAAATCAGTGACAAGATATTTAGCAGTATGTGCAGCTGTGGCATGCCCTGTTGGATAAGCTTCTATCCATCTTGAGAACTTGTCTATTACTATCAAAACGTCAGCTTTTCCCTTACAAGGAGGCAATGATATGTAATCAACTTGTAGGTGACGAAACGGTCCTGGTGGAGCTGGGGTATGTGTTGCTGGTGTAGTTGCTGCTGGCACATCATTATTTTTTTGACATGTAACGCATCTCTTCACTGTTTCAGTGGCTACATTTCTGAATTTTGGATTCCACCATTGATTTGAGAACCTGTGATTCATTGTTGCTGGACCACTGTGACCCAAATTGTGTATTTGTTGAGCCAAATATGGCAGCAGTGATTCGGGAGCAACATATTTTCCTCCTTTGGTCCAGCAACCAGATGAATCCACTGTGGCTCCTTTGTCTAACCATGTCCATGCTTCATATAAAGGAACGTCTTTGTACAGATCAATGATTGATTCAGGAGGCAGAATTGTCTTCTGTGCTGTACTACCTGAACACACCTGTACATTTGCATATGAACAAGCCTGTTTAGCAGCTACATCAGCAAGAGCATTACCTTTAGCTTCCGTAGTATTAGTTGTGAGATGTGCTTTCACTTTGATCACAGCTAATTTCTTTGGAAGTTTCATGGCAAACATTAGATCTTTCACTAATCCAGCATGCTTAATGGGTGATCCAGCAGAAGTTAAAAACTGTCTACTTTGCCAAATGATACCAAAATCATGAATTACCCCAAAAGCATACCTGGAATCAGTGTAGATATTTGCAGTTGATCCTGACGCTAGCGTGCATGCTCTAGTTAAGGCTACTAGCTGAAAAATTATCTGGAAGACGACCTGAAGCTACGACTTCAGTGGTAGAAGTTACTGCATAACCTGCTCTTCTGTTACCTTCAATAACTTGAGCTGAATCATCAACAAACAACTCCAATTCTGCATTATCTATGGGAGTTTCTGTTATTTCACTTGTAGGTGTGTATGTAAGCGTAACACAATCATGAGCCATTTCCCCTTCATCCTCTAAGACAACTTCAGTCATTGCAGACATCATACATGAGGATGGGTTTGTGACTGGTGCACGCTGTAAAACAATGTTCGGGGCTGTGAGGGTTGTTAACCAATTTCCCCAACGAGAGGATGTGACAGAAGTGACTTTTGCTTGATTCATTAGTGCAGACACTGCATGAGGGCATCTTACATTTACAGTCTGTCCTAACACCATTCCTGATGAGGCCTGAAGAGCTAGATGAACTGCCTGTACTGCTCTGAGACATGGGCCCATACCTTGAGCGACTATGTCAAGTTTGCCAGAATAGTAATGAATTGGGCGTAAATTGCCCCCATGATCTTGCATTAGACATGCAGTCATAAAGCCTAAGTGTTCATGAACATAAAGCACAAAGGGCCTATCAGATTGGGCAATTCCTAATGCTGGCGCTTGACATAATGCTCTCTTCAAATCATTGAAAGCTTTGAGGTAAATTTCTTCCATACAAACTGTATCGGAATCTCTAACCTGACCTTTCAACAAGTCATAGAGTGGCTGAGCAATCGAGGCATAGTCTTCAATCCAAGGTCTACAGTAACCTGCTGTTCCTAAAAATGATCTTAGTGTTTTAATGTTAGTAGGCGGAGGTATTGCTTTGACTGAAGCGGCTCGATCCTGTGTAATGGATCTATTTCCTGTACCAATTGTTTGACCCAGAAATGTAACTTGATTTTTAGCAATTTGAGCTTTGTGAAAGCTACATTTGTGTCCTTTTTTCTGCAAATAGTCCAACAATGCTGTCAATTCAGTTTGATGTACCTCATGATCTGTTGAGGCAAATAAAATATCATCGATATATTGAATTTTGAAATCCCTGTGGCAAATGTGTCCACTGATATTGTTCATAGTCAACTGTGAAAGCTAACCATGGCTGGCTGTCAGCGTGCAAGGGTACAGAAAAGAATCCATTAGACATATCAATTACTGAAAAAACCTTACAATCTAATGGTAAGCCATTACAAATTGTAGATGGATCGGCTACTAGGGGGGTGATTTTTTCAGTATGCTTATTGGCTACTCTGTAGTCTATTGTGAGTCTCCATGACCCATTGGCTTTCTTGATGGGCCATATAGGTGAATTACAGGGACTATTGGTTTTAACGAGCACTCCTTGCTTCAGCAATTTTTCTACAATAGGCTTGACTCCCTGTATAGCTTCCTTACTGATCGGGTATTGTTTGGTAACAGGAGGGGCGGTTCATGTTAATTTGGCTGGTTCTACACCTGTGAGAAACCCGCAATCATCTTTGTCTTTAGCCCAAATTGGATGATTCTGTAAGAAAGCATACTCAGGAGTGATTGCATTACTGGTAGAAACTTGTGCTGAAGCAATTTTTATGCTAGCAGATTCTGAGGACATGTCTAAAGTTAAATGTACTTGTCTCAGTAGATCCATGCCTAGAATTGCACCTGTATTTAATGGAGCACATAACAATTTTGTAGTCAGAGTTTTCGGGCCTAATTGTACCTCTATGGGCGGAGTTTCATACAAAACAGAATCTTCACCTACTACACCAGCCCAAGGCTCTGGCGACCAAGGCGGAGACGGAGATCCGAAGGTCCGCGGCGGAGCCGGAGCAACAGAGGACCAAGGCTGTGCCCGCAGGAGGGAGGAGGTCCACAGAGCCGGTGGGACGGAGCGACGAGGCGCAGCCGGAGGAGTATAGTCCAGAGGCGAAGGTGGGGCGACGACTGACCAGGGCGGAGCCGGAGGGACGATGGAGCCCGGTGGAGCTGGTGGACCGACGGGCGACGGTGGAGACGAGGGAGCTGAGATCCGGGGTGGAGCCGCAGGGTCGGAGGGCCGAGGCGGAGTCCAGGACTCTGAGGCTGGAGGCGACGATGAGGAATCCTCCAACCATGACACCGATGGAGACTGGCAGACCCGCGGCGAACCCACCGCACAGATGGTGAGCTGAGGGTGAGCAGAGGTGCTGACAGGAAGCAGAGGTGACTGAGGGAGGGAGGGAGGGAGGGAGGGAGGGAGGAAGGGAGGGTGGGTGGGAAATCCAAACAGGCTGACAGTTCAATATTCAAGTCCATAACATTATGACCCAGGTCCATATTGAGCTCACCCTCAGCGGCGGTGCAGTGGGTGGTGCTGTCCTCAGCATCCTCATGCCCCACTGATACACCCACCGTCGCAGGCATTGTGGCCGGCTCTCGCACCTGGTCAGACGTACATTCCTCTCGTTCAGTGGCGATCGCTTGCTCTGTCGCTCCAGTTGGCGATGGCTCCTTGGTCGCGCTGATAGCGTGGGATCCGTCTGCGGTGGGCTCGGGCTCGTACTCCGCGTGTCGGGGTGGTGGCTGGCTGGGTTCTGGGTCCGGAGTGGCACTAGCGAGATTCTCCATGAAGCAGGCGGGGAACGAGGGTTTGTTTCTCGCCAGTGTCCACTCCACAAACACGGGCGAAATCCGCTCGAGGGCCGTCCTCGGACGACGGCGCTCTGCACGACGCGTTGAGGCTAGCGTCATAGAACGCACAGAGCGCGTCGTCCGGGTAGCTGGTGGTGTTAGCTACTAGCTGGAACAAGACGGTAAATCCCTCGAGCGGTAGATCCCCCTGCTTCAGCCGAAGGAGGATGAATTCCGGACGGAGTAGGGGATCCATGGGGGAAACACAACGGAAACAAAAGACTGTGAAAAAGGTAACGATAAACAAAACGGAGGGGAAAACACGAAAAACTGTTGCGGTTGGACGTTCTGTCACGCTGCAGGCAGGAACAGACAGACGAAGACGAGATATAAACAAAATACATTTAATAATCCACAACGAAGCTCAGGAATAGGAACACAGGGAAGTAACATTTAACGTCCAACAAACCAAGAGGGAAAACACACGCTTTATATACACTGACTGATTAACACACACAGGTGCAGACAATGAGGGAGAGACCAAAACACACAGAGCTGCCGGGGGAAATGATGGGAGAAACCAACTAGAAAGTCCAGGGGTGTGACAAAGTGAGTATAAGCGTTTTTTTATGAATCTTTGAGATCGCCTTTCCTTATAACGTGGTAGTTAGGAAGTTTAGCGGCTAAACGCGGCTAATGTAAACAAGACCGTCTTTTCCACAGAGAGAAGAGAGGGGCGGGGCGAGCAGAGCTCATTTGCATTTAAAGGAACAACCCCTTAGAATGAGATGATTTTTGCAGAGCTGATTTTGGCAAGGTAAAAAGGGTGTTGTTTTACAAAACCATTGAGAATTTTTAATCAAAGTATATTAGAGACTTTTCATTAAGACCCTAAACAATCATATCAACTTGTGGAAAATGGGCATCCGATGACCCCTTTAACACATCTGTGTGTCTAGTTAACGACAACGCGTTATGTTAATTTGAACTCAACCATTGTGTAATTCTTTTTAACACAGGATGATATTCTTAAAATTTTTAACACACTAATGTGTCATAAATCACACAATTTGTGTCATATAGTGTTAACCTGTTAAAAGGAATGCAATACAGAAAAAAAATAAAAAAATTCTGAGATGGTCATGATGTGGAGTTCTGTAAAGAGTTTTTCTGTAAAGGGATGTTTTTTGGAGAATCTTTGGGGATTTACACTGATCACAGTTTATTTGGTCCCACAGTAGAGAGTGTTAAAGTAACGCTGAAGCAGAGTTGAACAAGCAGAATTACTGAAGGAAAGAGAAACCGAAAAAAAGAGAAGAGACAAACAGAAACAGTTGATTTCATTTAAGGCTGTAACAGTAAGTCAGTTGTAGTAACTGACTTACTGTCACAGCCTTAAATGAAATCAACTGAAATAAAAGACATTAAAACACACTGAATCTCTCAAGATCTCAACAGAGGAGGATTAAACACAAACAGCTTCACCAACTTCACCTACTAACCAGTTTGTGTAAAGTTATTATTTAGAACAGAGGATTAGATGTTGAATCTGATTGTTTCAACTTGACCCTTCAATTTGTAACATTATTATTATCATTATTAGGGCCCGAGCCCTAAAAGGGTGAAGGCCCTATTGTTTTTCTAAGGATTATTATTAGGGCCCGAGCCCTAAAAGGGCGAAGGCCCTATTGATCCCCTAAGGATTATTATTATTATTAGGGCCCGAGCCCTAAAAGGGCGAAGGCCCTATTGTTTTTCTAAGGATTATTATTAGGGCCCGAAGCCCTGAAAGGGCTCAAAAACTCTTGAAAATCGGCACACATATTGGAATCTGCGGTCATTAGGACGCCGCAGAGACTGGGACCCGGGCGTGGCACAGGGGCTCTACAGCGCCCCCTGGAACACCTTCCCAAAACTTGATGTGTATCCCGCACATACTTGCACGTATACATATGGAACTCGGTACACATATAGATCTCACTGAGCCGAACAAATCACGCCCTCTATGTGATGAGCTAATCCCAACAGGAAGTGAGCTATTCAGGGCTGTTTAAAAAGCGCATGCTCTGGAATTTGATATACTCCTCTGAGGCCTTTATTCCGATGGCCACCAAACTCGGTCAGCATGACCTCAAGACATTGAGGATGCTAAATTGCGGAGGGATTTTTGATATCTCGAACGGTTCGGCCGTGGCGAGGTGACGAAATTATGGCGAGAAATGAGAAACAGGAAATGGCTAATAACTATTGCACACATTGTCTGATTCTGATGAAACGTCAGGAGTTTGTTCATTGTATGATGCCGATCACATAGATGTGACTATTGAGAGTAAAAGTTATAGCACCACCAACTGGCAGCAGGAAGTGTGTCGTTTTCAAAATGCTTTTAAATCAGCCTCTTAATTTTACTCGATTTGCTTCAAACTTCATCAGAATAATGACAAAACACGGCCGATGAGAATCTTTAAAGGGGTCGTTGATATATTAAATTCTGTTGCCATGGCAATGTGTCAAACTTTAACATTTGTTTCCTGTGTTTTTGGGGCACTTAATAAGCTTAGATTTTCATGAAACTCAACACACACATCAGTATTAATGACAGTTAGACACTAGCAAAGGCTCATAAATGGGCGTGGAGGAGGCGCTCTATAGCGCCACCTTTTGTCAAAAGTTGGGGGGTTAGTTTTAGCTACAGACACCAAAATTGGTATGTATATTGGTCTCATCAAGCCGGACAACTTTCTAATTTACACCCATTAGCTGCAACCAACAGGAAGTCTGCTATTTTGATTTGAATGTGGATTTTTGGAAAAATCAGGCTATAAACAAATTCATACTCCTCCAAGCAGGAATAAGTAGTTCACACCAAACTTTGTAAACATGATGCCAACATACTGAAGATGTTAAATTGCGAGCGGATTTGGGATATCTTGAACGGTTTATTTATAGTGATTTTTTGAAATTAGCAGAAAAAACATAACCGTAATATTAAAATGCAGCATCCAAACACTTTAAAAAAAATTTCATACATAGAACTAGTCATTCTGAGAAATAAATGCTTAGTTCCATCGATATAAAACAATCAACAAAAAATAGAAAATTAAAAAACTATTAAACATCTGCTCTCACTCTAACTCTCTCACTCTAACTCTGTGTCGGGGGATGGGCTTAAGCCTGTGTATGTGTGTGTGTAAGTGTGACTGGGGGTAGTTGAGTGGCTGTGTGTGTGTGAGAGAGAGAGACAGAGAGAGACAGAGTGCATTTAAAGTGCATTATCCTAACTCTTCACAACTTTTTACATTTGAAAAACAAGTCATTCTTAGGAAACATGTTTAGCATGATTCCAGAGACCGCAAAAGCCTTTGAAATATCACATTAGTAAACTGGCAGATAAAGACTGTAGTACCAAGGATGAACACAAGATGACCTCATAGGATAAGGAATCTTTTTCAGCTCATTCTCAGTGTATCAGAATGACTTAAAAGCATTTTGATTTTAACCCTTTCATTGCTGTAACCCTTCAATCCAAAATGACACTGGGTTACTGTTAATGCATGTGCCCGCTGGGCACCGTTTTCCTGATGCTACCGGCATGGCGATTGCGCTGGCGGCGAGGGCCCGTCATCGCTGCTCGCAGCTATATTTAGGGCCCGAGCCCTAAAAGGGCGAAGGCCCTATTGATCCCCTAAGGATTATTATTATTATTATTATTATTATTTTTTTTTTTTCGACTAAACGGGGCATTTTGGGGGCCTTAACATGCTCAAAAACTCTTGAAAATCGGCACACACATCGGAATCTGCGGTCACTAGGACGTCGCAGAGAGTGGGACCCGGGCGTGACACAGGGGCTCTACAGCGCCCGCTGGAACACCTTTCCAAAACTTGATGTATATCCCGCACATACTTGCACGTATTCTTATGAAACTCGGTAGACTTGTAGATCTCACTGAGCCGAACAACTCACGCACTCTATGTCATTAGCTAATCCCAACAGGAAGTGAGTTATTCAAGGCTGTATAAAAAGCACATGCTCTGGAATTTGATATACTCCTCGGAGGCCTTTAGACCGACAGCCACCAAACTCGGTCAGTATGATCTCAAGACATTGGGGATGCTAAATTGCCAGGGGATTTTTGTTATCTCGAATGGTTTGGCCGTGGCAAGGCGACGAAATTATGGCGAGAAATGAGAAACAGGAAATGGCTAATAACTACTGCACACATTGTCTGATTCTGATGAAACTTCAGGAGTTTGTTCATCCTGTGATGCCGATCACATAGATGTGACTATCAGGAGACAAAGTTATAGCGCCACCAACTGGCAGCAGGAAGTGTGTCGTTTTAAAAATGCTCAGTAATGGTGACAATAAAAAGTGTGCAAAACTTGCATCACAGCATGAACGAATAATGCAGCCTTTTGTGATGTCCAGAACTGATCTGATTATCTGTCACCATTGTTGAGATTCATATGCTGATTGCTGATATCTGTGTGTGATAGCGTTGTTCAAACTTTGGTCCTTTTTTAAATAAATTTTTCAAACTGATGTTGCAATAATGCAGTTTTACAATGTGAAAACAAACTATACAACTACTACAATCTAATGTGTTCAGCGAAGCAGTCGGTTATATGATAATTGTGAAGCCAACAATGAAAAAATGATCATGTACTATAAATGTGTTTGTTAACCACATTTTCACAACAGTCAAATAAGACGAACACTTTAAAAAGAAATAAGAGCCCAATTAATTAATGGAAACGCTAATCACTATCATGGTGACTTCAAGTGGAATATTTAAGCCCCTGCTAATTCTCAATAAAGAACTTCTGTAGACCTCTAACAGAAATAAAGTAAATCTGGTCAGTAATAAGTGAAGCTGGTAATGCTGTTTGTGGAGTTGTTTAATCCTCCTCTGCTGAGATCTTCAGAGATTTAATGTATTTTATCTTCAGCTGATTTCATCTAAGGCTGTGGCGGTAGTCAGTAGTTGTGTTTCTGTTTGTCTCTTGTTTTCTGTTCTCTTCTTTCCTTCAGTGATTCTGCTTGTTAATGTGCTTATTAACGCTGAGATGACTCCATATTAAATATACACAGATTTTGTGGCTCAGATAGGGTCCAGTGTGGTTTATTTCTCTGCTCTTGGCTGACATGTGGCATTGCTATGGCCTACTTTTGGCCCAGATCTGGCAAACAGGAGCGGTCTGCCCAAGTGCCATCATTCCACGCTGCATGTGGGCCAGATCATCATGCCACATGTGCCAGATGTGGGCCGGATCTGGGCTGACAATATGTTGCTATCTGGGTCTGGATTTAGTCTGTCTGAGTTTGTTCTGTTTCTTCATGTCATTCCAGAGACAGACTGGATGATGATGAGATTAGATCAGTGTGGAGCACTGGCTGTTGTCAGACTCCTTGTGCAAACAAAAATCTCACTGGATTATTACGATTAATGGCAAAATGAATGTTTGGAAATGTAATCTGATATTTCCTATTGACACACTACAGCAACTTACAGACTTTTGCATAGTATATATATATATATATATATATATATATATATACATATACATTTTTTTTTTTTTTAAATCTTAAAAGAATAAGTGAATAAGCCTGTCAAAGGTCCAGTTCCTTTACCCTAGACAAGATCAGACAAGGAAAGTGTCAATTTCCCAATTTCCTGCTTCTTGATCAATGACTCTGCTTCGTGTCTAACGAAGCACACAATGTTTTCAAAGGTCAGTCACGACTGCAGCTCATGACTAGAAAAACACTGCACTGTGGTTTATCACCCTTGGGGCCCACACGAGCTTGACATCCTTTACTCTAATAAATTTAGACGACTACACCTAGAGATCTTGACACTTTTGCACCCCTCTGAACTATTTTGTTCCAAGAACATCTATGTATCTGGGTCAAAGTTAGAGATAGAACAAGATACTGATTAAAATAAGCAACAGCATACAATTTTATATGTTAAATCATAGGACTGATAATATATTGGATACATGATCTTAAGAATTAATAAAGAATAATTCATAAAACATTTCATAATACAATTCATAATGCATAACTTCTTATATGAATATGTAAATTCTAAATAATTCAAAAAGTCAACACACCAGACACTTACAATCAACATATTCAGATAAACAGATCAACTGTGAACATCACAAAACACGCTACTATTGTAAGTCACAACAAAAATAGCAAAACAAAAGCAAATAGTAGGAATAAAAGAAAATGCTAGGACAGTTCAGCTGCATAATTTATGTCGCACTGCATGCTGAGATGAGTTTTGATTGGTTCTCCAAGTCATAACATAATGATACATTTGCAAATCATTACCTAATGAGTATTTAAAGCAGACAGCTGGAAGTTGAAATGCATGGCTTCAACCCATGAAAATACATGGCTCCAAATTTACACACAAATCCAAGAATTGCACACACAAAATGCAAAATAACTTACATCTCTTGCAAAATGAAGCACTGCATTCAAAATATCACAAACACATCTCAAAAGCATTTGTCAAAACATTTGTCTTAGGTTGCTAACACCTTTGCCTTAATATTATATTTTTTGATAAAGTACATCATATACAGTGGGTACGGAAAGTATTCAGACCCCCTTAAATTTTTCACTCTTTGTTATATTGCAGCCATTTGCTAAAATCATTTAAGTTCATTTTTTTCCTCATTAATGTACACACAGCACCCCATGTTGACAGAAAAACACAGAATTGTTGACATTTTTGCAGATTTATTAAAAAAGAAAAACTGAAATATCACATGATTTTAAGTATTCAGACCCTTTGCTGTGACACTCATATATTTAACTCAGGTGCTGTCCATTTCTTCTGATCATCCTTGAGATGGTTCTACACCTTCATTTGAGTCCAGCTGTGTTTGATTATACTGATTGGACTTGATTAGGAAAGCCACACACCTGTCTATATAAGACCTTACAGCTCACAGTGCATGTCAGAGCAAATGAGAATCATGAGGTCAAAGGAACTGCCTGAAGACCTCAGAGACAGAATTGTGGCAAGGCACAGATCTGGCCAAAGTTACAAAAAAAAATTCTGCTGCACTTAAGGTTCCTAAGAGCACAGTGGCCTCCATAATCCTTAAATGGAAGACGTTTGGGACGACCAGAACCCTTCCTAGAGCTGGCCGTCCGGCCAAACTGAGCTATCGGGGGAGAAGAGCCTTGGTGACAGAGGTAAAGAAGAACCCAAAGATCACTGTGGCTGAACTCCAGAGATGCAGTCGGGAGATGGGAGAAAGTTGTAGAAAGTCAACCATCACTGCAGCCCTCCACCAGTCGGGGCTTTATGGCAGAGTGGTCCGACGGAAGCCTCTCCTCAGTGCAAGACACATGAAAGCCCGCATGGAGTTTGCTAAAAAAACACTTGAAGGACTCCAAGATGGTGAGAAATAAGATTCTCTGGTCTGATGAGACCAAGATAGAACTTTTTGGCCTTAATTCTAAGCGGTATGTGTGGAGAAAACCAGGCACTGCTCATCACCTGTCCAATACAGTCCCAACAGTGAAGCATGGTGGTGGCAGCATCATGCTGTGGGGGTGTTTTTCAGCTGCAGGGACAGGACGACTGGTTGCAATCGAGGGAAAGATGAATGCGGCCAAGTACAGGGATATCCTGGACGAAAACCTTCTCCAGAGTGCTCGGGACCTCAGACTGGGCCGAACGTTTACCTTCCAACAGGACAATGACCCTAAACACACAGCTAAAATAACGAAGGAGTGGCTTCACAACAACTCCGTGACTGTTCTTGAATGGCCCAGCCAGAGCCCTGACTTAAACCCAATTGAGCATCTCTGGAGAGACCTAAAAATGGCTGTCCACCAACGTTTACCATCCAACCTGACAGAACTGGAGAGGATCTGCAAGGAGGAATGGCAGAGGATCCCCAAATCCAGGTGTGAAAAACTTGTTGCATCTTTCCCAAAAAGACTCATGGCTGTATTAGATCAAAAGGGTGCTTCTACTAAATACTGAGCAAAGGGTCTGAATACTTAGGACCATGTGATATTTCAGTTTTTCTTTTTTAATAAATCTGCAAAAATGTCAACAATTCTGTGTTTTTCTGTCAATATGGGGTGCTGTGTGTACATTAATGAGGAAAAAATGAACTTAAATGATTTTAGCAAATGGCTGCAATATAACAAACAGTGAAAAATTTAAGGGGGTCTGAATACTTTCCGTACCCACTGTACATACAGTGATTCAAAATCTAAAGCTCTTCTTTCATGAGCTCCTGTGTACATATATGTACAAGATTGGCAGATGTACAAGTAATTGGCAGATATGTTCGCAGCAAACAAGAAAGCAAGACTGAAACCAAGATTTTTTTTTTTTTAGCATCATTACTCCAGTCACATGATCCTTCAGAAATTATTCTGATTTGCTGCTCACAAAACATTTTGATCAATTTAGAGTGTCTTTAAATAAAATTATTTTCTATAATTTCTTTCCCCAGAAAATAAAAATAAAAATTCTGACTCCAAGCTTTTGAATGGTATAGTGTATATTGTTACAAAAGCTTTTTATTTCAGACCAGTGCTGAACTTTATATCTTTTGATTCATCAAAGAATCCTGAAAAATTTACTCAACTGTTTTAAATATTTATAATAATAATAATAATAATAAATGTTTCTTGAACAGCATACTAGAATGATTTCTGAAGCATCACGTGACACTGAAGACTGGAGTAATGATGCTGTAAATTTAGCTTTTTGTATATATTACTGTTCTGTTACAGTGATTGTCTAAGTTAACAATAATTACAGTTTTTTCAATTGCTAACATCCCTTTGTCCAGTCTGTAGTCACATTTTCAAAACTCTAAACACAGTTAGACCAAACCTGTCTGGTTTACTATAAATTACTATAAATTGTCAATCATAACTGATACATTTATACATATAAAACTGAAAATTGTACATTTGTAAAATGCACACTGGTAATAATTTCTGTACATTCATTTAAAAAAAAATCTCTATATTTATACTTCTGTATATTATGCATTATTTAATTTTCTGTTTTTATTATGTAGTGTTATATTACAGTAGTGTTATAATTCATATGCATGTCTGCCTTATGTCTGTATACTTTCTGCACTGGAAACTTCTGTCACCATACCAAATTTTGTGTGTGTGTAAACATATTTGGGAATAAAGCTCTTTCTGACATTCTGACTAGGGAGAAGGAGAGGCAGGGGGCAAAAGGCAAGGGGCTGTTTTTGTTTTGTTCTGTTTTTTAATTTATGATCATGGCAATTTCATTTCCAAAAAAAAAAAAAAAAAGTTTTACTGCAGCAATTCTGTCAGTTTTCTTTTACATTCCATAAAGTACTGATGACTCCTTCACTATGCTGTACACATACTGTCTAAATGAATCCACACATTCACACACACACACACACAAAATTGAGAGTTCAGCTGACTGAATTATTTATTTATTTATTCATTTATTTTTAATGGATCTCATATTGTTTGTTCTATACACAAGTAATGCCGTTTTTGTAATGTCATTAATTGTTAGCATTTTGACAGTCACTATGATTGACCATATGTTCCTGTTGGATAGAAAACAGCTGCTAATGTTTTGACCGAATTACTCTATCTTGAATCAGGCTTGCTGTTTTTATAAAAATAGTGTATGTAGAAAATGTATTCAGCATTTTGAAATGTAGAGTTTGTATTTATTTAACAAAATGTGGTTTTGGACAGAAAATTAACTGTTTGACTAATTGTGTGATATAGTTTTGCTGCTGTGTTAAGAGTTTAGAAAAAGTACTTAAAGTATTGGGAAACATATGTAAGCAATTGAAAAAAACTAAGGAATAAATGTTTAGGTTGTAGTTTGTGTCCCCCTATAACGCTGTCATTATCATGTGACTGATCTGCTGCTGTTCTATTGCTGAGTCAGAAAGCAGTGAATCAATACGCATCTGCATTCATCCTTGGCCTTTGGTAGCTTCGTCGGTATGATTTATTGTTATTGTTCATATACTACCTTCAATTATAATAGATTATTTAAAAGTTTTCTGCAATTTGTATTATTTGAGTACATCTTATATGTAATTCTCACTGGACCATACGAGAACCATTGTCACTAAGCATGAATGAATGCATATTAGTGCACACGTATTGTAAAGTGTTACCAATGTCTTTTATCTTGCGTTGATTTCATCTAAGGCTGCGGCTGAAGTCAGTTGTAGTTCTTGTATTTTTGCTCATCTTGTCTCTTTTTTCTGATCTTGTTTCTCTTTCTTTCCGTTGTTCTGCTTGTTAACAGCAGGTGTTCATCACTAATGCTCAATCATCCCACAGTTAATCAACTAATAATCTCATTAACTTTTTTTACCACTCTGAGTGTGGATTATATAAACACTGAGTGTTTATATAATCCCACTGTGTTAATGTAACACTGAGGTTTTTGATGTGTATTATTACTTTGCTACATTACACCACTGGTTAATTGACATCCCTTGAATTTTAAATGATGCATTTGTATGTCTTTAATGTGTTCACACGTACAAATATATCAGAGCCAAACTCAACACCATCAGTGTCAGAGAATAGAAACAGGTGGACATGAGCTCATAGTTGGTTTGTTTCGGTGACATTAACCAGTGTGAGAGCAGCAGTTGATCACTAGTTTCTTCTTTACTTCCGTAGAGTTTTAAATACAGTTAATACCATAATTACAATAAAGATCTATCAAAGTATTGTTTCATTTTCCTTGTTCATACAAGAATATTATTTATCATAATGGAAAACTTATACTGTTCAGTTTGATAGTGAATCACGACTGAATCTTGAATCTGTCAAAAACTTCCATGTTAGTCAGTTTAACATTTTCTGAACACATTTTAAAGATTATCAGTGTATCAATTTTTTTTTCTTTAACACATGAGGCATTTGTCTTCAATGTATCAGTATGCTGGATCTGACTGTAGGTATCAGGAAGTCTTGAGGCTTTAACACAGTCTGTGTCTTTCACCGTCTGTCATTACTCAGTCAGTATGGAGCTCAGTCAACTTCCTCTTGTGCTCTGTGAGTATTATTTTTTCTGTATTTCAGTGGATGATAATTGTGTTTAATTATGAATAGGATCAAGTGATTTAGTGTACCTGGATTTTTTTTTTTTTCTCAAATTTTTCTCAGTAGTTCATGATATATGAAAAACGAGCTTGGGGGAGTTTTGAAAGAGAAATGTGCTCTGTTGTGTTCAGTCAATCCTTTTGTGTGTGTGTGTGTGTGTGTGTGTGTGTGCTTTATAATAGTGTTTGTTGAATCAGTTCTGCAGGTTTGTTTTGCACAGATGCTTTAATTGGATATACAGTTTGTAACTGAACCGTTAAGCCGTTCTGACGTACATTTTCGAATTCATGAATTCACGTATTTTAAAAATGTTAGTTGGAAGAAATATACACCTGCTCCCTACCATGTGTAAATGGTGCGTAAAACGTTCTTCTTTTTGGCAAACTGATGACACTGAATTTTGATGCACTGCCTTAATAATTGCAACTTAATTTGTCCTTGCCCTCTTTTGGATGCTTTTATTTTATTTTATTTTATTTTATTTTATTTGTAATTTTTTTGTAGCTGTGTTGATAACTTTAAAACACAACGCTCATCACTGTCACTATTTGCCCAGCAGTAAGTAGAGGACGGGCAGGACAAATACCGACCAACCATCCTACTTGTACAATGGCTGCCTACAACAATGAAGTAAATAATGATTACTGCTTTTTTTTTTAATTAAGTAAAAATACTTGTGCCAACAAAGCATTTTCAATCGCTACCAGCTGGTCGTTTTCAGAAGAGCATCTGACATATTCTCAACTGGCTAAAAACTCCTTGGTGGACACATGTTATTGAATATTTATTGTTATATGGCCTATTAGTCCTTTTTTGCATTTATGCAATATACTGGAGCCAAACCTGCAAAAGTAGACCAGAATATTCTACTGTGTTCCTGGACACGCAATTTGCATAGTTGTAATTCATGGGCTGGGATTATGCTAATTGTGAATGAGCATGCATGAGCGCCCTATTTACGAATGACTGGAATTCATTAACACGCACATGTTTAACGATCAAATCGGACGTTTACGAAGCAGGGAAGGCCTGTTTTACCTGCAAATTACTTATTTATGCAAGTTTAATGAATGAGGCCCATTACCTTAATATGACTTATATTTATTACTGTCAGAGTTTTCAGACCCTTGAAAGTTGAGTAGAAAGAAATAGAGTCTCATAAATATTCTTTTTCCAAAATTTGTGTGCCTGTACTCAATAAGTATTAAAGTTATCTTAATATAATTTTAGATTCTAGTTCTTAAGAAACTATTCTTCTGGAATCTTCATTGTTATGGCCCTGAGTGGTTTAATCCCAGAGATATCGAGATCTCACTGCAGCTCGAAATTTAGTATCCTACCCATTTTCAATGGTCAAAAACCAAATGTCGTTTTGTGTTTATCTGGTCATTACTGTTTACAATGCAAATATGTAAATAATAACAGTAACCCATGGATTAGAATTATAAAGTGTGGCACGTCAAATGACCAGGATTAATTGCCAACTCTAGGTAAAGTATGAATACTGTGAAATGATGAGAGATGACAAAAGTACACACAGCTTTCACTTAAGTAGAAGTACAGATACTCATGTTTAAAAATACTGTACTGAAGTACTGACTACACTTTTTTACTCAAGTTAAAGAAAAGAAGTAGAAGCTCTGACATGTACTTAAGTAAAAAATACCCATTACTACTGCCTGTTTTAGTGTCACGCTGGTAACTGGACCTCATGTCATATTGACACATTAATACAAAATAACTATAAAATAATATTTAAAATTTTGTTAGCTAATGAATATATCAAGGCTGAACAATCACTATGTAGAACAGGGCAGGACTGGGGCAAAATTTCAGGCCGGGAAATCTCACACTCATCCAGGCCATCCCATACACTCACAACAAATTCTGAAACCACGGAAGACACTATTTTTTTGTATGGCCATCACATTTAACAAAAAGGTTTAAAACCTTAGGCTGGGGCCGTGCAAAATAATTAAAGGTTCTTTCTTGAACTGCACCTTCATTTCCATTTTCCTTTTCAGTCTCTTCAATTTCCATGATATCTATCTGCGTCTCACTTTGTGCGTTTACTTTTTTTCACTAATTTTCTTGTACCGGCCCCTTTTCCAATTAGCTATCTACTGTTATGAACAGAACAGAAGTTCCCCATTCAGTCGGTCACTTTGAGTCACGTCGGTGACCGACGAATTGGGATCTCGCTTAGAAAGACCAATCTACTTTGAGTATAAACTAAACGAGCCAATGTACATTGGCATGCGATGATTGCATCCAGCTGCCGCTGATCACAGCGTGAGTATAAATATGCAGCAGGTGCAGCACATAGTCAGCTTTTCGCTTCGGAGCCGATCGGATTGAGTAAGAAGATACCGAAAGACAGAAGAACAAGTCACACTCTACCTGCTCGTGTGCTGGTGGCACAGAGCTTCAGCGGCGGTGGTCTCCTTGGTCAAGTGGGAAAAAGCACACATCAGGCTCCACTACCCCCTTCTGTGTTGCTGCAGCCATCTCCCCTGTGCGCCTCAGCACTCAGAGCAGTTTTCTAAAAGAGCTTTCACGGGTGGATGTCTTTATAAAGACGCGGCGTTTAAAACATGCCCTTCCACCCGTGCACTTCTGGATGCGGTCGTTACCTGGCGCCGGGTGATGGACACGATCGTTGCCTCACGTGTCTGGGCACTAAGCACACTGAGGCAGCTTTTGTGGATGAGTCATGCTTTCATTGCGGGAGGATGACCGTCAGCGAGTTGCGGACCAGACTCTGTTTCCTGCAGAGGGGCGGGGTGCCGGTTCCTCTGCCCAGATCTAGCGTTCCCCCCGGCAAACGCCGGGAGGGCACCACCTCTGGCGAGGAGTGGTGACTGGTCTAACGGTGACTGTGAGGAACTCCCCAAAAAGGAAGATTCCTCCTTCCACCAGCACCTCGCAGCCAATGGAGCGGCCAAAGGAACAAGCTGGACCTCCCCATGAGGTACCACTTGTATCTTTTGGGGCTCCCCCCGACGATCGGATGTCGATTGCGGCATCGGAGGGTGAGCCAGACCTCTCAGGGGAGGATGATCTGAGCACACTGGCGCCTACAGCACCTTTTACTGCCCGAAACGGCTCCAGTGGCACATCCTCCCTCACCACCCTCGATGGCGGACTAGCGCGGGGGTATACGGCTGTCCTATGCAGCCTGTGGAGAAGCTGGCTCCGCCCTACACGCTATGGCGTTGTTACAGGTTCATCAGGCCAAGGATCTGTACGAGGGTGGTCACGACTCAGAAGTTCTTAACCCTCTGGGGTCTGAGGGTGTTTTGGCACCCTGGAGAAGTTTTGACATGCCCTGACATTTGTGCTTTTTTCATTATCTTAAAAACATATTAATGGCTAAAGTCTGATTACATTGTAATCAGCACAAACTGGGCTACAATAATATGCAAGCAACATTAATGTACATGTTTGTGTTTTTAAGAAAACAACGTTTATGCGTGGTTAGTGAAAAACGAAAATTTTTAAGTCACTGAAATAAAGCTATGAAACACATTCAGAACATTCGCGCACAAGACTTTTGAGAACTGGATGTGGTAGGCTAGAGTTTTTTCTACAAAACAATGTTAAAATCATCTTGTTCAGTCGTTCACAAAAAAACAATATACTTACATTTTCTAAGACGTGTTTTGTGATCGAAAGGGAATATGCGAGGGAGTGACAATGGGCACTGAATATTTAGTGATTCACACCTGAGAGACAAAAGGCCCTCCTCTAATGGCCCATCAGTGAGACTCTGACTGTCAGGTAAGAAACAATGTGAGACAATTCAGAGATTGGGGTTTTAGATTATCTGTATTTTATTTATAACACAGTATAATATAAACATACATTATGAAGGTCAGCGACACATTATTAAGCACACTGATCTAACCACAGAGATGTGAACAGACATTGTGTAATTTCTGAAAACTGTTTTCTGAATTCTGTTCAACAAGTAACACAAGTAAATCATACCTGATATTTAAGTGCTTGCAAAACTCATCATCAGTAGTCAAGGAACTTGTTTTACCAATAGAAAATCAGTGTAGTTGAAGATCTGATGTTGGTACAGTGCTCTCAAAGGAAAAGTTCGCAGGATTCATCTGTTGTGCAGGTATCAGATCACAAACAACTAAAACAAAACAAAAAACATCTGTGAGCATGTTAATATCAGGAGCAATTTAAAGAATCCTTGCTAAATAAAATCATTAGTTCTATAATTTCTATCCCAAAAACATATTCATATAGATATCTGGTCACTAAAATAAATAAATAAATGAATAAATCAGTGAGGATGTTGATAGGCCTGGAGCAACTACATTGTTACATTAGCAATCACTAATATTGCCCATGTGATTTTATAGCTATCATTTGCACACATGCTTTGTATTTATTATTATACAGTACAAAAACAACATCTGAGAAACTAAATTATTATTAAGCACATTATGTATACGTTCGAGCAGATATTTGCAGACAGAGTATTCAACAGTAAAGACTGGTCTAAGCATTCTTATACATTACTTTTATATCGTCTAAACATTAGCCCTACTTTTACATCAATTTTTTTATGAAACATAAAACATTTATGACGCCTTACAGATGCATTGAAAAGTTGCCTATGATATTTCAAAATGTTGCACTCGATTTCACACATTTTAGTCAGGAATTATAGTTTTGGAAAAAGTCCAACTAGTAAATGCATTCAAGTTTATGTCTCAACAACACATTATCTAATGCCAATAAGAAACATTACTTACACTGTATAAGAGATCCTCTTGTCAGCTGCCTGTAGCCGCGCTCGCGTTCTGTTTGTGAGATAAATAAGCTTAGTCTGTTCCTCTCAGCGCGTCCTCATCCGGAGTAAATACAAGGCTTTTTCTTCTCAGCGCCTTAATCCAAAAACGAAAGTATCCGACACAAACACGTTGCTCCTTTGTTTATGAGTTGATGTGGGCGTTCATTTCGCGCGTCTTTCACGTGGATGTTTGTAATAACAATAGCACCGCACAGCGCGTGGGCGTGATCTAATTACCGGTAATGAGGTCAGATGGGAAAAACAGGACATGGTATTGGTTTCATACGGATTACTTAAAGACAGAGTATGTGTTTTCGATTAAACTTACTTCATTTACAACTAAACATTTCAAGCTTTCTATAGATATATCTCTCATGTTTGTGTGTCATGTATTCACTGAGTTTTAGTTCATTTTAGTGATGCATTTCAACTGGATATTCACAGAGACTGAGAAGACTGAAAGAACACCTTGTATATTTTCTTTATTTACAAAAACCATGAACATTTGTTGATATGTTGAGTATACACAAATAAAAGTAAACTTTCTACAGATTCAGGTGATGTATTACTTTTATGTGTCCAATCAAAATTGAGGGAGCAATTCAAGGTCTTTTTGCTGTCATCTGGAAAATATGCGAGTGCTCCCGCCAACGCCTTAGCCGACCCCAGGACGTTAAAGAGCTTCGTATCGCCACGGACCTCGCGCTACGTGCAACGAAGGTGACTGCGCGGTCTCTGGGTCGTGCCATGTCCACCATGGTGGTCCAGGAGCGCCATCTCTGGCTGTGTCTGGCCGACATGAGGCAAACCGATAAGATCAGGTTCATCAGTGCCCCCGTGTCCCAAACCGGCCTTTTCGGCGACGTGGTGGAGAACTTTGCCCAGCAGTTTTCTGCCACACAGAAGCAGACTGAGGCCATCAGACACATCCTGCCCCGGCGTCCAGCTGCTGCCTCCACCCGGCTGCCGGCGGCAGCACCTCAGCCTGCTCGTTGCCGAGGGCGGCCCCTGCCTCCACCCCCATTCCCGCACAGCCATCGCAACAGCCTTCTCAGAGGCATCGCCGTGGAGCCGGGCGCAGGGCAGCTGCCCCGCCCGTCCAGGCCCCCACTAAGACCAGTGGTAAGCAGAAGAGCAAGGGGCCCTGAGACGGGCGACCCAGAGATGGATGGAGCTGCTCTTCGGGAGATGGTGAATGCACCACTCCCTCCCCCGGAGGAGGGCCGGGTGGAGAATCTTGTGTTTCCTATTTTTTCCGACCCAAAAACTTGACAAAAGAGCAGTTTCTTCTATCTTTGGGTCCCCAGAGGGGACAGGGGATTGGAACAGGCCAACCTCGGACCTCGCTCACCCTCCCCTCTCGCCAGTGAGCGGCAGTGGGCTTTTAGAGAGTGCTATCAGACGTACTACTGCCCGAACACAGGTAAGTGTCTCACACACTCCAGACACAGACACTCCAGACACAGACACTGCTTCGGACCGGCAACTAGACGCCCGAGCGGGGTCCCTGCATTCCCCATCACTGCCCCACCGCAGGTACGTCAGTGGTCCCGCTAGTGTCGCTTGTACGTTATCTGGGGGCCTGGATAGAGCTTCCCAGTCCGTCTTGCTGGCTCCTCCGGACCATCAGACTCGGCTATGCGATTCAGTTCACCCGGCGCCCCCCCAAGTTCAGGGGCATCCACTTCACTTCTGTGAAGGCTGCAGATGCCCCTGTCTTGCGTGCAGAAATCACTACTTTACTGGCGAAAGATGCGATAGAGCCGGTCCCTCCAGCCGATATGAGGACGGGGTTTTACAGCCCTTACTTCATAGTGCCCAAGAAAGGCGGTGGGTTACGACCGATCTTGGATCTGCGTGTTTTGAACCGGGCACTTCACAGGCTACTGTTCAAGATGCTCACGCAGAAGCACATCTTCAGATGTGTCCGTCCTCAAGATTGGTTTAGAGCGATCGACCTGAAGACCATTTCTGCAGTTCGCGTTCGAAGGGCGAGCATATCAGTACAAGGTCCTGCCCTTCGGGCTGTCCCTGTCGCCCTGTGTCTTTACAAAGGTCACGGAGGCGGCCCTTGTTTCCCTCAAAGAGCAGGACATGGAGTTGGACTCGGTCGAACAGACGGCACGCCTCACGCAGGAACGTGCCCAGTCGGTGTTGAACTGCCTGAATACATTCAAGTGCAGGACAGCGGTCCCACTGAAACAGAGGCTCCTGGGGCATATGGCAGCTGCAGCGGCAGTTACACCACTGGGGCTGCTCCATATGAGAACACTTCAACACTGGCTCCACGGCCAAGTCCTGAGGAGGGCGTAGCAACGTGGCACTCACCGGGTCAAAGTGACACCGGCCTGCCGCCAAACCTTCACCCTGTGGTCAGACCTTCCGTTCCTCCGGGCAGGAGTTCCCCTGGAACAGGTCTCCAGGCATGCTGTGGTACACACAGATGCCTCCACCACTGGCTGGGGGGCCATGTACGATGGGCAGGCAGTGTTGGGGGTTTGGACGGGCCTTCAGCTACACTGGCATATCAACTGCCTAGAGTTGCTAGCAGTACGCCTTGCCTTGATCCGTCTCAAAGGGCGTTTACGAGGCAAGCACGTGCTGGTCCGCACAGACAACACTGCGACCGTTGCGTACATCAATCGACAAGGTGGCCTACGTTTCCGTCGCATGTCGCAACTCGCCCGCCTCCTCCTTCTTTGGAGTCAGAAGCATCTGAGGTCGCTTCGTGCCATTCAGATTCCGGGCTTGCACAACCGTACAGCCGACGAGCTGTCGCGAGCTGTGCTCCCCAGAGAATGGAGACTCCATCCCCAGTCGGTCCAGCTGCTCTGGAGAGGTTTCGGGGAGGCTCAGGTAGACCTGTTTGCCTCTCCAGAAACATCCCACTGCCAGTTGTTCTATTCCCTGACCGAGGGAACGCTCGGCACACTGGGACACACTTTTTCGGACACACTGGCACACAGCTGGCCGCGGGGCCTGCGCAAGTATGTGTTTCCCCCAGTGAGCCTTCTCGCACAGACATTGTGCAAGATCAGGGAGGACGAGGAGCAGGTCCTTTTGGTGGCACCCTACTGGCCCACCCGGACTTGGTTCCCAGAACTAATGCTCCTTGTGACAGCCCCTCCCTGGCGGATTCCTCTGAGGAAGGATTTACTGACTCAGAGAGGGGGCACCCTATGGCACCTGCATCCAGACCTCTGGAAACTACATGTCTTGTCCCTGGATGGGACGTGGAGGTTCTAGGTGACCTACCCCAAGGAGTGGTAGACACCATCACTTTGGCGAGAACTCAGTCCACGTGACATGCTTTGAAGTGGAACCTGTTCGTCGAGTGGTGTTCCTCTCACCAAGAGGACCCCCGAAGATGCCCGATCAGAGTCGTGCTCTCCTTTTTGCAGCAAGGGTTGGAGTGAAGGCTGTCTACCTCCACCCTTAAAGTCTACGTGGCTGCTATTTCTGCACACCATGACCCCATAGAGGTGAAGTAGGTGGGGAAGCATGACCTGGTCATCAGGTTCCTCAGGGGGACAAGAAGGCTAAATCCGCCCCGGCCCCCATCTGTACCCTCTTGGGATCTGTCCCTAGTGCTGACAGCACTACAGCAGGCCCCGTTTGAGCTTTTGCAATCCGTCGAGCTGAAGTTCCTTTTAATGAAGACTCTGCTCCTGCTTGCATTGGCCTCCATCAAGAGGGTAGGGGACCTGCACACATTTTCGATCGATGAATCGTGCCTAGAGTTTCGGCCGGCAGTTTCCCAGGTAACCCTGAGGCCCCAGCCCCGTCCCGGCTATGTGCCCAAGGTTCCCACAACTCCCTATAGGGACCAGGTGGTGAGCCTGCAGGTGCTGCCCCCGGAGGAGGCAGACCCAGCCCTAGCTTTGCTTTGTCCCGTCCGAGCCCTAAGATGGTACGTAGACCGGACACAAAGCTTCAGGACCTAAGACCAGCTCTTTGTCTGTTTCGGAGGGTGGCAGAAGGGGAATGCCGTCTCCAAGCAGAGGATGGCCTACTGGATAGTGGATGCCATCACCCTGGCTTACCAGGTACAGGGTGTGCCCTGCCCTCTCAGGTTGCGAGCTCACTCAAATAGAAGTGTTGCATCCTCCTGGACGCTGGCTCGTGGTGCCTCGCTGACAGGTATCTGGAGAGCTGCGGGCTGGGCGAACCCTAACACGTTCGCTAGATTCTATAGCCTTCGTGTAGAGCCGGTATCCTCCTGTGTTCTCACCTCAAATGGGTAGAAGCACTGAGTGGCCCCGGTTCGGGTCGGCTTGCAAAAAAACGGCTCCTCAGTGAAAACCTGACTATGCGCTGCACCTGCTGCATATTTATACTCATGCTGTGATCAGTGGCAGCTGGATGCAATCATCGCATACCAATGTACATTGGCATTGGCTCGCATTGATTGCTCTGATAGAAACTGTTTGGCGGAGACACGGAGCGCACACGAGCCTAAATGTGTTGCCAGTAAAGACTTACCGATTCATGATTTAGAGAATTGTTATCAAATGGTGATCCACAAAATGCAGATTGAAACTAAAGTAACGAGCCTTGTTTGAAAATGTAAGAAGTAGAAAGTACAGATATTTGTGTAAAATTGTAAGGAGTAAAAAGCAGTCAGAAAAAGAAATAGTGAAGTAAAGTACTGATACCAGAAAAATCTACTTAAGTACAGTAACGAAGTATTTGTACTTAGTTACTTCCCATCTCTGTCCTTGATCTATGACTATGCTTCATATTTTATAACAATAAAAAAGAAAAATTAATTCTAATAATTATTCCAGGTGAGACAAATCCTGGTTTAATGATGTGAATGCAGTTTGCATTGAAAGCAGCCACACTTCCCTATGAGGCATGGGATTTGTTTTAAACATGTTACAACACTGCACGTTTAAACTCTTGGTAGTTTCAGAAACTGTTAAAATGAACAAAATCCCTTCTTCCAAATAAACCTGAAACTGAACTAGAAAAGAAAAGAAAAGAACTAGAATAGAAAAACAAAAAAGCAAGCTAGTGTTAGAGGCCTTACAAAAAGAACAGAGAAGCTAGTGTTTTTTTTAAGTAAACAAACAGTAAGTAAATGAGTATAGGTCTAAAAGAGCAAGTTTAGTTTTTTCTTTTCTTTAAAGGGGTCATCGGATGCTAAGTTCACTTTTTCATGTTGTTTGAACATTAATGTGTGTTGGCAGTGTATGTACAAATCTACCCTATAATGATACAAATCCATGCAGTGGTTTTTAATTAATCTGTAAAAATAATATCCCTTTTTTCAAATCGAGCCGTTCTCAGATGCCTGTCGTTGTTGCATCACACCAACAGAGGCCGCTCCCACAATAGTTGATTGACATGAGCGATTTACCTTAGACCAGCTGTAACAGTCCAGTAACTTTCCTTGTTTTGATGCCAGAGCAGGGATGTAAGTTAGACAAGAATATCTCCGATTGAGCGATTGAGGTGTTGTGTTGCTGGATGTAATAATGAACATAGTGGTCGTCATTTACTCCTGACATCTGAGCCACTGAAGATGCAGTAGATTACATTTGTTTGTGAAGGGAATGCGCCTCCCGATCTACATATATCCGTCTATGTTCGCGCAAATCATTCATGATCCAGCTTCACTTACAGCAGAAGTGTGTTTAAGTGTTTTTTTATGAATCTTTGCGATCGCCTTTCCTAATAACGTGGTAGTTAGGAAGTTTAGCGGCTAAACGCGGCTAATGTAAACAAGACCGTCTTTCCACAGACAGAAGAGAGGGGCGGGGTGAGCAGAGCTCATTTGCATTTAAAGGAACAACCCCTTGGAATGAGATGATTTTTGCAGAGCTGATTTTGGCAAGGTAAAAAGGGTGTTGTTTTACAAAACCATTGAGAATTTTTAATCAATGTATATTAGAGACTTTTCATTAAGACTCTAAAGAATCATATCAACTTGTGGAAAATGGGCATCGGATGACCCCTTTAAAGAGTAGAATTAGAATAGAGAGTGCTAGAGTTAGAGGGTCAAATAAAGATGAAATAAAAATGGACGAAATGTGTTTTAGCTGATTCTTGAAGATAAACATAAAACAAACATAACAAACATAAAGTTTGTTCACAAACTTTGACCTCATCTAGTTTATTTATATTATCATCATTTATTACATCACATTTACCTTAGTCTTTGTCACATTTTTCTTCTTCTCTTCTCTTCTTCTTTTTTTTTTTCTTCCCTGGCCACCAGAGGGCTTCGGCCTTTTTGACATAGTGGTTATTTATTAGTGAGCATGTATAACTAGATGATAGAAAGACTGATGCTTCAAACCAGAGTCGGGAGAGCTGAAAGCAATATGTTTTTTTGTGGGACAATTGATTTTTGTATGCTAATATTTTAAATTCATATAGTATTGAAGTAGTATCGGTAATAATAATAAAAAAAAAATGAATAGTTAAAAATAAAAAAACAACGCATTTTGGTGCCCATCAGGGATTGGCAGCGCCCCTAGCATTTGCCTGTTCCGCCTATGCCACAGGCCCTGCAATATCAGCTCAATGCTCACATTTTCTTTTTGTGTTTTTAGTGCTGATTTCAGTCATTCACTCTGGACAAACTGAAGGTGAGTGAATTTCATCACATATTTACATATGAGTGATTTTACACTGTTACAAACTAGCTGTGAAAACATTTTTATTAATAATGAATACATCTTTTAAACAAATGATTTGTGTTGTGACTAGAGGAAGAAATTACAGGGAACCAATAGCAGTGTCAACAGCACATATATTTCCTAAAATAATGAAGTGCTTTAAGAATAAAAATGAAAATGTCTCATAAGACACTAAATAAGTGACTATGACAGCTATAGATCAATACTTCAGTCTAACCTGATATAGCATGTGTGTTTTGCAAAAAAACTGTTTATGCAAATAAAAACAGCTCATTTTATTCTTTTATTATTATATAACCTTATTATTTTATTTGTGAATTGTTGTCATTGTACAGAAATACCAAAACCTAAAGTGACCATTAAACCTGCTCAACATGTATTCAGAGGAGAAACAGTCACTCTCAGATGTGACATATATGGTGAAGGAGTCACTAACTGGAGCTACAGCTGGTATAAAGAAGGTTCAACCAGTGTTTTCAGTGATCAACAGGAACACACATTCAGTTCTGTTACTGAGTCTGACGCAGGTAAATACTCCTGTTATGGATCAGAGACAGAAGGAAAAGACTGGTCACAAAAGAGTGATGCAGTTACACTGACAGTATCAGGTGAGTTTGATCATCACTTCATACACACAAACATGTTTAACATGTTATTAATGAATGAATATTAATATATTAATACATATTAACATATTGATATTGACCGAAAACTCATGAAATATGTGAGGAATAATTGACAATGGGCTTTATTTTATAAGAATTAAAATGGAAATCAATCATTCCGCTTATACTACAGTTACCACACCTCAAGACATTGATCAGATGATACATTTCAAGGCGTTCCTCCGGTTTTTGTCTTTAAACGCTATTGTAATTAGGATTAATTTCTTACGCATTTCATCCAGCACCTCCGTTGATAATTCCAAAACATCATTTTAGACCTAGTAATGACGCTTGAGCTGTTGATAGCAGATTGTGATTAATAACATTAATCATGAGAGAGCGAGAGGGTCCAAAACCTCTTTATTGCTTTAAACCAAAAACAAATAACAATATAATCAGTTCAACATTTCCAAAGTACAAAAAAAAGAAAAACAAAAAGCACTAAATTAATTCAACATCAACCCAAAAAACAACACATTTTCTTCAGCAAAACATAGCACATTTTTAAAACACTGTACATTTATAACTTCTTCTACATTATTTGTAGACTTATAGAAGTCAAAATCAATTTTCAGTCTAGCTTTCAATAATCTGACAAAAATGATGTTTACATCACAATCTGAAGAACCATCTATCTTATTTCTTCTTTGCTTGGTCTAACACAAAATTGAACAATTGACATTTCACTCTCCATTTCTGACAGTATTTAAAACCGAGAATAAACATCTGTTTTTAAAAACTTTCACCAAACAACGTGAACATTCTTTGTAGCAAACAAAAAAGAGCACTCAGTCTAAAACAATCTAAAAAACAGTGAAAAATAGTTTCCCTTTGTAAACAAAAAGGACAATCAGCACTTACATTGGGATTAACAATTGAAATAAAAGCATTAACAGCCACAATGCCATGCAAAATTCTCCATTGTAAATCCCCTACCCTCTTTGTCAACAGTGGTTTGTACAATGTTCTCCACACAGGTTTGATCTTATTATCAACTCCTAAATGAGCCCTCCAAGGAGTATCAACTCTACCATTTAATTTACTTTTATTCAACACTTTGACATACAACTTACACATAACTTTTCCTCCCATATCTTTCAAATAATTAATAAGAAAACCTTCAGACTCCAAAAGTTGACCAGAACATTCTTTAAAATCAGGAAAAAGATTCACAGCAGGAAAGGGAACCTCAACATTTGGCTGACAGAGGCCATTACAGTAATCAGTTAATAAAGAGACTTCAGTCTTTGTGAATTTACATTTCCAGGTACCAAGCAGTTGATTTATGACCCTAGTGGATTTAACTCCCACGTGAGAGGCCAGACTTGCAGCGTTGAAAAGGTTGGGTCTACAAAAATTAACCACACGTCCTAGTGTGACAACCCCAGCTGAGACAAACAACTGCATCACAAAAGGTCCTATAACATCTTATACGTTAAAGTGTGTCCCATACACCACAGGTTCCTTCAACAGCCATGATAGTGACTCATCACCCGTTGATCTCTGCTTATGAAACATCCGCCAAATCCCACCCTCCCTTGATAAAACTTTGGGAGATTATGCAGTTTATGAGTTTGTAAGTTCATTAAAAACAAAGATTCTGCGAGACCCAAATTCCCACCTCGAGACAAGATAGTTCTGGCTAGGGGTCTCCAAACAAGGTCTTTAGGTCCAAATAGGAACCTCTGAATGAACTGGAGTCGAAAAGCAGCACCTCTACTGGCAAGATGAGTAAGACCTTGGCCCCCTTCTTTCTTCGGTAAAAACAAAATGCTCTGTGGGACCCAATGCATCCGATCCCAGAAGAAGTCCACTAAAACGGCTTGTATTTTAGCTAGTAATTTTGTTGGAGGATCAATACACAATAATTGGTGCCACAACATAGAAGATACCAAGTTGTTAATTACTAGTGTTCGACCTCTAAAAGACATGTGTGGAAGAATCTACTTCCACTTTTTTAAACGTCCTTCAACTTTCTCTACAGCATTTTCACAGTTTTTACACATAAAAGTATCAACACCAAGGTAAACCCCAAGATATTTAAAGCCCCTGTTACTCCAAGTTAACCCACCAGGTAAAACAAGATTCTGACTTAGTTTTTCACTAAAAGATATAGCTTTACTCTTCCCCCAGTTAACTTTGGCAGAATATAAAACAGTAAAATCATTGATGTTTTTAACAAGAGTATCAATATCTTTTTGTTTGTTAACAACAACAACATCATCCGCATATGCAGATAATTTAAAAACTGTTTCACAACCAGAAAGATACACACCTGAAAGAGATCACCTTAAGTTATGTAAAAAAGGCTCTATTGCCAAAGAGTACAACATACCAGAATGTGAGCAACCTTGTCTTATTCCCCTCTGAACCTTAAAAGGAGCACTTAAACCACCGTTGACCTTCAATATACTCTCAATATCACTGTACAGGACTCAAACCATGTTTATAAAGAAAGCGCTGAAACCAAAAGCATCTAAAGTTTGCCACAAATATTGATATTCAACTCTATCGAAAGCCTTTTCTTGGTCTAATAAAATTAAAACGTTTTCGCAGCCCAATGACTTGGAGAAACCTAAAAAAAACACAAATCACAAATCACAAATCACAAATTAAAACAATATTATCAGATATTAACCTATTCTGAATGCAGTATGTCTGATCAACGTGAATGATATGCTCCATCACTTTTCTCAACCTCAAAGCCAACACCTTGGACAAGATTTTATAATCAGTGCAGAGTAAAGCCACTGGCCGCCAGTTTTTGATCTCATGCAAGTCTCCCTTCTTGGGGAGAAGAGTGAGGATTGCTCTTCTGCAGCTCAAAGGTAGCAGCCCTCTTCTTAGACTGTCCCTGAGAACAAGCAGTAGATCCTCTCCCAACACAGGCCAGAAGGTTTTGTAAAAATCAACAGGAAGTCCATCAATACCCGGAGCCTTGCCTATTTCTAGGCTCTGCAATGCAGAAAAAAGCTCCTCAGCAGAGATCATCACATTCAACTCTGCCATAGCTTCCTCAGAAACCTTAGGTAAGTCTCTATAAAAAGACTGTGCCACCTTAGGATTCTCCTGGAACTCCTTTTTAAAAAGCTTTTCATAAAACTCAACTGCACATTTTCGAATTTGCACAGGCTCTTTCAACTACTGTCCAGTACTGGACCACAAAGAATGCATGAGCCTTTTTTTGTCCATTCTTTCAAGGCCGAAGAAAAAATGAGAAGGAGCGTCCATTTTAACAGTATTTTGATACCGTGACCGAATTAAGGCACCTTGAGTAGAAAAACCCAAAAGGCTTGACAGAGCTAACTTCTTTCTTTTAAGATCTTATAAATGTTCTCCATCTTTTGAGGAGTTTGCCAATTCTTGTAATTTCTCAATAATCTCGTTCTCCAAAACTTTCATAGATTTAGTCATGTCCCTTGTGACATTGAGAGTATATTGTAAACATAATTGCTTTATGTCCCACCACTGCTGTAACGAGGTGTATTCAGCTTTTGTTTTTGTGTAACCACTCCAAAAATACTTAAAAAAACATCCATAAAAACATTATCTGAAAGCAAAGACACATTAAAGTGCCAATAAGCACTATTACATTTCACATCTTTAACGAAGATAGAAACCTGAACAAGGGAATGATCTGAAATACCAATTGGAAGTATTGAACAACCTCTAAGAACATTTCTCTGATGTTTAAAACAATAAACTCTGTCAAGCCTTGCCAAAGATAAAACATTGTCCTTTACATGAGTCCAAGTGTACTGACGCTAAGTGGTATGAAAAAATCTCCAAACATCACATAAATCATTTGTTTCAATTAGGTTAATAAGGCTTTTGATGCTAGCTCCATGCGGTTCAGAATGATTTCTGTCTAGAAAAGCATTTGCAGTGCAATTAAAGTCACCGCCTAGAAACATGTATTCATCCTCATTACATTTGCTAATCACAGTATTTAAAGTATTTAAAAATATCACCCTTTCGGTGCCTACATTTGGTGCATATACATTAATAAAGGTTATTTTTACATTTTAAAAAACAGCTTGTATTATTAACAGTCGACCCTCAATAATTTCTTTAGTGACACATGAAACAGGTAAAAAAAATCTTTAGAAAAAAGGATGCCAACACCTCCACTGTTACTGCTTTTATGACTGAGAAACACTTCCCCATCCAACTCCTTCTTCCAATCAGTTTCATTCTCAGATGTACTATGTGTTTCATGTAAGAAAATAACATTCAATTTCTTGACTTTAAACAAGTTAAAAAGAGAAAACCTTTTTACATCCTCTCTAGCACCATTAATATTTAAAGAACCCAACTTTATGTCACACATGACAAAAGTGAGACTACATTTAGACAAAACAGCAAAATCAACCCAAAAAAGGAAAAAAAAAAACAAAAACATCTTAGCCATCATTTGCTATTTGTGCTTTAACTTTCACCATCAGCTTCTTAAGGCGAAATATTTCCTGATCAGTAAAGGCTGTCTGGGTAGTAGGTTCTGTGTTTTTCATGAAAAATCTGACTGAGCTAAGAAACAGTTTTAAATCTGGAAAGAATTCATCAACTTTAACAGATCTCATTCCCTTTGTTTTTTGCAAAAAAGTCTGAATTTTGGTAAAGGGGTAAACACTTTCTGCATCCATCTGTGTATCCCAACATTCACTTTCACCCTCCTGTGTGTTAGACAAGCTTTCTTGTGACTGGGATAAGCAAACCACTCGATACATTTTTGACACTTTTGTGATTTGTTCAGTGCTTAATTTATTTTCAGGGCTTTTTCTTTTGTTTGACACCTTAGAAAAATCATCATCCATCAAAACATCTTCCTCACTAAACAACACTGACTCCACTACTCTAGTGCTTGTGTGACTAAGATTTGAATCTCCTTTTGAGTTATCTTGCACTTTTTGCTCACTCTGCCATCTGAATCTACCACCACCTCATCTTCCCGACCGTTATCCCCTCGAATTTCTACCTGTGAGACCTGCGCGTTTTCTCGTGGTTCGCCCAGAGCAGTGGCACCGCCATCAGCCCCAGCGGGCGGCGTGTCTGCCGCATCAGCAGCCGAGCGGCTTGCGCCTCTTTCATTCGGACACGAATGAGTCGCGTGCCCCAAAGCTCCACACCCAAAGCACCTCATCATTTCTGTGGTTAAATGTACAGTATAATCAAAATCATCAACCTTAAATTTAAAAACCAAATTCAACTCTTCATTGTTCTTTTTGAGGATCATCTGAACTTGTCTCCTAAAAGACATCACATGTTTAAGCTGAGGAGACTTGCAACTGATGGGGATCATTTTTATCGATGAAACTAACTTTCCATATCTCTCTAGTTCTTTTTCCAAATGTCCATTTTTTCGAAAACGGGGGATCATTTGAAATAGTGACCTTTTTTGCAGGACCCTGTCAGGGACAAAACCGGTATGTATGTATCGTTAATAATAATTCCACTCTCAAGCAAACGGTTTGCTTTATTAACCTCATCCAAAAAAATAACGACTGCACTATTCATTCTGGAAGCCGACTTGATGCTCTCACAGCCAACAATCTCACTTACCACTAGACTACAATCTTCAACAGAAGCTCCTTCAGGAGGAGAAAATTTGATAGCATGTCGGCGTCTTAACTTTTGAAAACTAAACTGCTCTCCCGCAGCCATGCTGACCAGCTACGCCGGCAGCCACCGCTCGCGCAAAGAGAGAGTCTAGAAAACCACTGACAAGAACAGTTAAGAAAGGAAAAAAAGTAGATTTTTGGAAAACTCACACGCTGCACCACACTCTCGAACAGCACTCGTCACGCTCACTCCTCACCACGCTCACGCATGCGCAGAGAGAGAGAGAGAGAGAGAGAGAGTATTTGTGGATTACCTCTGTGAGTCTGTTTATCCCTCAACAGAGATCGGCAGCAGCGTCTCTACTAATAGTGAAACTTTTTATCAGGAACAGCGCTTTTGTTACCTCACTTGTGAGAAATATCATGTAGTTTTCAAGTTGTTAAACTATACTGTTGCTGATAAAATCATCTGTAAGGGAGAGAGTGGTAGAAATAAGAGTATGTGCTTTCTGTACATAATAAAACAATTTTGTGGCAGAACAATGGAAATAATCTGTCATTTTTATCCGTTTAGTGTCTTGTGGGTTTTGTTTATTTTGCTATTTTAGGCAGTAAGGACCTTTGAACTGACTGAAATCATGTGGCAAAGTGATATAGACATGTAATGAGGTCAAGAGCTGCCTGGAACTACGTTCACAGTCCGTTTCCCTGAAAATAATTGCACAACTTAGAACGTTCATCAGCCAGTCAGATTCAAGCATTTAACGGCCCCGTAGTATAATTAATTTTAACATTTACTCCTTTCAATGTCAGAAGCAAAGCATGCTGGGAAGTAGAAATCTGCTGAACTCATTCTATGAATGTGTGTGGACATACATCCACATTATATACACATATGTGTATATGCAATATATTTACAAGGTCAAGGTCGTTTATTTATATAGCACCTTAAAAGCAATGAGTGCTGACCAAGGTGCTGCACAGTCAAAATATCAGAAATCTCAACAAAAGCATTAAGACATATAAAATTTAAAATCATTAAAATACTACAATAAGTAATACAAAGCATCACTAAACAAAACATGACATAACATAACATAACATAAAAGGTGTTTTTATGTATGTTTTAAAAGATAATTTAAAAGACGAATTTAAAAGATGATAATGTATGGGATGATCTGATGGATAAAGGTAAAGAGTTACATAGTATAGGACCAAAAACTGAAAAAGCCCTGTTCCCTTTAGGTTTTAAATGAGATTTTGGGACAATCAATAACAACTGAGAGGAAGATCTAAGCGTTCTTATAGGAGAGTAGAAAGGGAGAAGATCTGAAATGTAAATAGGGGCAAGACCATGAAGTGCTTTCAATACAAAATAACAAATAAATACTTAATGTAACTGCATGGTCATTTGAATGATGTAATTTATAACATTATATTTAGCAGTATATTTCCATATATTTTTGTTTCATAAGGGTTGTTCCTGCAATTGGTTCTTAAAAATGTATTTCTTACGTTTCCTTTAAAATCAAGATGCAATAATGATTTACTAGTATAATCCCACTAAATTTATATTAACAGATTTTCCCACACCAACTCTGACTGTTGAGCCACAGAGTTCAGTGTTCACTGGAGACTCAGTTACTCTGAGATGTGAGCTGATTCAGTCACACAATGGATGGGAGTTTCTCTGGAGAAAATACTCAAACAGTGAATCTATTGAAGCTGCAACTAAAACAATCAATCCTGTGAAAGTCTCTGATGGAGGAAAGTACAGGTGTAGAGCACGAAGAGGAGAATATTATACAGATTACAGTAAACCAGTAATAGTGACAATATACAGTAAGTATTTCCCTTTTCTCTGAGAACACAATGAAAATGATTTACTGTCAGTTACACTGACAGTATCAGGTGAGTTTGATCATCTCTTCATACACAGACGTTTAACATGTTATTAATGAGTAATTTGCTTCTTTTCTTTCACATTATGCAGTGTTTTTAAAACCACAATTTCCTCAAAAATCTCCAAACCAAGTCTCACAAAAGTTGGCTGGATAGATACTAGATTTAGTAAATTTCACCCTTAGACCTCATCATGGAGGTTTTTCACCTCAACAAGAAATATTACATCCTTATGTCACAAGATCACGTCACATCCCTAGACAGTGTACTCAGTAACAAATTGTGATCTACTAAAGTAGATTACTTCGATTAATTTGTACTTAAACACAGTTGAAATTATAGACTTACTTGCACACTATATACTCATGAAAGATGAAAAAAGAAAAAAAAACCTACTTAATTACAATAATGTGAATAGTTGTAATTTGTTACCTTCACCACTGATCCCCTCCACTAGTGCAGGTCTTGCCCTAAGCCCTGGTCCATCAAACCCACATCTGCCAAATATCCACATCTGCCTTTGCTCACACTGTTTTTCCTTCTGTCCATCCCAACCAGTGTTCGAATTGTGTCAAAGCTCATATTATGATGTTCAGTTAATTAGTTGTACCAAACAATCACTAAGCAAAAGAAGAATTAAGTATCTAGCCAAGGAATGTGTGATATTGACAAAAAATTATATTTCAATATTTTCAGAGATTTCATCGATAACAATAGTCAGACAGTATTTTGCTTAGTGTGTTGCGCTGCAGGACTGCCGTGAATAGCTGACTCCTAAAGTTATTGATATTCTTCATATTCAGTGCGGTCAGTTCACAGCAGTGACAGAAATTGATATTTTCCAACAGGTTTAAAGTGATTTTTCCCTTTTATGGGCATTTTTTAGCTTTATAAAGCCATTCTTTTTTTCTAAAAGTATGAATTATCTTTTGCGTCAAATACTTATATTTAATCAATGAGGTCAATTCAAATATTAAGACATTTTAGACTGTTACCAAACAAATAAAATCATTATCAACAAAATTCATCTTTTCAACGCAGAGGATGTATAACCCACTGTTTAATGCAGGACATGAATGCATTATGAATGCATAATATTTTTATATTTTAATCCTAAATATCTGATATCCTGATATCTGAAATTATTTTAAAAAATATTAATGTAAAAGGGAATGTAAAATGTGAAATTAAAACCACCAGTAGGTGGCAGCAAGTCTCTGTTAATAAGTAAGTTATTGCGATTGAAACTGAATCATTCAAATGGTTGATTCATTCATCATGTTGTTCAGAGACTTAAAACAGTGCTGTTGCTGTGTTTGGAACCATTTTTGGTTGGCGAAATAGAGCAAAATCATGTGTTTTACAATCAAGTGACTGTGTTAATACAATAAAAACAGCACATTATTTTCATTGTGAATTTTTGTCATTGTACAGAAAGACCAAAACCCAAAGCGACCATTAAACCTGCTCAACATGTATTCAGAGGAGAAATAGTCACTCTCAGATGTGACATAAATGGTGCAGGAGTCACTAGCTGGAGCTACAGCTGGTATAAAGAAGGTTCAACCAGGATTGTCAGTAAACTACAGGAACACACATTCAGTTCTGTTACTGTGTCTGACGCAGGTAAATACTCCTGTAATGGATCAGAGACAGAAGGATCACGCTGGTCACAAATGAGTGATGCAGTTACACTGACAGTATCAGGTGAGTTTGATCATCACTTTATACAAAGACATTTAACGCGTTATTTAAAAGTGATTTGCTTCTTTTCCTTTACATTATGCAGTGCTCTTAAAACCAACATTTCCTGACATGATTTTCAAACCAAAGCCGTTTCTCAATATGCGTTCTTGTCTGTACTTGTGTTCTTGCGGACTTGTGAAACGTCATCAGTCGTCGCCCAAGTACTGTTCCAATCTAGCCAAGTACAGTTCAGTTCCCCGGATTTGTTCTTGCTCCGCCCATTTTATCAAGGATGCATCAAGAGGAGACTTGTGCGAACTTGAGGCAGCCATGTATCCCAGAATGTATTTCGCACCCCGCATAATTTTCAAAATATTACTGTTACTGTGTCATGAAATTAAGTTTTAAGAGTATTTCAGGCGAGAATGTCGTTGTTTAAAACTCAAATCTGCGGTTTATTTACAAAGACAGCGCCTATTTGAAAATTTGTTTCGCCGATTTCGGAGATGTGAGTTCCAGGCGAACACCAAGTGCTCTCTGGTCGTGTATCCCGCAGAGAGAGCCTCACCACGGCTAATCCTTCTGACGTTTGCCGCTGGTCCTGACGTCTCTGTAGTGGTTAATCAAGAGGTATAATTCGTTTTGGGTAAATCTAACAGCTAATTTTTGGTCTCGTAAATCTATTATTTATTCCAGGGCATATCGTTTTGCCTGAGGACAAAGTTACGCTTCATAAATTATTTATTTATCAATCGTAATTCAACGCTGACTTTTTAGCATGCATTTGACTGAATTGTTTGCTTTTGTCTTCATTTCCGATTACATACGTCTCTTATACTTTTATAATGGCTAATATTGTTCATTAAAACTGACATTTAACAAAAAAGGCAGAGTTCTGCTTGTCATGTTTCATTTTATTATACATAGAGTAAAGATGTATTATACACAGTGCACATATTGCATAAATCACATATTAATGTTTTATTTTTTTAAATGAGTACGAAAAGAGGGTTGTGATTTATATTTTGAAGAAAACAAAGAGGCAGTGGTGTTTGATATCACTTCGTTTTATTGTAATGTGTGTACTCGTTGCATGAACCACATTTTTGTCGCTATTAATATGTTTAACCTTAAATGAAACAGAAAAGAGGCAGTGCTGTTTGATATAATATTTCGTTTCACTGTAACGTTGTACATTCCCTGAACTACATTTTTGCAGCTATTAATATGTTTAAATGAAAACGAAAAGAGGCAGTGGTGGTTGATATCATATTTCGTCTTATTGTAAATATATACAGCGAAGATAACCGGAGTAGAAAAGGGGAGCTGACTGACGTTATCAGGTGCGCTGCTGTTCCATTTGCAGAATTACAGGACTTGCGTCCTACCGTCCTTGGAAGTACGTACTCGCAAGTCAAACTACCAAGTCCGAACTACAAAGGACGCAAGTCCGAACTTTGCGTACTTGGTATTGAAAAACGGCCCATGTCTCACAAAAGTTGGGTGGATACTAGATTTAGTGACAGCACCCCCTACTGGTCAGAAACAATGCCAATTTATCCATCACTATCATTTAAATGATTATGTAAACTGTGGTATCTGCACAGTTTGATGAAGTTATAAACAGTTTTGGGAGGAGCCTAATCATTCAGTCCTGTCAATCATGGCTAGGAGTAATAATAATAATAATAATAATACATTTTATTTATAACGCAGTTTATATCCACACAGAATCCCAAAGTGCTACAGATTAAAAACAAAAAGAAATGTTAAGAATCATTAGTAGGTTTTGAGGCCACGTTTAAAAGCATCGACAGTCTGTGGAGTCCTTAGATGGTCAGAGAGTGTTCCAGGGGCCACATTTATAAAGAGTGTGTACGCACAAATTTGATCTCAGACTGTGCCACGGTAATGTTCATATTTATAAACACAGTGTTTTGTGTGGAAAAGTGCTTAAAGCACGTCAATGTCTGAGCAGACGTATGCACTTTTCCTTGTGTCAAATTGGAGTACTGCAGGTATTTGGAAAAATAAGCAGCAGCCATGATGATGATGATTGTGATAATAATAATAATAATCGTATCAGGGATGTGCATTTCATTTTTTTTTTTTTCTGACAGATATCATACACTGTAAGACTGTTAACAGGCAAGATTAGAATGTCAAAAACTAAATTAGATTAAAAAATACATATATGAATGTCTGAGATCCATTAATAATGGCATAAATGTGCAAATATCCATAAACCATAAACAGAACATGAGTTTTGACATGTCATCATGCATCTGCCACACATTTGTAAACGGAAAAACAAAATAAAATGGTATATAACTAAATAAATGAGCTTACACAAAATATGTAAGTTGATTTATATTTATTTTGTTACATTTTTACTCACATAAAACGAAAGAAGAAAAAAAAACTGTGAGACAAATAAGCTATGCTGTCTCTCCTTTTTTGACAAACCTTTTAATAACATATTTATAAGAAATTCTTTTAATGTTGGATCCAGTCCTCCATGTAAATCAAAATGGCTTAAACCTCATTGTATATCTTGGCACAGCATTTGGATGTTACCATATAAATATGTACTTTCTAATAAAGCAAAATGATTCACAGATGCTATCCTGTAAATGTAGCTGTTAGCAGGAAACTTTTGTAACATATCTAGTGAAGATATTGAACATTTATTTTTCCATTGGCCTTTTCTTTCATTTTGAGTTGACTTTATAATAGACAT
Source organism: Labeo catla (assembly GCA_012976165.1). NCBI lineage: Eukaryota > Metazoa > Chordata > Actinopteri > Cypriniformes > Cyprinidae > Labeo > Labeo catla. The sequence goes on from VONZ01000742.1 coordinate 359,595, forward strand.
AAAACAAAAATAAACCTTCATTTTGAACCTCATGATATTTTTGTTTTCAAAACCCATCTTTTTCTGATGAACAGATTTACATTATTAATCTGTTAATTATCTTAGAAAAGTTTTATATTCATGAGTCAAAAATAATTCAAAAGAAACCATCATATATTAGCTTTTGTAAAACTGATCTTAAAATACACTTTGAAACCCTTTCTAATATGAGATCACAAAATAAGTAGCTTATAAAAACAATACAATTCTAAAACTTTTCAAATGTATGTAACTGCATTTATTTGTTTATTTATTTGTTTGTTTGTTTGTTGTTGTTGTTCTGTTTTTCATTCTTTGAGATGTGCAATGTTGTCCTGTGTTTGCTTTGTGCTTTTGTGTGATCATGGAACTGAAAAAATAAAGTAAGCTATGCTGAGTTTTGGTTTGTTTCTGTGATTTGCTCCATAAATTTCTTTGTTTTGAGAAATGATCTTAGAACAAATTTAGGACGATTTATACACAATATTTTTATAAATGAGGCCCCAGGAGTGTATATAAGCAGCAGTCATTGTGTCGTCCCAGTGACAATTCTTCCAGCACTGCTCTGTCCTATTCTGTAAAACATGTTCCACCCTGATCAACTTCTGCTTTTACCTTTCAATGAGTAATTTTCCTGTTCCATTGAATCGTTTCTGTCACTGAGCGACTCCAGTTTCTCCTAACTCTGGTTTCTGTACCACACGCTCCAGCTCATCAGATTCAATCCAGATAATCTCCTACCCCTGATATAACAAAATGGACAGTTAACAGATTGTATCACACTCTTGCCACCACAAACATTCAATTTTCTCAAACCAAAGCTCAGTTGTATGCTCTTTATCTGAGTTCGCAATGAGGACCGACTCCATCCACTGCTCATTACTGCACAGCACATTTTGACATTATTGTAATCATAATGCAATAGACAGGTCTACAAAAAGTAAATGAATCCTTTAAATAAAAGGGTTATGGTGCTGTTGTTTATACTGTCATACAGGCCCAGATCTACAGTGATGCTACCTCAAACGTATGTAGCCAATCACAGACATTTCTGTTGATTTCTTGAACACAATGGCCTGACCTGAGACAAGACACTTAGCTTACGAGATGAGACATGACATAAGATTTCTGTTATGGAAGAGTTACTACGGAGTAGAGAATTCAAATGCAAGCTTTATTAAGAGGTGTAGTCACAACAGGCAGAGTCAAAACAATAAACAGACGCAGGTCAGGGAAAGCAGCAAATGATTAGAAAACATAAGCATATACAGTCCAATGTCACAACACAGACAAGGCAAGAAACAAGGGAAACTGTTCGGTAGAGTCTGCAATGCAAAACAATGCTTCGCAATTTCAAAATGAGAACAAGATGAGATTTTTACACAGTATTTTTAAAACAGTCGGTTGTTGTCCTCATTAAGCCTTTTTGGGAGTTTCTAACTTGGAGCTGGAGCTGAGCCTCTGGTTTGAGTCTCCTTCAGGGACAGCAAGCCAAGTTTGTTTACCATTATCTAGCAGGACTGAATGGGCAGGTGAACTTGTGAATTCTTGTGAAGTCTTTTCACTGTGTCATGAGAATGTTAAGCTAATTTGTTCCTGTAATTGCTACTTGCAGCTTTTATTTCTTGCATTGTCTGTGAAATTAACATACTGTATCAAGTCTGAAGAGTGTTTTATGTTGTGTTCAGGTGTGATCTAAGTGCATGTATGTTCAGCCCAATCTTACAGCAATTTGTACATATTTTATGAGGTGGCTAATTCGTACGAATTCGTACGACCTCGTGTAAAAATTAATATGATTTTAGCTAAAACACATGTATTTTATGAGTTGCACAATACGTATGAATTTGTACGCATCCCCTACACCTAACCCCGGCCCTGCTTGAAAACTTTTATAACTTATGCTCCATCTTTATAATGACAGATTTTTCTACACCATCTCTGACTATGTCGCCAAAAAGTTCAGTGTTCACTGGAGACTCAGTTACTCTGAGATGTGAGCTGATTCACTCACACAATGGATGGGTGTTTCTCTGGACAAAAGACTCAAACAGTGAATCTACTGGACCTGCAACTAGAACAATCAATTCTGTGAAAGTCTCTGATGGAGGAAAATACAGCTGCAGAGCACGAAGAGGAGAATATTACACAGGTTACAGTAAACCAGTAATAGTGACAATATACGGCAAGTATTTTATTTAGTTACATAATGCACATGTAATTTCATAAAACACTGAATAAGTACTATAGGTAACAACACTTCAGTCTAACCTGATATAGCATGTGTGTTTTGCAATAAACTGTTTATGCAGTAAAAAATAGTTCATTAGTTTCATTATTTTATTATTATATTATCACATTATTTGTACTGTGAATTGTTGTCAATGTACAGAAAGACCAAAAGCCAAAGTGACCATTAAACCTGCTCAACATGTATTCAGAGGAGAAACAGTCACTCTCAGATGTGACATAAATGGTGAAGGAGTCACTAGCTGGAGCTACAGCTGGTATAAAGAAGGTTTAACCAGTGTTTTCAGTAAACTACAGGAACACACATTCAGTTCTGTTACTGAGTCTGACGCAGGTAAATACTCCTGTAAAGGATCAGAGACAGAAGGATCACGCTGGTCACAAATGAGTGATGCAGTTACACTGACAGTATCAGGCGAGTTTGATCATCTCTTCATAAACACACAAACCAAACATACGTTTAACATGTTATTAATGAGTGATTTCTCTATTTCAGATCCCAAAGCAGTTTTAAGTGTTTCTTCACAGAAGTGGTTGACTGAAGGAGATCCAGTGACTCTGATCTGTGAGGTTTATAGTTTCTCTACAGGCTGGACATTCAGCTGGTTCACTTTAACTCTCTCAGCAGGTAAGTTATAATGTGCTTAAAGGAAAAGTTCACTTCCAGAACAAAAATTTACAGATAATGCACTCACCTTGTCATTCAAGATGTTCATGTCTTTCTTTTTTCAGTCGTAAATAAATTATGTTTTTTGAGGAAAACATTTCAGCATTTTTCTCCATATAGTTGACTTCTACAGTGTCCGTGAGTCTGAACTTCCAAAATGCAGTTTAAATGCAGATTCAAAGGGCTTTAAATGATCCCAGCTGAGGGATAAGGGTCTTATCTTGTGTCACAGTCTGTCATTTTCTAAAAAAAAGTATTTATTTTTTAACCTCAAATGCTCGTCTTGTCTAGCTCTGCCATGTGCATGTGTAGTCTTTGCATTCCGGGTTAATACAGTTAGGGTATGTTAAAAAACTCCCATCTCATTTTCTCCTCCAGCTTCAAAATCACCAAATATCGCTGCAGAAGTACTGACCCAGTGTTTACATGCAAAAAAGGTCAAACGGCCTTTATATATATATAAAAAAAAAGGTAAAACAGCGATGTATAGGATAATTTTGAAGTTGGAGGAGAAAATGAGCTTGGAATTTTACTCAAACTGTATTTACCTGGAATGCACAGAGTACACATGTGCATGGTTGAGCTAGACAAGATTTGAGTTAAAAAGTATATTCATTATTTCTTTTATTTATTTATTTTTTAATAAAATGGCCGATCGTTTCGCTAGATAAGACCCTTTAATATTCCTTGGCTGGGATCGTTTAGAGCCCTTTGAAACTGCACTGAAACTGCATTTTGGAAGTTCAAACTTACAGCCACCATTGAAGTCCACTATATAGAAAACATTCCTGAAATGACGAGAACATTATTTGTAAATTTTTGTTCTGGAAGTGAACTTCTCCTTTAATGTGGTAACATCTGAATTAACTGATTTTATTTAAGAACAAAATACCATTTAATATTGAATACATTTTTTGGTTTTACAGAGAACAGCTATGATTATAATCCGCTCTCAGACAGCAGCAGAGGAGCAGGAGGAAACTACACTGTCAGTTCTGCTGCTCTAAATCACACAGGAGTTTATTCGTGCAGAGCAGAGAGAGAGAAACCAGCCTATAAAACACAGTACAGCAACACACAGCTGCTGTGGGTCACTGGTGAGTTCAAACAGAACTTAAACTATTGGTTCATATTGAATAAAGAGAGTTTCCATGCTCAAATATGAGACTCTGAAGCTGTAATTGTCGTCTCAGGTGTTTCTCCTCCAGTCTCTCTGATCGTCAGTCCCAGCAGAACTCAACACTTCACATCTGTCTCTCTCTCTCTGAGCTGTGAGGACCAGAGTAACTCTACTGGATGGAGAGTGAGAAGATACACAGATGGTGGACGGCTGGAAGATTGTTCATCATTATGTCGAGGATCACAAACAGGATCTACATGTACAATCAGCTCCACCAACACATCAGACACTGGAGCGTACTGGTGTGAGTCTGAATCTGGAGAGAAACATCATCCTGTTAATATCACTGTACACTGTGAGTCTGTGTTTCTGATTTTTTAAATTAATTTATTTATTAATTTATTCATTCATTCATTCATTCATTCTTCTTCAATACTTGTTCTTCTTATTATTATTTGTTATTGTATTGTTTTATATAATTATACTAGTGTTGTGTCGAGGAGTCCAGTGTAGGTGTCCCATTTTTAATCAATTTAGCAGAGGTGGGACTTTCAAAGGAACAAAGTTAGCCAAGATAATTAAATGTCTAATTAAATGATGATTGTGCATTAGTTATTGGTTAAAATGATGCCACCATCAGGGAGATCAGTGTTTGCTTTAGTTGGACTCTTGACAGCCTGTATCACATCTCTGTGTAGTAATGTATGTGGTTTTATAAAACAGAGTGAGCAGTTATTTAGTTTGTTCTGTCACTCTATTTTCATAGAATAATATAGAGTGAGTTAGCAAGATTGGTTGGGTTTGAAGATTGATTTTTCTTTTACACAATCAAATCAGTGAAGTTATAATATGCAAACAAAGCATTGCTTAAATAGTTATAATCAATAAATTTTAAATATATACAATATATACACAAAAAAAACTCCAGTCATATTTAGAGACACACAGACATC